>CM068954.1:31883626-31907578 GCA_035128595.1 Eptatretus atami | reverse complement strand
GATGGCCAAGTCGTTTGCTTAAGTAAGATTGAATAAGAAGAATACGTGTTGTGGTTAAATCTGCTCTTATATTTCTTTTTGCTTTCTTGCTTTCAAATACCTGCTTTTTAATTGATTGATTGCTTGTAATAATTGTTTGTTGCCATTTCCAATCTGTCTCGGTTGTCTTTTCCTTTATTGGTCCGATGCAGTGCACAAGTAAGGTTTAGAACGGGACATTCTACCCCAATAATTTGCTTTGTCAGCGCTGAGGGCTCCCCGGTGGTTTGCCGGCCATCCACAGGTAAGGTATCACATGAAGTAGTGTAACCCTGCCTGGATTGGCCCTGCCAATCGGCGTTCGTGGTTGCCTTAGCAACTTGCCGGTGTTCGGAGTTATCTGTGCCTGGCGGCCTCAGGACCGGACGTTTGGGAGAGACCCAAAGTGCTTCCCCCCGTGGCAAGCCTCAAACCCGGATCCACGACATATATATAATATATATATATATATATATATTATATATATATATATATATATATATATATATAACAAATATATATATATATACACATATATATACAGTGGGAGAACAAGTATTTGATACACTGCCGATTTTGCAGGTTTTCCCACTTACAAAGCACGTAGAGGTCTGTAATTTTTATCATAGTACACTTCAACTGTGAAAAGACGGAATCTAAAACAAAAATCCTGAAAATCACATTGTATGATTTTAAAAAATTAATTTGCATTTTATTGCATGAAATAAGTATTTGATCACCTACCAACCAGTAAGAATTCCGGCTCTGACAGACCTGTTAGTTTTGTCTTTAAGAAGACCTTCCCATTCTCCACTCATTACCTGTTATAACGCACCTGTTTGAACTCGTTATCTGCATAAAAAGACAGCTTCCCACACTCAATCAATCAGGACTCCAACCTCTCCACAACGGGCAGACCAGAGAGCTGTCTAAGACATCAGGTAACAAAATTGTAGACTTTGCACAAGCTGGGATCGGCTACAGGACAATAGGCAAGCAGCTTGGTGAGAAGCAACAAACTGTTGGCGCAATTATTAGTAAAGAAAGAGTTCAAGGATAACAGTCAATTCCCTCGCGTCTGGGGCTCCATGCAAGATCTCACCTCGTGGAGCCCTCAATGATCATGAGAAAGGGAGGGATCAGCCCAGAACTACACGGCAGGACCTGGTCAATGACCTGAAGAGAGCTGGACCACAGTATCAAAGAAAAACCATAAGTAAACACACTACGCCGTCATGGATTAAAATCCTGCAGCGCAGCAAGGTCCCTCTGCTCAAGCCAGCTGCATGTCCAGGCCCGTCTGAAGTTGCCAATGACCATCTGGATGATCCAGAGGAGGAATGGGAAAAGGTCATGTGGTCTGATGAGACCAAATAGAGCTTTTTGGTTTAAAGTACCATCGCCGTGTTTGAGGAAGAAGAAGGATGAGTACAACCCAAGAACACCATCCAACCGTGAAGCATGGAGGTGGAAACATCATTCTTTGGGCATGCTTTTCTGCAAAGGGACAGGACGACTGCACCGTATTGAGGGAGGAGGATCAGCCATTGTATCGCGAGATCGTGGCCAAACAACCTCCTTCCCTCAACAAAGAGCACTTGAAGATGGGGCGTGGCTGTGTTCTTCCAGCATGACAACGACCCGAAACACACAGCCAGGGCAACTTAAGAGTGGCTCCGTAAGAAAGCATCTCAAGGTCCTGGAGTGGCCTAGCCAGTCTCCAGACCTGAACCAATAGAAAATCTTTGGAGGAGCTGAAAGTCTGTGTTGCCAGCGACAGCCCCGAAACCTGAAGGATCTGGAGAGATCTGTATGGAGAGTGGCCCAAAATCCCTGCTGCAGTCTGTGCAAACCTGGTTAAGAACTATAGAAACGTCTGATCTCTGTAATTGCAAACAAAGGTTTCTGTACAAATATAAGTTCTGTTTTTCTGATGTATCAAATACTTATTTCATGCAATAAAATGCAAATTAATTATTTAAAAATCATTACAATGTGATTTTCAGGATTTTTGTTTTAGATTCCGTCTTTCAAAGTTGAAGTTGTACCTATGATAAAAATTACAGACCTCTACGTGCTTTGTAAGTGGGAAAACCTGCAAAAATCGCGCAGTGTATCAAATACTTGTTCTCCCCACTGTTATATATATACACATATATATATATATATACATATATATATTATATATATATATAATATATATATATTATACATATTACACATTATATAATATACTTATAGTAATATTAATATATATAAATATACTATATATATATATATATATATAATATCCTATAATAATAAACATAATATTTATATACATACATACACATACACACATACACACATACACACATACACACATACACACATACACATCATACACACACACACATTACACAACACACACACACCCCAGTACCCCAAAATTTGCGGGGGATACGTTCCGGGAATACCCCACAAATGTTTAAACCGCAAATGTGGGGGCATTGTTTCAATGGGAAATGGGAGGATGGGTTCCGGGGATTTCCCAACCCACGAAAGATCCGTCAGTGTTTTGCCATTGTTACAATGGAGACAAGGGGGATAATGTTATCGGTTTGTGGTGGTTCCTGGTTCAAAGGGGAAAGTTTCTAAAGTTTAAAATGTTTTTGACCACGAATGCATGAGTACAGTTTCATTTTCTCCATTGTAACAAATAAAAAAATGACACCAGGTACCGTTTCCAATTTATTGAACAATGCCTTTTAAAGTCTTTTAACCATACCGTACCGCGAAACGAAAAAAAAACCAACACTAACAACATCATGTATCGTTTCAATGTTTTATTAAACAAACACAGCACACGTAACTTTGCAAAATGATGAAGATGATGATGATGAGTTGTACCGAGTGTAAAAAGTCTTGAAAGTTGATATTGCTCCTTGGTCAAGCGGCTAGATTAGGGAGGTGGTGTGGTGTTCAGTGGCACGAACATGACCTCAATCTTTGGGTGAGCGCAGGACCGTGGGGGTGGCCAGAGCGTTGTCAAGTAGCAGGAAAGGTTCTTTCCTGCCAGATACCTTTCGAACTGAGGAACGAAACAGTTATGGAACCAGGCATCAACAGTTCAGATGTCACCCACGCCTTCCTGTTCGTCCTCCAGTACATGGGCAGCGCCTGCTTGTTTTTGTTCTTCAGCACACGTGGGTTTAGGGAACGGTAGAGCATCATGCGCTTCACCATGAAGTTCCCTTCAGAATTTGCTCACCATCGGCAGAGGAGAAGAGATACCTGGTCCTTTGCGGCCTTGAAGCCGGCTGCTTTGCTTTCGCACTGTGAGATCAACATTCTGGTCGGCATCTTTTTACAAAACAAGCCGGCTTCATCAGCGTTTAAAGACCTGTTCTGGCAGGTACCCCTTCACCTTGATGAGGCTCACGAGTTCTGCAGGGAATGCCTTGACTACGTCGTCGTCCGCAGAGGCATGCTCGCTGTAAACGGGCTGGAGGTGCCACTTGTACCCACCGCGCTCATGCTTGCACCATCAGCGCAAGAGAGAGGGTCGTGCAGGAGCTTCCTTCACCTTCTCCCGAATCAATGGTCCGCTTAAAGGCATACATTTCTGAGTTATCCTCGATCCTTGGGAGCCATTTTCGAAGAATGAACTGAGCGAGAAGCAATACACAGGTCAGAGCAATGGGACGAGAATGATGGCGATCCAGGACGCGATGAGTAGTCTGCGCATTTTTTATGGGAGATGCTGTATTCGGCAGCTGATAATAGATGTGTTGAGTGATGCCATTGTGTAATTAGTCCATATGTAGCTTCCTGCTAATTACACTAATAGATTTGCTGAACGTTTCCATTCTTTAACTCACAGGACATGATGTCTTTCCTATCTGCAGGAAGATTATGCTGAGCGTTTTTAAAATGTAACACCTCAGATGGTGCTGTTTGTAGCAAGACTGTGATTTACACTAAGATGTGCTGAATGTTTCCCTTGTATAATGTCTGTATGTGGCAACCTGGTAATTACTGGATACATCAATAGATGCTGTTGGTGTTTTCATTCTGTGAGTAACTCACAGGGAATGACATGTTACACTGGTGAGACATCCTGCGAAACTATGTTTATGCCATGAAGCTGCAATACAGTAAGTACAGTTCCATATGTTTAAAGTGTACATGGTGAGACGTTCCACGAAGCTTTATCCCACGAAGCTACAATACACGTACAGGAAGCAGGTCATGTTCGCGGCTCGTGGAAGATATGCTTTTTTGCGTACGTACATCCAGCTGCTTTATGCATGGCTCGTGGAAGATATGTTTTAGAAATGTGTTATGCCCACGGCTCGTGGGAAAAAAAACAATCACCACGAATACGCGGGGCAATTTCCAACGATTGTAGAAGCATGTCGCAAGTTATCAACCGTGTGTGTGTGTGTGTGTGTGTGTGTGTGTGTGTGTTTTAGTTATTTGCCCTTGCAATGGGTATTCAAATGGTGCGAATAAAAGATCATACTGTCCACACTTTCATAATTTAAAAAGATTTGGGTTAATGCTCGTAATATTTAATCTCCATAATGCACTTTTCTTTTCTTTTTCTTCAGGGGGGCTATAACCTGTCCTCAACGGCAGAGGCCATGGCTGCATGTGTATCAGTCCTGCTCGGGGATCCACCACCTTCGCTTAGACACTTGCCATTGCCTGCAACATCTGCAATGAAATGTTTGGAAAATGTTCTGCAGATACAACATCACTATTGGAAAAATCTTAATGTGCACGGTGAGCTGAGGGTTGCTGCTTGTACGTGGCAATTGGAAAAAAAAAAGCTGGGGATTGCATTCTAGTCCTAAATCCACTGCTGTATCCTTATTTATTTGCCTCCTTCACCAGTGCCCGCTGGAGCAACCTCACCAGCGTCCACTGCCAAAGCCTCGCCGGCGCCCGCTGCCGCAACCTCGCCGGGCCCACTGCCGCAACCTCGCCGGCGCCCACTGCCGCAACCTCGCCGGCGCCCGCTGCCACAACCCCGCCGGCGGCCCGCTGCCGCAACCTCGCCGGCACCCGCTGCCGCAACCTCGCCGCGCCCGCTGCCACAGCCTCGCCGGCGCCCGCTGCCACAGCCCTCGCCAGCACCCGCAACCTTGCCGGCGCCCACTGCCGCAGCCTCGCCGGTGCCCACTGCCGCAGCCTCGCCGGCGCCCGCTGCCACACCTCGCCGGCGCCCGCTGCCGCAACCTCGCCGGCGCCCGCTACCAACCTCGCGCACCCACTGCCACAACCTCGCCGGCACCCGCTACCGCAACCTCGCGGCACCCGCTGCCGCACCCTCGCCGGCGCCCGCTGCCACAGCCTCACCGGCACCCGCGGCCGCAACCTCACTGGCGCCCACAGCCGCAGCCTCGCCAGCGCCCACTGCCGCAAATTTGGCTTTCCCTGATGTAGTAGAACTTGCAGAGAGTTTGGATGCACTTTCAATAAAACAAACAAACTTCAGTCCGAACAGTTGCTTTGTGGAAGAGCAAGCAAACCTGTCAAAGTCATGTGGGGTGTTCGTAAGTTACCCTTTTTGTTGAAAATGTTTTTTCATTTTATAATTAATTGGATTTTCTCAATCTCTGCCAAAAGAGCAGAATGCATCATTATACAAATATAGTCCAATCTTGACACACCAACATTGTAGCATTTGTGACTTCTTCCCAACAGCCAATCACAATGGAAAAAGAGATGAATAATGAGGAAAATGAAGTGGAAGTTGAAAGAGGGGAAGTGGAGAGAGCAAGCTGCCAACAAACTGAATCGATGACGGAGTTTGAGAGTATAGAGGGCCAAAATGCTGAGGGAATGGATGTAGAAATCAGAGCAGAGGCCAGTGGATGGTCTGTACCTCTTATTTTGTCCTTGGGGGGAGTAACACAACCCATCGAGGATGTGGTAAGTGTAAATATCGTGATCCTGATTCGGAATGTTACTTTTGATCCTCTCGTCCTCGTAACAATTCTAACACGGGAAATCTTGACAATAAAATGTGTCGTCTTTTATTACCCATCCATCTGGAAGCATGTTTCTTTGAATACGAGTCTGTATGGTCAATGTGCAACCCCCAAGCCCATTGTGTATTGTCCTTAGCAGGGTTCGTGCTATGCAGTACTTCCCCTATCATGGTGCCCACATCTTGCTAATATCAGCCCACCACCAGAGGAAGGGGTCAATGCAGTTCAGGCATGTGACATGTGCGGAGCTCAAGGAGAGAACTGGCTTTGCCTAACATGCTACAAGGTCTGTGCAATAATCAGTTTTTGGCTCGCCTTTGACGATTTACCTTTATTGCGACTAAACGACCTTTGTGGCATCTCTTTTTGTCTGATGCTCTTCCTTAATTTGCACGATGTGTGTGAGCAGGTGTATTGTGGACGATATGAACATGCCGACATGCTTTTGCATGAAAACAACACTGGTCACTCGCTGGTCCTCAGTCTGACTGACCTCTCTGTGTGGTGCTACACCTGTGACTCTTACGTCCATAACCAGGTGGGGAAGAAACCCACAGGTGTATGACATGTGCCCCCATTTCCATCAAGTGGACCAGTGAAGTGGACATTCAGCAATTAGCATTGATAACAAAGGCAAATGGGTGACTCCTCTGGGGGACTATCTGACAACCCATTTGGCCTTGCCAAGTTGAGAAATCTTCCACATATTACCTTGTATCAGCAAGACTAAATTCCCTTCCATTATGCTTCAAATGTGCGACAGTTCTTGAATGATGTCTTCCCAGAGAAGTGCATCGGTTGACGTGGACCAATTGCTTGGCCACCTTGTTCATCTAACCTGTCCCCATCAGATTACATTTTATGGGGCTATGTAAAACTGTTGTGTAGTCATCAAAACCACATTCTTTGGATGAAACCAGGTCGAAGATCACAAATGCGATTCTTGAAATTACTCAGCAGCAACTGGAGAATGTTTTCAACAAGTTGAAAAATCGGGTGGAATGATGTATTACAAACAACGGGGGTTATGTTGAAGCCTAGAAATCTGTATCGTATTGTTTTAAAACTTTATGACATTCTTTCATACACCAGTCATAGTTTATTTTTATAATGTGTACATCTCTATCAGGGGTAATATGAGGGAGGGGCTGTCCCTGGTTTCTCCCCGAACTCACCGGGAATCATAGGCTGTCGAACATGAATAAGTTTGTGTTGTGGCAGGTCGCTAATCGACCGCGAATGCCAATAATTAACCTCCGCCATCGAAGATGGACGGAGGTTACTGTTTTCACCCCTGTCTGTTTGTTTTGGTTCTTTGTTTGTGAACAGTATTACGAAAAACTCCTAGACGGATTTCGACGAAATTTGTGGGGGATTAGGTATGGTCCAAGGATCATGCCGTTAGATTTTGGACTTGGTCCAAAGTCCAATATGGCTGCTATGGCGGCCATTAAAAAAAAAATTGAATTATTGTTTTTGCATTTCTACATGTTTTAAGTGATTTCCAACCCAAAAAAAAAAATTTGTTAGAGAAAAAGACAACAAATTTTGCACCTTTTTTTAGGTCATCTCTACCGAGATGACCTAATAAAGCCGGACCAAATGTCCGTCCGTACGTCCGTCCGTACGTCCGTCAATTTTTCTTTCCGATCTTGATGAAACTTAGTATGTGGGTAGAGGTCGATGAGTGTGCACAACGATATAACTTTTGTCCGTTCAAGGTCAGGGACGAGGTCACGTAAGTTATAAAAATCGCCATTTTCAAAACCTATCTAGTCTGCCATTCTACAAGATATTCGGCAACTGTTTATTGATTATGATAGTAAAAAATATTATCTTGTATCTAACCGGACAGATTTTTGAATTTCCTTCCCGTTTGATCGTCACGTGATCTGGAAGATGGCCAAAAATGCCGATGCGATTCGCAAGAAGGAAGGAAGGAGAAATGAAATATAAATATAAAACACATTTTTAGCCTTTTATATTTATACATTTTCCGCCGAAGGTGCAAAAGTTTCAAAACCCGAAATGGAAACGTCGGCATTTATTTTCAAAATATAATTTCGTGCGCGCGCGCAAAATGCCGAGTCATCTTTAACGAAACTGCGCAGTAGAACTGCGCAGTAGTCCGGTCATGGCGGCTGAGCAGTGGCCAGCGTGGTTCAGATTGGCTGTGGTTTCTGGGGCGAAGGTGATGTTAAGAAGTATGTCGGCGGTATAAATTCGAGTGACTGTATTGGTGATTTAATCACGCAACATCTTGACAACGAATATTCTGGCCGAACGATTGCATCAATTCAGTGCATCAGCAGGACAATTCGCAGGCTCCTCTCGATCGTGTCGATACTAACATAATCACCGGCGGACATAGGGCTGCAGGCTGTGGGGCGAGGCTACGGATCCCGGATGAGGGGATTAGTGATAAATTATGCTACATGCTTCGGGCTTTCTGATTAATATATCAATGAGTACATTCCATAATTAATGAATTAATAATTAATGAATCTGGCATACAAAATGTTTTTTCATACCTGACATGTTACTTTGTGCAGTGTCACGAAACTTCTGTGGAATTAATAATTAATGAATTTGCTAGCTCTAACGATTTTTCAAACCTCAATATCTCTATAAATACTTGACCAATTTTCATTCTGAAAGTTGCATTATAATCAGTGAAGAATAATCTACAGGATTATCAATATCTCCGAGAGCTAAGCCTATTTTTTCGTTTTTTTTTTTTACAACCGGAAGTGAAATGTCCCCAGAGAGTGGACGGACCGGAAAACCACGTATTGCACTTACTGGTGATTATGATGTGTTAATCCGGGTACTAAATGAACAATACATATTTATTAATTGTCATTAGTAGTATTATCCTAGTGTATCTCTGTGAACTATTCAATCTAAACGGTTAGTTTGGACTGTTTCGCGGTTACCTAAACTGAACATTGAGAACTTGTGGATTATATAGATGACCGTCACCCCCACACGGGGGTAATTTTTCAAAAAAATTTCGATTTTTTTTTTTGGCATTTCTACATGCGCGTCAATCTAGTTTAGTTTATTCAATCGTGGTTCAGTAGAGTCTGATCCGTTTTGACGTACAATGATAGAATCAGTCACTTAAGTGACCCAGCAGTATTGGCGGCAGAGGTTTTGCACTCTACCGAGTGCTCCCCCTCTAGTTTAACCATGTGTCCGTGTCTGTCTGACTACCTTTCAACTGGGAACACGTGGTCGCCTTGTCGGGGAATCGCACCCTCAATGCGTACTTGCATTACTTACCATATCAGTTGCAGCCGAGCAGAGCTGCCAATTACGCATCGGTTAATAAGCAGATTTTGGGGGTATAACTTCCTGGTTAGGCTAATGTGCAGACCGACCATGCTGGACCAATGGAGGAAAAGATAAAAAACGAGCTGGGTACATTTACAACAAGCAAATTAATTTTAACAAAGCGAGCAAAGTTATGTAGCACAGAAATGGGTTTGTTTATTCACAGATGTGTACAGCAGGGGAGAGCAAGGAATTTGTGGGTGCAACAAAAGAAATGCAATATTCACAACAAAAGACAGTGCAGATTTACCCCAATAAACTTAGACAGTCATAAATTACACGATATATGACAGGTGCCATCACACATACACCTGAGGAAAATTAGAAATAGTCCAGAAAGATGAGAGGCAGTTGACTCGTGACCTCGTGGTAACTGGCGCGGTCGGTGGACTGGCGCAACCCAAATGCTTTGGAAGGGGGTTTGAAGGGAGGAGAACTGAAGGTGTCTATAGTGTGGGAGTGAGAGGTGTGAATGTAGTGCAGCATGTCGTATGGCGTGGAGTGAGAGGTGCAAGTCAACAAGGTCGCTCTGAAAGGAATGGTTGTTTGGGACTTGCCCTTGCCGATTGCTCTTGTGCGTCCACAGTGGACGAGGCGTAGATGGGAGAGAAAGACCTCAACAGAGTTGTGTAAGAGTCTGTAAATGTTAATATAATGTTGGCTGCTGGATGCAACCGAAACTGAGCATCGATGACCCGGGGGTGGTCCCGGCCCGTTCTTGCAATCGTTTGCTCCACCCCAGTGTCCTCATTCGGCTGCGCTGCCCTCTCCTCTCGGTCACGCTGACTTGTGGCGAGATTTGCTCGGACGCTGGAGAGCTCTTGTATAACCGCCTCGAGGAGTGAAGCGAAGTGGTCTACCTCAATTGTAAGCCAAATTTGCTCGGACGCTGAAGAGCTCTTGTATAACCGCCTCGAGGAGTGAAGCGAAGTGGTCTGCCTCAATTGTAAGCCAAATTGCTCCTTTTATGGGCCCTGAGCAAGGGAGGAGCTAAAATCGGATCAAACGATGCTGTCGGCATTTCCGAGCTCCCCCATTGGTGCACAGCAGTCACCCTGCATGGTAGCCATGTCCTGCCAGGCTGCGGATTCGAAAATGGCTTCTTCGCTCCTGTGCTGCGCCATATATCAAATTGATCTAACAGTTTCAAATGAGTGTTGCAATGCGAAGTGTAAAAGTAACATAACTACATCAGGATATAGTTGCAGTATACAAACGATTACGCTTGCAGCCCAGTTAACCACAACGAAGAAGAATATGTGGAGGCCTAATAACAGCCATTATCGAGTCCTGCAGGCAGTGGCAACTCTCACACTGATGTCTTATTTGCAAAAGCGGCCCCCTTCTAAAACGATCGTGAAGATCATTGCTGTATAATCTATACAAAGGGAAGGGACCGATGTAAGCGCACACACACGAGCAAAATAACTAACTCAGGATTCCCAATATGTTGAATGCAACTCCCCGGGGTCAGTTTCCTCAAACGTAACAATATTTTTCCTCTGACTGCCTGCCTGGCAGTCCAGCAAAATTGAAAATCATTGCAAACAGGAAACTTGGTTTTTAAGGACATTATAAAAGACACAATCAACAGGCACAAAAAACCAGTGCAACGTGTTGGATAGGATTATGTAATGGACGCTGGGTAAAACAGTGGGAAAACCCGGAATTTTTTTTTTTAATACGCCTTTTTCAATCTTTATTTTATTTAAACTAGTGCACCCGCTCCTTGAGGGAGCAGCAGGAAAGGTCATGTCATTATCCTCTTTTGGATATATAGATTACAGTAGATCTTGGCTCAGGTCTGTTAGTTTGTGATGGACGCTATATAACTATCTTTACCACATAAGACACAATGAGTGTTTGTGTATTTGTTTGATGTCTGTTCCCCTTCAAAAGGACGATTTAAGAAAGGTTTTAAAGGTCAATCTTTTAACAAGACTGTGTTCACAACGGTCTCTTTTTTTCATTAAAAAAAAAAACATTTTCCATTAAAGAGTAATTATGTCTCTTCTTTTGGAAATGTAGACTATGACATGCAACTGGGCCTCATTGGTGGTGTACAGAAACATAAAAAAAGTGCAGGGAGGTGAACTTCGCTGCACTTGATGTGTAACGCGTGCATTGTAAAACGAGTGTTCATTTACATACATACAATGTCTAATAAATAATGAAGATATATGCAGACCTGACACTAGGCCGAGGCTTCAGGCTTTGGCACGTTCACGAGACTGTATCCTCAAAATGAAAGGTCCCAGAAGATAAAGAAAATAGGGTAACATTTGTACATGTAGTGTTTTAAAATAACGCTTTTTCTTGCTATAAAACATCACATCTTCCAGTCTCTGAATATTTCGAATGAAATAATTCCAACCCATCATTTTTTACGGGTTTTTATACTAGTTAGTACAGCATATCATGCCTCGAACGCCGGGTTTTGTCCCTTTCAGTTTTGTGTTGAACAGCAGAAGCGATTGTTTAAAAAGGTAATCATAAGCGTTTGCGATTTATAAAAAACAAATTTAATTCCAGTTGGGGTGCCCCATAAAATGCCATGATAAGCTGTTTATACATGTACACGGAAATCTAACAGGTGGAGGCCATTCAGCCCATCATGCCTGTGCAAACACCAGACTAATTTATCTACACAAGATCCAAGGAAGAAAATGCAAAAAAAAAAGTTTTAAATTTTTTTTTTATTATGATTATTGTTTTTAATTTAATTTTATATTATTATTATTATTTATTATTATTTAAGTTTTTTTATATAATATATATCTTCTTCTTCTTCTTTCGGCTGCTCCCGTTAGGGTCGCCACAGCGGATCGACCTCTCCATTTCGCTCTATCCTCCACATCTTCCATTGACACTCCAACCACCCGCATGTCGCCCTCACCGCATCCATGAACCTCTTCTTTGGCCTTCCTCTTCTCCTCCTGCCTGGCGGCTCCATCTTCAGCATCCTTCTCCTGATATACTCCCTTCCCTCCTGTGCACATGTCCAAACCATCTCAATCTCGCTCTCTCACTTTGTCTCCAAACCGTCCTACCTGCGCAGCCCTCTAATATACTCATTCCTTATCCTGTCCTCCTCGTCACTCCCAACGAGAATCGCAGCATCTTTAACTCTGCCACCTCCAGCTCCGCTTCCTGTCTTTTTGTTAGCGCCACCGCCTCCAACCATACAACATAGCTGGTCTCACTACCGTCTTATATACTTTCCCTAACTCTTGCAGCTACCCTTCTGTCACAAATCACTCCTGCAACTCTCTCCACCCACTCCATCTGCCTGCACTCTCTTTTTCACTTCTCTCCCACATCTCCATTACTTTGGACAGTTGATCCCAAGTATTTAAACCCATCCACCTTCCCCACCTCAACTCCTTGCAACCGCACCATACCACCACCCTCCCTCTCATTTACGCACATGTACTCCGTCTTACTCCTACTGACTATCATTCCCCTTCTCTCCAGTGCATTCCTCCACCTCTCAAGGCTCGCCCCAGCCTGCTCCCTACTCTCCCTACAGATCATGATGTCATCCGCGAACATCATAGTCCATGGAGACTCCAGTCTGATCTCGTCCGTCAACCTGTCCATCACCATTGCAAACAGGAAAGGCTCAGAGTCGATCCTTGGTGCAATCCCACTTTTACCTTAAACCGGTCCGTCATTGATGGAGACGTCGTCCGTCCTACCGCACACCTCACCGCTGTCACACTCTCTCATACATATCCTGCACAATCCTTACATACTTCTCCACCACTCCTGACTTCCTCATACAATGCCACAACTCCTCTCTTGCACCCTATCATAAGCTTTCTCTAAATCCACAAACACACAATGTAACTCCTTCTGCCTCCCTATACTTCTCCATCAACATCTCAAAGCAAACATCACATCAGTGGTGCTCTTTCCTAGCATAAACCATATTGCTGCTCACAAATCGTCACCTCTCTTCTCAACCAAGCTTCCACTACTCTTTCCCACAACTTCATGGTGTGACTTAACAACTTTATCCCTCTGTAATTTCCACAGCTCTGCACATCACCTTGTTCTTGAAAATCGGAACCAGTACACTTAATCTCCACTCCTCCGGCATCCTCTCACTTCTAAGATTTATTAAACAATCTGGTTAACAACCCCACTGCCATCTCTCCTAAGCACTTCCAGCTCCACTGGTATGTCATCTGGGCCAACTGCCTTCCACTTTTCATCCTCTTCATAGCAGTCCTCACTTCATCCTTACTGATCCACCCCACTTCCTGATCTCACTCTCCACTCTCTTCCACTCTCTCTCTCTCTCTCTCTCTCTCTCTCACTCTCTCTCTCTCTCATTCTTCATTCACCAGCTCTATACTCCATCCACCTTCTCCAACACACTCTCCTCGCTCTCAGCACATTCCCATTTACGTCCTTTATCACCCTAACCTGCAGCACATCCTTCCCAGCTCCCTCTGTCTTGCCAATTGGTAAAATCCTTTTCCCCTTCTTTGTACTCAACTTCTCATACAGCTCGTCATATGCTTTTTCTTAGCCTTTGCCACCTCTCTCTTTGCTTTTCGCCGCCACTGCTTGTACTCCGCCTACTTTTTCATCTCTCTGACTATCCACTTCTTTTTTGCCAACCCCTTCTTCCTTATACTTTCTGTACTTCCTCGTTCCACCCCAAGTCTGCTTATCTTCCTTCCTCTGTCCAGATGTCACACCAAGTACCTTCCTAGCTATCTCCCTCACCACTTCTGCTGTAGTTGCCCAATCATCCACCCATCTTTACCACCATCCAACACCTGTCTCGTCTCCTCCCTAAATTCCACGCAACAGTCTTCCTCCTTCAGCTTCCACATCTGGTCCTTGGTTCAGCCCTCACTCTCTCCTCAACCTCACCTCCAAAATCATCCTACAGACCACCAATCGATGCTGTCGAGCTACACTCTCCCCTGCCACCACCTTACAGTCTCTAATCTCTTTCAGGTTGCATCTCCTGCTTAAGATGTAATCCACCTGTGTGCACTTTCCTCCACCCTGTGTTTTTCCTTCTTCTTGAATACGTATTTACCACTGCCATTTCCATTCTTTTTGCAAACTCTACCACCATTTGCCCTTCCACATTTCTCTTGTTGAGACCGTACCTACCCATCACTCCTCATCCTCTTTATTCCCTTCCCAACATGCCCATTGAAATCTGCTCCAATCACCACTATTTCATCCTTGGATACACTCTCCACCACTTCATCTAACAAACTCCAGAAATCTTTTATATCCATCTCACACCATATGCGGTGCATATGCACTGATGACATTCATCATCCCCCTTCAATTTCCAACTTCACATCATCACTCGGTCAGACACTCTCCTCACCTCCAATACCTCTTGACATAATCTTCCTTCAGGATTACCCCGACACCATTCTCCTCCCATCCACACCATGTAGAACAGTTTGAAACCACCTCCAATGCTCCTAGCCTTACTCCCCATCCACTTGGTCTCTTGTACACACAGTATGTCACCTTTCTTCTCTCCATCATATCAGCCAACTCTCGCCCTTTGCCAGTCATCTTCCCAACATTCAGAGTTCCAACTCTCACCTCCACACTCTTACCCTTCCCCCTCTCCACTGCCTCCGGACTCGCCTTCCCCGTCTCCTTCTCCTCCTTCGCCCAGCAGTAGCACAATTTCCACTGGTACCCTGCTGCCCACCGGTACGGTGGCGGTCGTTGGTAACCCGGCCTCGACCGATCCGGTATGGAAATTCGTTTGTTGTCCGCATAATGATTGGCATAGGTTTTTACGCCGGATGCCTTCCTGACGCAACCCTGGTCGCCTCTTACGACACACAGGATATGGTACACCTATTCTAACCAGGGCATACACGGGCCCAGTACACTGGTACTCATTTCGCTGACCTCGGAAGGATGACAGGCTAATCAACCCCTGGTGTACGACTTGTATATATCATAACACATATATATATATGTATATACATACACTATACATATATATATATATATAAATTCAGTGCCCAACGGGGCCTGAACTCAGGACCTTTTGGGTCCCAAGCCGCTGCCTAACCACTGCGCCAACACCAGGACTATACATATATATATATATAATATAATACTTACATACATACATCATACATACATACATACATACATACATTCTTCCCTCAGGTAGGGGCGTGGGCTTGGTTAAAAACACACAACACCCTTGACAAGACCCCACCAACAGCACTCCGTAACACTGCACACAATCACCCATCAATGCTCAAACTACCTAAAAGTCTTGTCAACATCCCTATACCCCTCTATCGCCATAACTTCCAGATACCTGTCTAATTCAAATATTAAATGTATCTACGTTTTCTGCCACTACCTTCCAGGGAGGCCATTCCATGCATTAACTACTGAGTAAAAGACCCCTGCCTTATGCTTCGGTCACATTGGCTCGCGGCCGTAGGTCTAAAAAATCTACGCCTCTAGCAATTATAGGGCGGCCGCAGTATTTCCACGGTCACACAATGTAGCAGTCACATATGTTTTTATTTTCGGGTTTCCAACCTTGACCGAACCCAGTACCTGCAGAGCTCGCACCACATGGCTGAGGAAGTCGCCATTGCAAGGTTTCTCTTCTTCTTCCCTCCTCCTCCTCCTCCTCTCCTCTCTCTTCTTCATGCGGCGGCCTGATTCAGCATTATCTTGTAAAACAAGTAATCTTATAATCATGTACATTTTTCTCCTCATTGATAATTAATTAGTTCGGCAAAATGCGACCCCGAAATGATAAAAATGTTATCGGACAAAAAATAACGGACATTATGGACTAAAAAATCGAGTTATCGAAGTTAACTGGTCCATAACGATAAATGAAGTTAACTTCCGATAAAAAAGTAAACTTCGATAATTATCTGTTATCGGATTATCGCTTTTGTGCCCAACTCTGGTGCAAACACCTATACTCCGATCTCTAGCGTAGCGCACGGTCGACGCAGACTGCCACGGAGCCCTACGAGACGCACGGCGGGCGAAGGGGAACCGTGCGTCGACCCTGCGTTGCCGCAGGTAGTCACACAGACCGCAAGGCCACCGTACGTTGAACACAGGGACGCCTTAGGACTACCCTACGGCGACCGTGGAAATAGTGCGGCCCCGTAATTTTTTGGGGTTGGCAAAATTCATTTTTCATTGATAAGACCTACGGCAGCCGCACGAATAATGCAAGCCCACGTACGCCCTACGTACGGTGGACGTGGAACACATTCACTCAGGCTACGGCTTGTCGAATTGCTACGGCCAACCGAGAAATGAAAAAAGTTATAACTCCTCGCTATAATTCCACGGAGACCACTACGGCCTGTAAAAGATAGCCATACGGCATAGGGCCACCCTGAGGCCACCTCAGAAACTCTGCGGCCGCCGCACGTTTCTGTAAATTCAGGGGGGGTACGGCCGCCGTATCCTAGCCGCAGAGCAAATGTGACTCATGCTTTACTACCGTCTTAACTCTCTTATTTACTCTCAGGCTATGGCCCCTGGTCCTATCTATCACTGTCTACTCTGTTGAATAATTCATCTGCATTTATTTTATCTATACCTTTCATTATCTTAAACATCTCTATCATATCTCCTCATAACCACCTCTTTTCTCGTGTAAATGTTAACACAGCATTTATCCAAAGAGGAAAAACCACTTGGGGAGAGGGACAAATGAAATGCTACAACTTTGTTGGGTGACCTTTAGTCCTCTTGTCAAGTTTGGTTGAGATTGGAAAAGTAACGACCAAATGTATCACGGTCAGACAGACAGACACCAAATTGCATATTTTAGTGTGAATGAATTGTATAGTTGAACACTGTGGTACATGAATCGCCTTGTCTCGTACACCACCCTATTTAGCAAGTACTGCTGAATGGAAGGGTTTTGAAAAAGACTGCTTCAATAGTGCTCAACTTCCTGATTTTCTTTTTCTTTTCTTTTTTCCCCAACAATCTTTAAAATCATTATTTTATTTAAAAGTGAAACATACCTGAACATTGTGGGGTAACATGTTGTGAACTCTCTAGTTTATGTGTGTATCTTTTCCTTTCTACAACCATTATATATTTCATTAGTTTAAATGTAAAATCTACAATTCCCATTTAAGTTGCAGTTGGGGTTGTGTCCCTGATGAGGGACATTTATTTAAGGGACATCTACACATGCAAGCAAAGCATACCCCATCTTGATTGACCTGTTTGTGAAAGTGTTAGTAACTATAGATGGTGCAATCAGCTCACTCATTTGTTCAACTGTTGCAGGTATTATACCCAGCTCTTCAAGCAGTGTATTGGAGCAAGTTTGGAGAAGAAATGCTGGAGTCTTAGTTTTGGAATGAGAAGTGGTTTGGGGAAGACGAGATGGGGTAGATGGTGTGTGTGTTCGGGTGAGCAAAAATTGACAAGTTGAGAAAGAAATGCGATTTCAATAAATGCAATTCTTTCTTTATTATTATCTACATTTTGTTATACAAGATATATGTTTAAAAAGAGGGATTTATGTGCTCATACACAGTGACACCTCAGCATTTATACTTTCACGGTCAATGACCTGTTCACAAATTTGTCACGACAGCTGATGTATCCCAAAACCTTGAAGCTTGTTTAAGCCACCGTGTTAGCATTTCTCGAAGCAAACGTACCACTAGAGTTTCTCAAAAGGAAACAGGTTAGCATCTTCACTCTTCTGATCCCTCCTACGCTGCATTCCTTGTCCTCGGGCTGCAGCTTGTATTCCTGGCCGGACTTGGGGCCAGCTTCGGACTCGGTCACGAATGGGACTTTGCTCCAGGGAGGTGTTATTTTTGCTCGTCGACTGCAGTACTTTGCTTGGATCTTTATCCTGTGTGTATGCACAGATTTACAGCTTAGTTGTATAATTTTACAATGTCAATTAATGTTCCAGAAAATATAAAAGGTAATACTTGTTTACCATCCTGCAACGTACCACTCCCCCATATCTCTTCTGCAATCTCTTCCGGATGAGGAGGCTCTTGGCAAGTAGATGCCAACGGTCAGATACCCGCCGAGCTCGGCGCTAATGGAGGGTGAGTGAGATAAGAGGAAGATGAAGAAAAGACACCAAATCGTTAATACCCATTAAAAGTTAATTATGCTTGTGACAGGTCTTGAATTGCAAACTTAACCAGTTATGTTTGCTGTTCAATTTGGAATGAGAAGTAGTTTGGCATTGCTTTGCATCCCTCCCCCCCCCACCCCCCACCCATCTACATTGCCTCAATGTCCCACCATACTCCTGGTCTCTCTTTACAGACAGTTCCTGCTCCTTTTCCCAAGCAGCAATCAGCACTTCACTTGGATTCCTCACACACCACCCAACCGTCCAAACTATACTCAAACAATGCACAGATATGTTAACTTCATTGAACAGCAACCTTCGTCAATATTTTGCATGAATTTTATTGCAATGTGAGTGCACTTTGTGCATCTGAGACAGCAACCTGCCTACAAAAGCTTTGTAGGCTGGTTGCTGTCCCACTTTTACAGCCAAGCAAATAATTCCCAATAGCACATTGTCCTTCAGGGTCTGCAAGACTGGCTAAAGTCTGTAAAGGAGGGGGTGGGAAGAACAGGACAAACAGTTGACAGAATTTATTTTGTCACTAAACAAATAAAATTGGAAGAGGGCAGGTGGAGCTGGTTTAACGCACTAAACACCCATGCTTATGATTGTGGTATTAACAGGAGAAAATGGAAATCCACAAATTAACAGATGTCTGAGAATAACAGTTTGGTAAATGGTAATGGAGAGAATGCAAGGTGATGATTTGGTGATATCTGTATACATACACTGGGTGTGAGAATCCAGAGTGGAAATCAAAACCCGTGACGGCTGCCGCACAGTCTATGTCTAATTTTCGGGCAACACGCTGAAGTCCTGGAAGGGGAAGGTGTCGGCAACCAATGGGCAGCATGCTCGGGCGGAAGAGGTAAACGTTGCCAAAATCATTACGAGGAACCTGTGTGAAAACAAACACAAGCATGTTTTTAATTAAATGTGCATCAAGTGTGACAATATCCACACTTGAGGATTGAATTAAACTTCTGTATTCCCATTATGGAAGAATGGATTTTTTTTTTTAACCCAAAAAGTTAGTGCAATATGTGGCACGCACCTGTGGGTGGCAGTTTGCAACACCCTAAACTCCTAATAAAGCGAGGTCAGAGCCCATTCTAGTCAAGTGGAAACCAATTTTTTTTTCACCTCCAAAATGATTCAGTTTTGAATGCAAAATAGAAGCAATTGAGGAACACCGCTTGCATTTAGAATCTAAATCTATCAGTATACATGGACCAAAAAACAAATGACAATCATGCTTAGTGTGTTTCTATACAACAGGCCAGGAGGAGCAGATAATGAGAGAGAATCGGGTTGGGTTGAGGGAGAAGGATTCAAATCAAGACCACTCAAATCTTTTTGCAAAGATGTTAAGAGAAAGAGGACAAGCCTGGTGTTGGCGCAGTGGTTAGGGCAGCGGCTTGGGACCCAAAAGGTCCTGAGTTCAAGCCTCGTTGGCACTGAGATTAATATATGTATATATATATAATATATAATATATATATATATATATATATATAATATATATATATATATATATATATAATATGTATGTTGTTGTTTGTCTTTCAGCTGCTCCCATTAGGGGTCGCCACAGCAGATCATCCGTTATGATCCGCATACTGATTTGGCATAGGTTTTACGCCGGATGCCCTTCCTGACACAACCCTGGTCGCCTCTTACGACACAAGGATTGGGTTTTTCCATGATTCCGGCTGCCCTACACCCTCATAGCGCGGTCCAGCCAGAGCGCCCGTCCTCAAGCGATCCTCCAACCCAAGCCTCCGAGTAGCCAGATTACAGGCGCACGCCACTACAGCCCGATATATATATATACATATATATATATATACACATATATAATATATATATATAATATATATATTTGTACGGCTGTGGAATTCGCAAACCACCATGAAGGGCCCGTAGGTGAGATATCTCTAAGTACATGTGTAGTTAGCCCCAAACCCGTTGTTTAGAGAGAATTATGTGATTCATTCGGGCTGCGACGCTTTGAGATAGCCGTTTTTCTGTTCTATCTTTATTTTGAACCAGCCACGTCCCAACCGCCATCACACGCAACCACCTTAACCACCACGCCAGCCATCGTCACCAACTGCAACCACGCTCCAACCCTCAGACAACAACAACAACGCCAACAGCCCGACCTTTACCGTCACAACTCGCTCCACATCATGCCATTCCCAAACGGCACCATGACCATCAAAGCACCACCTGTGAACACTGAGCGTCGGGCTGTCTTGGGCTCGTTCAGCGATACGCACCGAGCCGCGAGTGCAAAATAGCTGCCTTCCGAGGGAAAATCGGATCAGGAACGCTACACGCCCACTTCTGATCCGTCCAATTAGGAGGCGCGGGGCGGCTTGGCCCCGCCTCTTGGCGCGTCTGTATGGAATCGAAATATGCAAAATTCTAGGATCAGGGGAGATTCAGCCCCCTTTCCTCTGTCCAATCGGCGAGCGTGGCTCCGCCCCCGGAGTGATCCTGATCCGGGAATTTGCATATGGGTTCTCCTGTCGGCCTATAAAACGCCGAGCGCACGGCAGAGAAGAAAGAGAGAGTTTTGGCAGTCAAGTGGGTTGGAGAGCGGAGTCGAGTCGGGTGGCGAAGGCATCAAGGTGGTTTCTGCAGTCGGCTGAGGAGAATTGGGGAAGAGGCCAAGGAGCTCGGGTCCGAGGCAGGGAAAGACGGCGTCGGCGACGAGTCGCGGTGGGATCGCTCGTCGCAGGACCCAAGCCAGCCAGCCATTCTTCTCCCCAGGGCATCAACAATTTCCCCCCCTTTTCCCCCGCGCTGAGAAGTGCAAAAAGGGGTCCCGTTCCACCCCACTCCAAGCGGTGCCAACGAAACCCGTGAAGGAGCACGAAGTCGGGGCACCGCCGCGCAGCCACATTTGCCGCTCGTCACGGGGACGCGGGTAGGAAACCCCGGTCCCTCGGGGCCTGGCCGCTCCTTCAGGTCACGCGCACATATTGGCCCACGGCCCCGTCTGCCCCCTTGTCTTTGAGGGTGGCTTTTCTTTTGCTTTGAGTAAATGTTGTCGGCGCCGTCTGTAAAGTAGAACTGTATAAGTGTTGCCGTGTGTTCGCGTATTCGGTAGTATCTCTGCGTCATTGTTTCTTTTGTTACTGTGATATATGTGCATCTGATTCTGTTTGGCTGTATATGTGTGCTTTGTGTCGTTCTGTGTGTGAAATAAATGTGCATTATGTTGAATTGTTCCCCGTTTCGCTGCGTCCTTTCCTTCGTTTGAATCTCCATCTTGCCTCACGTAAAGGGTTCGTAGTGGGCTTAATACGCCCGATAATTAATCGGAACCGTCGAGGCCGACGATAACCGCTCGGTTATCCCGATAGTAACGGAACGGGCCGCCCAAGCGGCTCGCGTCCGGAGTCGACCTGCGGCGAGGTGGATGCCCGGTTTACCATCCGCGTGGGTACTTAGGTAGGTCGAGTTTGGCGAACAACCTATCCAGCGGGTGGCCGATGGCACGATCGTGGTGAGGCCGAAAGGCCACCCGTGACTAGCTCCGGCGTTAGTCCGAGAGGGTCACGACAGAATTGTCCGTCCGGTAGGCGACATGCCGCGATTCGAGTCATGTGGCCGTTCGCACGCCGCGGGCGCGAATTCGCAACAATATATATATATATAATATATATTATATATATTATAATAATATATATATACACCAAGTCATATAACACCAGGGGGTTGACTCAGACTGTCATCCTTCCGAGGTCGACGAAATGAGTACCAGTGTATGCCCCGGTTGAATAGGTTGACCATATCCCTGTGTGTCGTTGAGGCGACCAGGGTTGCCCAGGAAGGGCATCCGGCGTAAAAACCTATGCCAAATCATTATGCGGACAACAAAACGAATTTCCATACGGATCGGTCGAGGCCCGGTTACCAACACCGCCACCGGTACGGGTGTCAGCAGGTACCAGTGGAAATTGTGCTACTCTGCTGGGCGAAGAGACGGGAAGGCGAGTCCGGAGGCAGTGGGAGAGGGGAAAGGGTAGAAGTGTGGAGGTGAGAGTTGGAACTCTGAATGTTGGACGATGAACTGACAAAGGGCGAGAGTTGGCTGATATGATGGAGAGAAAGAAGGTGGACATACTGTGTGTACAAGAGACAAGTGGATGGGGAGTAAGGCTAAGCATTGGAGTGGTTTCAAACTGTTCTACCATGGTGGGATGGAGGAGAAATGTGTCGGGGTAATCCTGAAGGAAGATTATGTCAAGAGGGTATTGGAGGTGAGGAGAGTGTCTGACCGAGTGATGAGTGTGAAGTTGGAAATGAAGGGGTGATGATGAATGTCATCAGTGCATATGCACCGCATATGGGGTGTGAGATGGAATATAAAGAAGATTTCTGGAGTGAGTTAGATGAAGTGGTGGAGAGTGTATCAAGGATGAAAGTGGTGATTGGAGCAGATTTCAATGGGTATGTTGGGGAAGGGAATAAAGAGGATGAGGAGGTGATGGGTAGTTGGTCTCAACAAGAAGAAATGTGAAGGGCAAATGGTGGTAGAGTTTGCAAAAAGAATGGAAATGGCAGTGGTAAATACGTATTTCAAGAAGAAGGAGGAACACAGGGTGACATACAAGAGTGGAGGAAAGTGCACACAGGTGGATTACATCTTAAGCAGGAGATGCAACCTGAAAGAGATTAGAGCCTGTAAGGTGGTGGCAGGGAGAGTGTAGCTCGACAGCATCGATTGGTGGTCTGTAGGATGATTTTGGAGGTGAGGTTGAGGAAGAGAGTGAGGGCTGAACCAAGACCCAAACGGGGAAGCTGAAGGAGGAAGACTGTTGCGTGGAATTTAGGGAGGAGGCGAGACAGGTGTGGATGGTGGTAAAGATGGGTGGGATGATTGGGGAACTACAGCAGAAGTGGTGAGGGAGATAGCTAGGAAGGTACTTGGTGTGACATCTGGACAGAGGAAGGAAGATAAGCAGACTTGGTGGTGGAACGAGGACATACAGGAAGTATATAGGAAGAAGGGTTGGCAAAAAAGAAGTGGATAGTCAGAGAGATTAAGAAAGTAGGCAGGAGTGCAAGAGTGGCGGCGAAAGGCAAAGAGAGAGGTGGAAAAGGCTCAGAAAAAGGCATATGACGAGCTGTATGAGAAGTGGATACAAAAGAAGGGGAAAAGGATTTATACACGATTGGCAAGACAGAGGGACAAGCTGGGAAGGATGTGCTGCAGGTTAGGGTGATAAAGGACGTAAATGGGAATGTGCTGACGAGCGAGGAGAGTGTGTTTGGAGAAGGTGGATGGAGTACTTTGAGGAGCTGATGAATGAAGAAAATGAGAGAGAGGGAAGAGGTGGAGATAGTGAATCAGGAGAGGGGTGGATCAGTAAGGATGAAGTGAGGACTGTATGAAGAGGATGAAAAGTGGAAAGGCGTTGGCCCAGATGACATACCAGTGGAGGCATGGAAGTGCTTAGGAGAGATGGCAGTGGGGTTGTTTGTTAA
>CM068954.1:31863989-31874109 GCA_035128595.1 Eptatretus atami | reverse complement strand
TTTATTTCAGGTGGTGGGCCCTGCACTGGCTCTATTGCCTCCACAATATCCACGTTCCAAGGGAACTCCTCATTTAGCAGGTGCTCATAGTAACTCCTCCAAGCATTTCTTATCTCCCCATTGTCAACCAGTACATTTCCCATATCATCCTTCACATATTGTTCTCCTGTGAGATCCTTATTTTGACCGATCATTTGCTTTGCTATCCTAAATATCTCCCCTCTACTATCTGCATTATTTATCACATCTGAAAGTGAATCCTGTACTCATGTTTTGGCTTTGTAAACTTCCCTTCTTGCCCTACGTTTAGCCACTAACTATTCCTCATTATACCCTCCCTTTTTCCAAATCTGAAACAATTTTCTTTTTTCTTGAATCACCCTATCCACCTCATTATTCCATCACCAAGTAGCCTCATGTCTCGCTGGGCCCTTCGAGCAGCCACATGTCTTTTCAGTAGTACGCAGCAGCCCATATTTTAAAGAGTTCCAACAACTCTCTACATCCTCTCCTACCATCGGGTTTCCAAGATTAATTTGCAGAAGTTCCCCATGGAAATGTTCCTTTACATTCTGATTTCTTAGTTTCCATACTCTTCTCCTTGGGACGTAAAGTTTCCTCTTTTCCCTGCTCCAACTTAACTTTACATCACACACTAGCAGCCGATGTTGTGAGGCACATTCTTCTCCACCTATTGTTTTCACATCCTTGACCAACTTCCTATCTAATCTCCTCACTAGAAAGTAGTCTATCTGGCTCTTTATACCGCCTGACTCATAAATGATCAGTCTGCTCGGCCTCTTCTTAAACATTGTGTTGCAGACGACCATATCTAAAGCATCCCCAAACTCAAGTATTCTTTTATACCTTCAGTGTTTCTAACTCCGAAACCTGACCCACCATGCACACCCTCATATCCTTCTGCTAATGCTCCAACATGTCCATTCAAATCCCCCTCCGATCACAACAACTTCTCTCTCACTAATCCCTGAAACAACATGCACAAGTGTGTCCCAAAACTCGTCGTCCTCCTCCTCACTTAATCCCATCTGTGGGGCATATGTTGATACAACTGTTAAAATATGCTTATCAAAGAGCAGCTTTAGGACAATAACTCTTGCATTTACCCTCCTAACCTACAACACCTTCTCCACCCACTTCTCAGCCACCATAATCCCAACACCACCAGTTCCAAAATAATTTATATCTATAATTTCTACCTGTGATTATTCTTGCAGCACCTCCCCTCCACCTTGTTTCTTGCACACAGCATACATCCACTCTTCTGCACAAACTACCTGACTGATGTGGATCACATTTGGTACGATGCATCAGGACAGTAAGGTCTCATGGGGTTGTGCTCCCCATCTGGATCAGCCTCCAATAAGAGGCTGAGAAGGGGGGTTTCACCTCAAATTCAGGTAATTTATTTTAAAATCTTCTCAGAAACCAACGACCAGATGCAGACTAAACTTTTCATGAAGCATAAGGAGCATGCCATTAACTTAAGTTGTGCTTCCTATGACTATCACTTCAGGAAGGGGGATCATGGGCCCTTTTTTATATACAATGTCATGTCTTATACGAGTCAACACACAACGTGAGACAAGAGGGAAGCACAAAACAATGGGCAACAGAGACAATAGGAGATTTGAGGAAGAGAGAGGGACGGGGCGAGATGCACGGACGGGGCGAGATGTAAACAAGATGGTACTACAGGGACTTTCAGGAACGAAAACAGGGAAATTTGAAAGGAGGTGACGAACGGTGTCGAAAGATCGTGGTTTTGAATGGGGAAGATAAGAGGTGGTGGTGAACACTGGTTTGAAGACTTGGAGGGAAGAGTGGGATTGAAGAGAGTGTGGAGTTTGTCCAAAGACAGAAAAAATAGGAATGAAAGTGAGCAGTGATTCTTGATTTTGTAGTTTTAGCAGAAGGGGGTTGCTGGCGGACCTTGAGCGCCCTGTGGAATATATGGCGGGACAGATAGCAGACAGAGCGAGGGGGCAGGGGGAGGGGGGCAAGGCCAAAGAGGAGACCGTAAAGACAGAAAGACCACCGACTGCCTGTGGGAGAGAGAGAAACCAAAGACTCAGCCTCATCGCAGGAGATACCAGCGATCTTAAATGCCTTGTTTCCACGGCGTGATGCCGAGAAAGTGAGAGGTGGGAGCATCAGCCCAGAGGAGAGCAGTACTCCATCAGGATGCGGATGAAGCATTGTACGTAGTCAGGAGTCAGTGTGCCAAGGAAGGACTTTGCATGATGGAGGAGACACCAGTCGTGACTGGCTTTGGAGGCCAGCTTGGAGATGTGGCTTTCCCAGGAAATATCATGGCAGATAATGAGGCTCAAAAGTTTGAATGAAAGGACTTCAAGAGTGTTGTTGAGAAAGAAGATGGGAGGGGTGGGGGGTTCCAGACGCTCTTTTCAGAGAGACATCGTGAGAGTGTGAGATTTGTCAGGATTGAAAGACATGTTCCAAGTGTTGGACCAGCTTGTGATTTTATCCAGATCTGCAGAGTGAAGTGGCTGCTGCTTGCCGATCTGAGGGATGACAGATGGTATAGCAGAGGGTGGAGTCATCAGCAAAGAGATAAAGAGGATTTTCCAGGGAGTCGGAGAGATCATTGATGAAAACCAGAAAAATAACAGAGCTCAGAACACCGCTTTGAGGAACTCCAGCCTGGACAGGATACGGGGATGAGAGAATTCCATTAAAGGCCACACGTTGACTGCAACAGGAAAGGAAGTCTGTGAGCCATGAGTGGAGATTGCCTTGGACACCATAGGAAGAGAGTTTGGTGAGCAGGGCGGGGTGCCAGACCATAACGAAAGCATGCACTATGTCAAGGGAGATGGCTCTGATCTCATGTCCAGCATTGAGGATCTCCATCCATTGTTGGGAAAGCAGTAGCAGCAAGTCCAGGGTAGAGTGACCTTGTCTGAATCCAAATTGATGATCGGAAATCAGGCCATTGGAGAAGACAAAGGATTTAATGTCTGAAGCGATGATGGATTCCATAACCTTGCTGATGATTGCGAAAAGGCTGATTGGTCCTTTGTTGCAAGGATCTGTTTTTGCACCTTTTTTCTGTAGAGTGGTAATGTTTGCTGATTTCCAGGCAGATGGGAGATGACCTTGAGCAAATGAGAGGGTGAATGGAACAGAGAGAGGGTGAGGAAGAGCAGCAGAGCAGGTTTTTTGGACACATGGGCTGATTCCATCTGGACTGGTTGCATAATCTGAGTCGAGGTTTGACAGCAAGCTCTCCACTTTGTCAGGAGAAAAGGGCACAGAGTCCAGGGACAGTTGGGTGTGACTGGTAAGGTGGGTACAGAAAGCGATGGTTTGGATACAATATTTAGAAACAAACAGTCAAGGAGTTTAGGCATTCAGCCCTTCCCCTTAATCCCTCTTTCACCCCACCTGTTGGGGAAATAACCGTCATTCCCCCACGGGGCTATTTTTTTTCAGTACTCTTGAATCACAGTCCTTGTGTCAGTCTCGACTTTCCATTGTGCCGTATTTGATCCACTGTCACTTTCAATGGATCTTGAGGGCATCTTTGTCTTCGCGTCCTTGGAGGTTGTTGGGTTCAACCTCATGCTCGTATAAGTCTGGCTACCAACCCATCTCACCTTCCTAGTTTGTATCAGCAGTTTCATTCCTTATAGGCATACAATATTTCTTGGGTCATGTTCACCTCATGATAATCAGTTCAGTTTATTTTCTAACAGTGCAGGATATATCTACATTGTATCAATCAGCAACTACAATACCTCCTTCCAGTGAAGAATCAACCTGTTCTGTTATTTAGACAAATAGGTTAGGTTTTTCCATTTTCCAGAAAGCTGCAGCTCTGGAGGAAAAAGGAAAAACATCTTGATGATGTCCCCGAAAAAGTTATCCATGCTCCACAAAGCTCTTCTGTGAAGCACTGGGATGACAATCTGAATTTTAATTTTGATCAATTTCAAGTCCTTCATTGGTAAGCAACGATTCTCGTTTCATTAAATAATGCATTTGAAACCCTTTGAACACGTAGGCATATCCAAACCGGTTTTTTCCTCCTTTCAGAATGTGCAAGAGGAGAGATCACAGCCACATGACAGCACGGAGCACAGTTTTGATGCAAAATGTACACAAGATCAACATACATATCCATCTCTGAGAATATCTGACAATTGCAACCAACAACATTCTGGCTTTGAGTTCAAATTTAAACTTTGATAAAGACTTGCACCTGAACTAACTGCAATGGCAAAAGCAAAACTTTTCTCAAATTTCCAACTCCCTATCCCCCAACACTCACCTTCCCCCCATATGCTTCAGGTGGATGATATTCCTCAGTTTGCCAAGTACCAAATAGGGGTAAGTCAGGTGCATCTTTGGCCATTGTATCATTGGCACGTGCCTTCCTTGCCCAGTTGGAGTGTCCCTTCACCATCTGGCCAGAGGAAGTGCATTTGAAAGTGGCAAAAAATCATCATTTATTATTTACTGTCATACCATTATGCACCGAACAGGCATTGCAGGAAAAACGTGACATAAAACGATCAGGGTGATGGGAGAGCAGGAGTCATTGGGAATCAGAGGGAAGGTCGAGTGGATGAGGTGGGTCAAATAGCTAACTTTTAAACACCAAGACGAGGTACTCACAAGAACCAATTCATTGTTTGTTTTTTTTCTTTTAAACATAATAATGGGGGACATTTATATTTTATTTATCCCCAAGGGTAGAATGGGGGTTTAAATAAAGCAAAAATTGTGGAAAAGGAATAGGGAGGGGAGGGGTCTTTGGCAGAGAATGGAAAGGAGATTTGGAGGAGATCGGTGCAAGGGAAGAAAAATGTATGGATCATTCAGGATGGTCGTCATAAACCTCGCCATTTTTAATGTAATGAATAGACATCTTAGCAAAGTGATGGAATCCTCAGTATCGATACACAGATACATTCCTTTCTTAACAACTAGACAATTGATATGCAACATAATACTTCAGAGGCGAGCGCTGCACTCCAGTGTGTCAAGTGAAAGACCACTCATTCATGGCCACTGATAAGCTAGCAAACACTACATCATGTTAAATACGTTCCGCAGTCATTTGTCGACAAGACATGGATGTTACCACAGAAAGCGTTGGGAAATTCACAAATGTTGAATTTGCAGAATAATGTTTTTTTTTTTAAATATACAATAATGGAAAGTGAAGCATTTATGAAGGATCAGATCTAGCAATCGTTTTGAGAATTGTAAACTAATCCCAACGGTACCTTGCACGGAACTTCACCTGCACGTACCACCCTGGCCTGTTTAAGCCAAGTATCCTGAGAGTGCAAGTTATGCACACACTCCCTGAAATGTCAAAACAACACATTACACCACACATGCTGCATCAACAAAACAAGCTGCAAAAAGCACACCGATCAACTCTTCACCTGGCATAAATTGGCTCGCCTCGGTAATTCCCAAGCGGTTTGGCAGAGAGTGGATAAATCGCCTGGAACTTCAGCAGGTGTCTTGGTAAGACATACAGTGGATGGTTTTTGAAAGCAGCGATCTTGGTTGGTATTGGCTGTTGGTACAATTTCTGCTGCAACTAGAGAAATAATATAAAGGGAAGGTTTAGTATGAACAGCATTGCACTGAAAGTGCATGAGGTTTGAGAACAGGATCAAACATCTGTCCCTTCAGTAGGTCACCATCAGGGTGACCTCTTTTATGAGCCTTGTTCCATTTGTTAGAGATTCCCATTTGATGACCCTTCTTAGGAAATAAGAGAACTACATGTTCATGCCAGTGTCACACTAGTATGATAAATATCATTTGTACAAGTTTAGTGAAATGGTTAAAAAAAAAACCCTGAACAAAGTTGCCTGGCCATGAGTCCCGCTGAAAGCTCATTCACTGGAAGCAAAGCTTTGGCCTTTCGAACGATCATATTAAGATAATTGCTGACAAAAACTAGAGTTCATAGAACACCTTACCCCATGCAGTGTTGATAAAAAATTTTTTTAAAAAGATGGGTGGGGTCCCCTCCAATCCCACCTCGTGTTGATATGTTGCTGTACCGTCCACCAAACAGTGATGGCTCCATTTACATCTCGCTCTCCTTGAACCAACTTCTATCCTCTCATCCAAATTCTCTCTTCCTCATATGTGGTGACTTAAATTGTCATCATGCCAGTTGGCTGGGTGTGGGTACCTCTCTCCACTGCCATGGCACTTCAGCAAAAGACTTGTGCGACTCATTGTGACTGACGCAATCTGTCAACTTCCCGACCCGGATCTCAACCAATGCTATTCCATCTCTTCTGGATCTGATTTTGACCAATTTCCCTGAAAATATCTGCTGTTCTTTCTTCGCTCCAATCAGTTCATCTGACCACATGGTTGTCAAAGTAGACATTTCTCTTGATGTTATTATAGAACCACCTCAGCGCCATCGAGTCTGGCATTTCACTCAGGCCGACAGGCAGGGACTTCAAGCAGCCATCGAACTTCTAGACTGAGCTCCCATCTCTACTTCCTTTGACATCAACTCGTCCTGGGAATTCTTTCAAAGAAACTTGCTCTCCCTCAAGCAGATTTATCCCATCTCATCTTCAGTTGTCCTACCCTTCCTCCCGCCCATGGTACATTGAAGCTTGTGGCAAGGCAGTTGTCCTGAAATAACTTGCCTTTGCTTCATGGAAGGCTAATCCAACCGAAGGCAATCTTAGTTCCTTCCACAAACCTCGGAACAAGTGTGTGTCTACCTTCTTGAAATTAGAAAGATGTTATTTTCTGGCTCTCCTGTCTGAACTCTCAAACCTGTCTCCCTCCTCCAAATCCTGGTGGCATCTAATCAAATCTGTTTCTGATGTATGTTCCCCCTCCATCCCCTCCCTTACCTCAAATGGCCACACAGCTGACACTGCACGTGTTAAGGCTGAATGCCTAAACTCCGTGTTTGCTTCTAAATCTTATGTCCCAAACCCATCGCTTTCTGTACCCACCTTACCCAATGGCATGCAGCTGTTCTTGGACTCTGTGTCCTGTTCTCCTGACAAGGTGGAGAGCTTGCTGTCAAACCTCGACTCAGATTCTGCAACCGGTACAGATGGCATCAGCCCATGTTTCCTAAAAACCTGCTCCTCTGCTCTTGCTCACCCTCTTTCTGTTATATTCACCCTCTCATTTGCTCAAGGTCATCTGCCATCTGCTTGGAAATCAGCAAACATTACTGCCCTGCACAAAAAAGGTGCAAAAACAGATCCCTGCAACGACAGACCAATCAGCCTTCTCCCAATCATCAGCAAGGTTATGGAATCCATCATCGCTTTAGACATTAAATCCTTCCTCTTCTCCAATGGCTTGATTTCCGATCATCAATTTGGATTCAGACCAGGTCACTCTACCCTGGATATGCTGCTTCTCCTCTCCAAACAAGGGATGGAGATTCTCAATGCCAGACATGAAATCAGAGACATCTCCCGAGATATATAGCGTGCTTTCGATATGGTCTGGCACCCTGCCCTGCTCCCCAAACTCTTCCTATGGTATCCAAGGACATCTCCACTCATGGCTCGCAGATTTTCTTTCCTGTTGCAGGCAACGTATGGCCCTTAATTGAGTTCTCTCATCCCCTCTTCCTGTCCAGGCTAGAGTTCCTCAAGGCATTGTTCTGGGCCCTGTTATTTTTTCGGTTTTCATCAATGATCTCAGAGATAAAGATGATTTTTCCAGTCAGAGAGGTGGTATGGCAGAGGGTGGAGTCATCAGCAGTCATCCCTTAGATCAGCCATCAGCAGCCTCTTCACTCTCTGCAGATCTGGATAGAATCACAAGCTGATCCAACACGTGGAACATGTCTTTCAACCTTGAGAAATCTCACACTCTCACGATGCCTCCCCCCCCCCCCCATCTACTTTCGCAACAATCCTCTTGGAGAAGTCCTTTCATTCGAGTTTCTGGGTTTCACTATGTGCCATGATCTTTCCTGGGAAAGCCACATTTTCAAGCTGGCCTCCAAAGCCAGTCGCCGACTGGGCATTCTTCGTCATGCAAAGTCCTTCCTTGGCCCACCTGAGCTCCTGACCATGTACAAAGCTTTTGTCCGCAGCCTGATAGAGTACTGCTCTCCCCCCCTGGGCTGGTGCTCCCGCCTCTCACCTTTCTCGGCTACACGCTGTGGACACCAAGGCATTTAGGATCACTGATATCTCCCGCGATGAGGGTGAGTCTTTGGGTCTCTCACTCTGTCACCGCAGGCAAGTCGGTGGTCTTTCTGTCTTCTTCCGTCTCCTCTCCAGCCTCGCACCCCCTGCTCTGTCTGAAATATGTCTTCCCCCATATTTCCATCGGGCACTCAAGGTACACCAGCAACCCCTTATGGTAAAACTACCAAAATCAAGAATCTCTGCTCACCTTCACTCTTTCATTCCTCTTTTTTCCCCACCTCTGGAACAAACTCTCACACACTCTTCAATACCACTCTTCCCTCCAGGTCTTCAAAACAGCTGTTCACCACCATCTCTTATCTTCCCCCATCCAAAACCATGATCTTTTCTACCCCCGTTAATCCAACCCAAACCCACCTCCTTCAAATTCCCTTCTTTCCTTCCTGACAGGCCCTGTAATGTCCATCTTGTTTACCCTGTGTACCCCACCCAATCCCTCGCCCTTCCACAGAATGATCTCCTCATGTCTCTGTTCCACACTTTTTTCCTTCCCTCTCCCACCCCTCTTGTCTCCTGATCCCCTTGTTGTACGTTCTGCGTGTTAGCTCTCCTACAAGCCTGGACAGTGTACACAAAAAAAACAAAAAACGTTGATACAGCGAGCGTCTTTTACACAACCTTATCAAACACGTTACATTAGTTATTTGTGTCCGTTGTTCGTATCCTTGATGATATCCTAAAAAAAACTACGTTTCCTGTTTGGAATGATTTTCAATTTTATTTGATTGCCAGACAGACAGACAAAGTGAACCAATTGCTTAAGCCCGCTTTTCACTTGCTTCGTGCATGCGGGGTAATGAAGATGTCTACAATATACATACAAGCTCTTCCACAAGCCTTCAATGTTGATTGATTGATAAATAAATTGATAGATTAAATTAGGTGGTATGCTGCCGGCAGCACTGGGTGTTACCACCACCTGTCTCCTAGGATCCTCTAAACTAGAGGAACATTGATTCCATTGCAAGCTCTTGGGGGGGGGGGAGGAGGTAAGCTGCTAATTGGGGTTAGGGGGTTCTTTTTGCCTTCTTGGTTGTGTTCCTGGTTCTGCTGTGCCTGCTAAAATGTACCATCGCAGTTGGTGTTCCCACAGGCTTGTCACCAGACAGCTGGATGCCCGAACCCGGGTGTCGCACCCTGGGAGGCTGCCTCATCATCAGGTGCACAAATCTCAGGTCTCCTTCTCTGCAAGTTCACAACTTCAGCCGCACTGAGCATGGGATTCTGGGAGGCACTTCTAAGACCACTAGTTTGCAGAGAACCAATTAGCATTTTAGATGGCACCAACAGTGCAAAGTTCCCTGAAGCCCCTCACCCCTTCTTTTTTTCATTGGAAGCCAATCATCTGCGGCACCCTCCATCCTACACTTTCCCATCTTCTTTCTTTGCTTTTTCACCCAGCGGCCCCTCTAATTTTGTTATTAACACCACAAGGGGAAAGGTTGACCCCAAAAATGAAAAATATCAAAACCAAAGTCACTGACATGGGAAAACAACTTTTAACTATCACAGGTTGCTGCAAGCTACATAAAAACAGGTGAAAAGTATTGTTACGGTTGTGGAAATTCGCATTACACCATTTCTCCGGTAATTAATCGGAACCGTCAAGGCCGTCGATAACTCCGCTCGGTTATCCCTGTAATACGGAACGAACCGCTTAAGCGGTTCGTGTCCGGAGTCGGCCTGTGGCGTGGTCCATCCTCGGCAGATTACCCGTGCAGTACCATAGGTATATCGACTTTCGGCGATTTACCCTATCTCGCGCGGGTGGACTGCGGACTGGGTGGTGGTGGGGTTAAACCCCCACCGTGACTGGTTTCTGGCGGTAGTCCAGGAGGGTCACGATGAATGTTCCGTTCCGGTGGGCGACGTGTCGCATTTGAGTTACGTGGCTG
>CM068954.1:31846275-31857486 GCA_035128595.1 Eptatretus atami | reverse complement strand
AAAAAGAGTCCTCAGGTGAGATATATCGGTAAGTTAATGTGTAGTTAGCCCGAACCCGTTGTATAGAGGAATATATGTGATCCATTCGGGCTGCGATTCTTCAGTTAGTCGTTTTTCTTTTGCTGTCGTTAATTTGAGGCAAGAACAACAACGAACATCGCCACAACCAACATCTCAACGATCACGCCATTCACTACACGACGCCAACATCACGCCATCACACCACGACGCCACCTTCCACAACTACGCCACCACATCTTCGCCACTCGCCATTCAACGAGCACCGTGCGGTCACGATCTCCGCGGGACGGATGGAGGGGCGGAGTGGCAGCGGCGGCCGGGTGCGAAGGGCATCTCCCGCCCGAATCTTCCTTCCCTCGACGTACGGCGCGTGGGGAAGAAAACCAACAACGCCTGTGGGATTTTCCCTTCTGCTGTTCCCGCGCTTTGGCATGGGGGAGGTGCGATTTGAGCCGGAGGTCAAAGGTGAAAAAAGGTGGGGCCTGATTTTGGGAATAATTCCCTGTCCCCGAGCCAAAACTGACTTTCTTCGCCCCCGCACGGACGGGGAGGGGGGAACGGAGGGCACGCCCCTTTTTGGGAAGCTTCCAGAAGGGAGGTGGAGCCAGAAATGGGGCGGGGCGAAGGGCAGAGCCCCGCGCTACAAAAGGGCGAGAGGAGGGTTCGTGTTCGTCTTCTGGTTCATGTTGGTCTTCTGGTTCGGGCGGCTTCTTGTCGGGTTCTTGTTCCAGTCGGGTTCTTGTTCCTATGGGTTCGTCTTGTCGTCGTTTGGCCTTGCTTCTTTGATCCTCGCGCGAGCCCTGGGACCCGTGAGCGACGCGGAAAATAGCGCCGAACAAACCCGTCCGTTTCCCCAAAAACCCCGTCCGTACTGTCGAGCGGACCACACGAGCGACGCGCGGCACGAGCTTGCGGACCCGCCGGAGGGGCTCGGAGTTGCGGTCGCAAAGGAAGGACTCGACACGCTCAGGGAAGTCGCGACTTCCATTTCTTTTGGGTTCTGTGTAAACGTGTGTGTGTGGCACCAGTCTGGTGAAGTAGAATTGTTTAAGTGTTCCTGTGCTTGTGTAAATTATATTCGGTTGTAGCTCTGCATTGTGTCCTTGCTTTTGTTTCTTTGCTTTGATTGAATACGTGTATAAAAACTGTTGCTGACTGTAAATACGTGCTTCTGTGTGTCGCGTATTAAATGTGCTTGTCCGATTGTTCCCGTTTTGCTTCGTCTTTTCCTTTTATTGAATCTCCATCCTGCATCATGTAAGGGATTCGTAGTGGGTTTCACATCCCGGTAATTAATCAGAACCGTCAAGGCCGTCGATAACTCCGCTCGGTTATCCCTGTAATACGGAACGAACCGCTTAAGCGGTTCGTGTCCGGAGTCGGCCTGTGGCGTGGTCCATCCCTCGGCAGATTACCGCGCGAGTACCATAGGTATATCGACTTTCGGCGATTTACCCTATCTCGCGCGGGTGGACTGCGGACTGGGTGGTGGTGGGGTTAAACCCCCATCCGTGACTGGTTTCTGGCGGTAGTCCCAGGAGGGTCACGACTGAATTGTCCGTTCGGTGGGCGACGTGTCGCGATTTGAGTTACGTGGCCGATCGCACGCCGGACGGGCCAGAATTCGCAACATTGGTGTCAGAAGTGGGATACGAACTCACCCCCCTCCTCGCAACACTGGTGTCAGCGAGCGGGAAACAAACTCTCCCGTCTCCAAGCTAAATTCACAGGGATCGGACCAGGGGTGTGTGAAGCGACCCCCCGTTCCCCCCAAATTACGAGCAAGTTAAATTTTAATCCTTTACGTGAAATAGATGGCATTTCCAGGCGAGCGGGTGCCGGGGGTAGAAATGTATATGTGCAGTAATGTAGAATCCATGGCCCGGGATGGTTCTTTTTATAATCCATCGCTAATTTTAATCCATGGGGGAGCTCACCCTCATATTCTGAGCACAACTCTGCCGGCAAACGGAGTCACAAGATGGCGGCGTGGCCGCACTTCAGCGCGGCATGAGGCGTGAGCGGGCCGCTATTAATGGCGCTACGAACGGCACACACGAGGCGAGCGCTCCCAACAACTGTTTCAAACCACGGGGTCATGGCAGGCGTGGCAGGAGGCCGGAGCATGCATTGACGGGCTTCGGAGACAAGTGTCGAAGTCCTTGCAACGGTGGAGGAATGGTGACAATTGTATAGGGAATTACACTCGTTTTCCTTTGAATTGGACGAGCATGGCGGCGCGTAGACAGGGTTCATGAGGATTACGTGCTACGGAGTCACAACAAATGGCCGATGCGCAGGAACTAAAGCGAGAGGTAGAAGAAGGCATTCGGAAAAGGAAAAGCTTGGAGGAGGAGGTAAAAAAGGAGAGGAACATCTGGACAGAGGAAGAAGAATGGTTTGAAAAGTCAAGACAGTTCGAAGAACTAAAGGGAAAAATGGGGAAAATAGAGTTGAGTATCCATAAGTGAGAACAAGGGACGAGCGAGCTAAGCGAGAGAATGGAGGAGGAGCGAATTGGTAACTCCCGGGACAGAAAGCACATGGAAGAAGAATGGAAAACCGAGCTCGAAAAGAAACAAAAGGAGCACGATTTGGAAGTAAAACAACTAATGGAAAAAATATTGGAGGAGGCAAGGCGGTTCAAAGAACTAGAGGGGAGAGTGAGGGAAATACAGTTGGAAGAGAAAAAATGTGAACACGATGGGGAATTGGAACAACTGAAGGAAGAGGTAAGAACAGGCAAGCAGGACAGAGAAAGCCTAGCACAGGAGATAGAAATAGGAAAGGAATGGCAGAAAGACCTAGAGAGATACAGTAATGAAATGGAAAAAATGTGGAAGGAAGCATGCGAAGAAGGTAAGGAGGCCAGAAGGGAAAAATGGGAAAAAAATTCTGAGTTACGTGAACACCAAAACAAAGAGAAGGAATTACAAAACGAGTTTAGAATGTTGAGGGAGAGAGAAAGACAGCAGAGAAGAAACGTTAAGGAACCATACTGTACAGATCAAACAGTTAGAAGCCAAAGCAAGGTCGAGTGTGTGGAGATGAGAAAGGAATTAGAAAAGAAAACTTCTGAGATACTGAAACACGAAACCAAAGAGAGAGGATTACAAAACGAACTAAGGATGTTAAAAGAGGAGAGGAGAGAGCGGAAAATGAAACGTTGAAGAAACACACTGCGCAGATCAAACAGTTGGAAGCCAAAGCAAGGTTGGAGTTGCGGAGATGAGAAAGGAATTTGAAAAGAAAGCTTCTGAGTTACAGAAACACGAAGACAAAGAAAGAGAATTACAAAACGAGTTGGGGATGGTGAAAGAGGAAAGAACGAAAACTGAGAATGAAACGTTAAGGAACCACACTGTACAGATCGAACAGCTGGAAGCGAGCCAGATTAAAGAAGAGATACAAGATCTCTCTCTTTTTTATCGCACGCCGGACGGGCCAGAATTCGCAACAGTATAGTGGGCCTAGGGTGAGCCAACATTTAAAATATTACCTTTTATAATTGGACGTTTGAATTTAAAGTTTGCTGGTAACAGTCAGCCAGGAAGGAGGGAAGTAAAAGTATGAATTAACTTCATCACGTAGAAATCAATTTTGATGTAAAAAAATAAAAAAACACACTTGGCAGTTATATTTTTTTGAATAATGATTACTGCACATAAAAGAGATTTTACATCCATCTTTCTTGTGGTATATGAACAAAGGCAAACTACTTACCTTATTTACAAGGAGATTGAAAGAAAATGTACAAACCAGCAACCTGTGATCCCAGCATCATGAGATCGGTGTCCCACTACCAGTGTGACCACTCCTCATTTTCATAAATGCCAAGGTGAGCCAATGAAAAAAGCTCAAATCACACAGGTTTCGGAAAAAGTTGAATGATATAGAAAACCCAGACGCCAAGATGAACAACGAATAGCCAAGATCTTGTGAAAAAAGCCAAGGAGTGGTCACACTGCCCACTACCCTGTTGTTGGTGTGTTTTGCCATTTTCCTCTATTATAGGGGCTGGCAGGATAGTCTAGACTCTAGAGCAGTGTTTCTCAAGGTGGGGCATGAGGATTCAGAATGAAAGAATGTGAGGTAACTGACGAGGCAAAGAACGTCATTGTTGGACCACTTGAAAATGTTGGTTAATGACTTCAATGACAGATTTCATGATTTGAAAGAATGGAGTTCCCTTCTTGGTTGACAGCCATTTCTGGTAGAATTATCTGAAGTACCAGAGCAATACCAAGAGGAGTTATGTGAGTTGCAACAAGATGAGTCTGTGAAAACTCTTTTCAAGATCAAAGGAACCATGATGTGGCTGTCTGAGGAGAGCGAAAAGAAATACCCAAACTCGAGTACTTTGGCAAGGGAAGTATTGATAAATTTTCCATCATCTTATTTAGTCGAATGTGATTTAGTGTTGTTACCGATTTGCTGCAAGCTAAGAGAAATTGACTGGAAATCACGAAACGTGGTGATTTAAGGCTGAAACTGACAAAATTGGTTCCTCGAATCAAACAAATCTGCAGCCAGCATCAAGGCAGGGCTCCCATTGAAGTGAGTAGCAATTGAATAAAATTTGCAATAAAGTTTTAATAAAGCCTTTGAATACATATGTAGTATATACTGTAGTGTCTCCCCAATCAGGTTGGGGCGTACGATTTTTTTTGAAAATCAAAGTGGGGCATGGGACAAAAAAGGTTGAGAAACACTGCTCTAGAGGTATGCACACTCACGTTTGAGCTGTGTAGCTTGGGTATGAATCTCAACAAAGCAATAAACTATCAACCATATATGCAGCGCACTGGTATCAGTGGCACCCTGAACAAATTACAAATTCCTGCCCTAACCTCGAGGGGGCACTGCATTCCCACAATGATGCAAACCTGCAGCCACATTCAGCATGCAAAACGTGAGGACACCAATTATGATATAGCTGTTCTGTTTGAGGTTCTAGGTTCTAATTCTTCCACGAGCCTCAAATTTGCATCCAAAACGCTCAGACAGGCATGGCAAATAGGCCAAAAAAAACCGTTCACTTTGCAAGTACGATTTCCGTGCACTTCTTCGTCATGCACGCAAAAGTAGTCACAGGGGACAAACCTCGTGTTCTTCTGCGCGATCTTTCATGCGATCTTTTGGAGCATAAGGGGATAATGTTTTTTCCCACCACTCAGAATCCACTCGCAAACGCCGAGTTTCTACAAGCCAGTTGGCTGCTGCATACCTGACACAAATACAAAGTGCAAACACGGTGGCATCATCTGTTTGTACCGACAGAGCAGTCACTGAAGTGCAATCGCTGTTATCAATTTCAGCACCAAACGTACAACAATCTAAAAGTTTCATGAATGAACATCGGATAGTCATTTTAAATATAGAAATCAGCAAAACATTGTGTATTCTAATCTACTTCAATACAGCATTACTACCAAAATGTCAATTTTCATTACTAGCTTGAGACAATAGTCTCTGACATTTCAATCGAGTTGGAGTTACCCATCCCCAAGATAATTCTGGAATCGGAATAATCGTTAAAAGAGTGGCTGTGAAACAGCATGACCACACAATTTAACACAAGCCATAAAACTCCAAAGAAAATTGTGAACAGATAAGGGGGGAAAATGTACGAAGCAGGATATGGATCGAGTTTTTTGTTTCCTATATTTTGTTCTCAAGTAAAAGCAACAACAGACATACCTCCTGGTGACATCTTTGGCACTGCCATCAGCCTCAAAAGCCAGCACATAGGAAAAGGGCTTCATTCCCCGCATTGTGCAGGCCACCATACCAGTCGCCACATCTGTCCCGACCCAGCTTCCCTGGACACCATCACCGTCCCCCATAACCCACACCTCCAACCAAGCATCACACCCACGCTCAATATTCACTCCCTTGTTGGTCTCTCCAATCCCCTGTGCCTGCTCTCCTTTCTTCTCACATTCCTCCTGTTGCTTTGAAAATACAGCCCTGTCACGCTTGGTGGCCTTACAATTTCTGCTGCATGACCTTTGACCCCAATCGCCACTTGCTTCACTTCCTGAGGAAGGTGAATTGGCTTCAAAATCGTCTTCACTTGCCAATCCCTCGCTGCAATTAGTCTCCTCTCCATCAGCCCCTGATAGTTCAGTTGCACCAAGACCTTGGGATAAATGAAAAGTAATAAAGAATTATATAACTACTAAAACCAGAACTATTACAGTAATAACTACTCTCATTGAATAAATCATAATTTCTGCACAATTCTAAAATGTATTTTTCCCACCTTGCTGCACACTGGTATGACTTGATACCTCACCTCATCCCCCTTTAATGAAATATCCCTTCTTTGGTAGGACCATTGGGTTACAAAAAACGAAGTCTCCCATTCCCCCCAATCCCCTTGCTCCCCCGCCCCAACCACCCATCTTGTATCAATACTGTACAACGACAGTGCAGCACCTCAAGTAAAGCTGACAATCAGCATTGACATAGAAAGGAAAGGAGGATGAGATGATGTAAATGGGGGATGCATCTTTTTCAAGACAGGGCTTTATCAAGGAATGTTCTCAGGAAAACCCCTTGGAGTGGGCTCTCAGGATAGTCTAAAGGTATAAACACTCACCTTTGAGCTGTCTACCCTGGGTTTGAATCTTGGCCCAGCGATAAACTGTCATCCTGGTGTTTCGCATGCGGGGTAATGCATCAATATGTGTCCAGTCCCTTAGATGGACATTAAACTGGGTGTCCCGTATGCCAGTATTAGTTGATGTACGTTAAAGATCCCATACTGTGTCTTTTCTGACGTGACGGCAACGTCTCGCCTGCACCCTGAACAAATTCGAAATTCCTGCTCTAACCTAGCTACAGGGGGGCACTGCGTCAACGACACAGCTGCACCTGAAGCAAATGACAAACCACAACTATGTGCTGCACACCAAAGAAGACGAAGAAGAATCCTCAGAGTATTCAACCTACCGCAATGTGCAGGCAGCTTGGATGCGACGCTTCTTCGGTTGAAGTTCTTAACTCGTAAAGATCGACTCCGCAAGAGCTGCTTTTGCACTTCCGCCTTGTTAACCTCCTTACAGGTTTCCTTATTCCACCTTTTCTTTACAACCTCCTCACTCTGAACATCTTCACTGCCTTCCTCGTGCTCTTTTATCCCGGTCAATCTCTTCTTTACCCGTCTTTCCTCTGCACCGCTTTCCGCTCGTCTCTTTCTGCTTTCTCCAACATTCCCTTGCTCTTGCTTTTTTCCTGCTTTTTTCCTCTCTTTCTTCTGTTTATCTCTTGGTTTCTGTTCTTTGTTCTGCATGCACACATACATAGCTTTTCATGACAATACGAAGAGCACACTTGAAGCTTCCATTGTACTCTACCATTGCTTACTTTAAATTGTACAATGCAGCAACAAAGTATGCGAAATGAAAATAAATCTCATGAATCTACTCTTATTGTGATGAAAGGTCAAATAGCTCAAAAGAGCTAGCAAAACAAATGTGACTTCTTTTAAACACTGGCACCAGAAGAGTAAACATGCAGGGTCACAAAGTACATTTAATAGCAAATCATTTGGCCATAAACCAAAAGGAACATTATTAAATTGAAAAAAAAATAAAAACCTTGTTTGAGCCATAAAGGTCACTCTGCATCAGAAATGCAAAGCATACGGAAGATGTTTATGATGTCATCAGTCGTATGTGACCACTTCACAAGTATACGACTCCTCGAAATGGCAAATTCATTGAGAGCAGTACTTGGTGACCATATGCATCTCCCAATCACTTCTGTCTGTCTTTGTCTCACTTTCAGTCTCTCATTCTATCTGGTGCTCTGTCTGAAGGCAGGTTCAGTGCTACCCAACAGTAATCAGGGCAGAACCCTCTTTTGCCCCATACAAATTACACACAAGGATCACTTCTCCTGCCACCACAAACAAATTGAAATGGCCATGGTCAGAACTAGGTGAATTGCCAGAAAAAAATGAGGCTTCCCCTCGTTCGAATCTTGGATATTTGACCATTAGAACACTTCCAAACAAACCTCACCTTAATGGGGGCTGGAACTCGAAGAGTCAAAGGCTGCAGCGATAGTACAAGCCTGCAAGTAACACCTAGACCTCGGAGGGCAAGGAGACATACCTTTGGGGAGAGGGAGGTTTTCCTTTCAGTTCATATACACACAGCTTTGCATTACGTCGTATTATGTCACAAAAGGAATCACTGTTATCTCACTCACATGGACCCGAGTCTGCTGTGTTTCAGATTTAAGGAATTGCAAACGTGACCAAAGTGCACACACCAGGTCGCTGGCAGAACCCCATTCTTGCAGATTCTCAGGATAAGTCAGAGAGAACCTATGAGATTGAATGGGGATAAGGTCACAATGTAACAGATAAATGTGGTCAGGTAGTGTAAATTTTCATCTCAAATCGACTCGTGTTGAGGTTACAAACAGCATTGTGCCATATTGAAGCACTGCACAACCAAACACCTGAAACTTATGGAATACATTTACATCAGCGGTGGCAGAGGCACTGAAAAGCAGGTAATAAGACATACTTAGCAGAGATACGTGCTCTTATCAAGGCTTTCAGTTGCAACTCTCAAATTTTACTGGCTAGCGAAGAACCCATCCTTAAGGCCCTGTCACACCCATGACGTTTTAGCCAGCGTATGGAAGGTATCAAAATGTATGCAAAACGCTGGCGCACGCTGAACTATTGATGTTTTTTCCCAGTTTTGGACGTATTCATAACGAGTTGGACGTATGCATAACATATTAGTAACGTACACAGAACGTTTCAATCACATATAGATAACTTATACCAACGAATGCTGAGCGTGTTGTCGGCGTTCACAACCTATGCCCAACGATAGTGTAACTTATGCATAGCGCGCGGCAGCGTATCGCGACGATCACGTGGCGTAGGCTATTCATAGGCTGCGGCTCGACGATTCAAATCATAACCGCACTACACATCGAAGTGTGAAGCCGCTGTCACACCTTGACGTTTTAGCCAGCGTATGCCGACGTATGAAAAATTTGCTGAACAAGCTGGCACACGTCGAATAGTTATGGGTAAGTTTTGTATACGTTAAGAGCACGCTGGCATACATCGTAGTACGCTGGCATACGTCGTCATACGCCGAGTATGTCGACAAATTTTCAGCATGTTGAAAATTTCTCGACGTATGACACACGTTCCGCATACGCTGGCCATAAGTTGTAGGCACGTTACGCGATCGTTGACACACGTTACGATTTAATTATGTTATGATAATTATTTATGGTTATGATTTAAATACTGTTGAGCGGCAGCCTTATTAAATTATATTATATTATAACCGCACTAGAAATCGAAGTGTCAACATCACCGTCATACCGAATAAAAAAAAACAAAAAAAACAGGGAGTCTGGATCACTGACGCTAACCATTACCTTGACGTGTTTCGACTTATGAGTAACTTACAAGTAACGTGTGTCGACGATCGCGTAACTTGCCTACAACACGTTACTCATAGGTTAGAAATAAGTTTCGGGTATGCTAAACATTACCTCGATGTGTTTCGACTTATGAGTAACTTACAAGTAACGTGTGTCGACGTGTGTCAACGATCGCGTAACGTGCCTACAACTTATGGCCAGCGTTATGCGGAATGTGTGAGTCATACGCTGGCATACGTCAAAAAATTTCAAGCATGGAAAACTTGTCTAACAGCTCGGCGTACTACGACGTATGCCAGCGTACTACGACGTATGCCAGCGTGCTCTTAACGTATACAAACTTACCCATAACGTATTCGACGTGTGCCAGCGTTTTAGCCAAATTTTTCATACGTCAGGCATACGCTGGCTAAATCGTCAAGGTGTGACAGGGCCTTTATAGATGGGATAATTCCCCCAGAATTGGAATATGTCAGTAAGACTTGTAATACTTCTTCCCACCAGGAGAGATGCAGTGTCATACACATTTACAGAAAGAGAATTGGGTCCTTCCCCCACCATGAAACCATGAACCCCTGGGAGTATGAATTTTTTTTTTTTTAACCTCCGAAAACCTTGCCCTGTAAACCCTGAGTACAACCACCAGATTTCAACTCATTCCGTTCAGTGGTTCAGGAGTGCATAGAAGTCAAACAAACAAACACACACTTCTCAAATTGTAAAATGATTTTCAGAAGCATTGAGACTACCTTCAGCAGGAAAATCATAATTCTCAAGATACGTTTTGAGAAAGCTATTGATCGAAACAAAAGGCCGACAACGGTGGTTTGAACACAACTCACTCGAGTTTTATGAAGTCATAACGACTCACAAATGCAAAAGCTGCAGAGACAATGCGATGTATTATCACACTAGAACACGTCGCATGCTTTTACCACCGGCAGGTTCATAGAATAAGGTAGAGTTCTGGAGCAAAACTGCAGTAAAGTGCATTTCTGTTCCAAGTCACACCATGTGAGGAGGCGTTGTATCCACGACAGCTGCACACGGCACGGTGCCTTGGGGATCAGTGTGTGTGGAACTATGGATAACGCCATAGCTTTCAGATCCTCGTGACAACAAACGTCATTCCTATAGAAACCATTGCCAAGGAGACATAGCAGGTGCACCTGAAGAATACAGAAAACACAGCAAAATGTTCAGGTCAGATTATTTTTACTTAAAGTAAGATATGGATCAATCTCAGAGGATTATATTTGCAATTTTATTTTGTTGTGGATGAATCACATGACAATTCAAGCAAAACGGGTTTTGCATCAATCTCCCACGGCCTCCTCCCTCACCCGACACATACTGTTGTGGTGCCGGGTTCGGTGGCGAGGAGCGACCGCGAGGTGGAGCAGTAGACCCTACTGAACACCCGGTCTCCACCGAACACCCGGAATTGCAAGGTCGTAACCATTGGATAACTCCAAAGGTCACGGGTCACTTAAGGACCATGCTCGCCAATTCTCTGACGGCGTGGGGTAGGGTTCATAGCCAAATTTCAATATACCTAAGTACCCACGTCGTCAAATTACCGGGGAAGTCACACCTTCGACAGACTCTGTCGAACCGGGTCACTCTAGCGACCTCGGTCCGGTGTAACCGAGCAGAATTACCAAAGTCTGTCGGTCCAAACGACAACTTATAGCCCAATCGGCTTACTGGTTCTCAAGCACGAACTGTGCTGGGTCAATAATAGAAAGCACAACAACGAGC
>CM068954.1:31822957-31836929 GCA_035128595.1 Eptatretus atami | reverse complement strand
AAAGCTGCGACTGGATTGCCACGTTCGGTGGGCACGCGCGGCCGCAATTAGCTAAAGGCGGTCGTCCGCACGCCGGAGTGGCGAGAATCCACAACAATATACACAGTGGAACTTCCCGTACTTGGCACCTCGAGGGACCAGCCCAAAAGTGCCAACTTCGAGAAGTTGCCAAGTCCGAGAAGTTGGGAGTGCCCCGCAAGAGTGCCAACAAAAAAACAATGGAACAGTGAAGTGATTTATGCAATTTATGTACATTTATTAACACACAAGATATATGTACAATAACTTCTATTTAAAAACCTTAGCAAGATATACAATAGTGCTTATTTAAAATTAGCAAATTACATCCATGTATCTTCATTATTACATGAAACAATAATTTTATTAGCGATCCTGGCGAATGAAAAAAAGACATCAAGTCCGTATGGCGGGAAGAAGTCACGAATTTTTCTAGCAAAGAATTGTTCATCTGTGTGATAAGCTGCAAATAATCGGGCATATTCTCTCGTGGAAAAAAGTCTCTGAGCTTGTCCGTCATTTCAATCGCTTGTATCGGTGTTATTGTCGGGGATGGTTCGTTTTCCGTCAGGCGTTCCTTCGATCGTTTGCCGCCCTTGCAGTCTGTGCTACGGATGTGCAGTGTTTTGTATGGCAGAGCTCGGTAAAATAGTCCACTTTCGTCAAGGTTGAAAATGTCTTTTGGATCGTACAATTCAATAATTCCGTGCAAACTTTCTTTCCACTGGTCTACAGTCTCTAACTTGACAGCGGCCCCTTCACCACTCAGAACGGCACAATTTATGTTGTGGCGAGTTTTAAACTTGTCCAACCAGCCCGTCGAGGCCTTGAAGTTGCGTATTCCTTGCGATTCAGCGGAGGCGAGTGCTTTCTCCCTGATCATTGGTCCTGAGATCGGCACATTCGAAGCTCGCATCCTGCAGAACCACTCCCAGATAAAGTCGTTTACAGGCTCGAAACGACAGATGTTGGCCCGTTTCTTCTTGCTCGGCTCATTCTCTCCGTAGGCTTGCATGAACTCCGCTTTTCACTTTAGAATGTTCTGTACCATACCTCGGGCGATGCCGTACTGTTCCGCCAGACTTCCTTGTGATCGACCATTGCTGTTCTTGATTAGTTCCACCTTCTCTGCCAGGGTCATTTGCTTGAACTGTTTGCGAGGCACGTTACCAGCTGACTGGTTTGTCAAACCCATCGCACCTTTTTTATATCGTTCTTTGAGTCCAAACATCAAACTTGAGTTGAACTGTCATTAACCATGCCTAATTGTTAATTGGGCCTATCACCGTGAAAGTTTTCTTCACTGCCAAGTCCGAGAAGTTGATTGTTAATGGGACCGGCTTTTGGTGCCAAGTGCTAGAAACGAGTAAGTGCTAAGTCTGGATGATAAACTGTTAATAATAAATTGCATTAGCTTCGGTCGGGACCGGCCGAAACCTACAAGTAGAAGAAGTTTCCAACTCAGAGAAGTGCCAACTATGGGAAGTTCAATATATATTATATATATATTATATTGCTAGTATACGTTGCTAAGGCTTTGTTTTCAAACTCCAGAAGCTAATATCCGGTTATTTCGATTTCCCAATAACGTGTGTTGTAAAACTTCATCGTAAGATACTCGGTCAGTTTGTGACAGACACAATGTATAATACACCGTTGTGAAGCTTATTTTATGGGCTTTTTCAAATAAACCCAATAACTCAATATTGAATTTTTGCGACTTCCAACTGGTTTTGTACTGGAGGGTCACATATAGGCGTCTTTGCCAAGCACAGTGAGTGAGGTCCGAGTTGTGATGCGCAGACATATTGGCTGGAGTCATCCAATCGGTAGAGCATTCGGTATGATAGCTCACTTGCAGTACATGATCAGCAGCAAAGTTGGAAAGACCCATTTTGATTTACACATGATTCAAGGATCAGTTTGATACATCGCAAGGAAATAAAAAATCTCGTTAACCCCCTGCCCCACCCACTCCCACACCTCTCCTACAATCATTCGATATGCGTTACATTTTGAAACCCGAGCTAAAACAGTGAGCAGTGTTTCTGTTCAGTAGGTACATTGAAATGATGACCTTCACAGAAAACGATATCTTTTAAAAACAATTCTCAACTGTGCAATTCATCCCCCCATCCTCCTTCCCCACCTTGTGCATGCACATTTGTAGTTCCTTGGTGTAACGATTGAGAGAACGCCGTACCCATGCCTCAAACAAATCTTTTTGCTTTTGCCTGAAGGTGCACACATGTACGTACAAGCATCGGTCACTTATGAAAGTCGCTGTATATGCTTTATGCAGAGTTTGTAATGTGCAAACAGGAGCAATAAGATTTTGGAAAATCACCATCTGGGATGGTTCCGTGGCTCAAAAACCACAGTGACAGAGATTTTAAAAAGGGGCAGGTTAACAAATTATAAAACAGCATGGGGAACACGACAAGAAAGAGAAGCAGGAAAGAAAAACCCGATTGGTAAAACGTGTTTAAACTGGACAAAAACGGACCGAACGCCTAAACCTTAAACTAAACTCAGCACACGCAAACTTCTTTAGGAACACAGGACAGATGAAAGAGGAAGACAGAATGTTGGCTTCGCAGCGCGTCCGAGGTCGCACACTCGGTTCCACCATGTTGGTGTTGCAGCCACGTTGGGAGGTGAAAAAATACAATGGGGAAGGATTAAGAACATCAAGTACAGAGGAAAAAGGGGGAAAGGAGAAGACACAGGGGCTCGGGCAACAAGGAAATCTCTGTATATGCAGTTCTGGCAGCTTGCTCGACTGGGGTGCGACAAAACCCCTTATACTTACATTCATCAGGAAATAACTAATTCACCCCTCTATTAAGCCCAAAGTCTCTTTTTTTCTAACACTAGTAAAAAACAATTAATTTAATCATGCAATACTAAATGTGGGCTGATAGTGTTGCGAAGAGGAATGCACACTCACCTCTGAGCTGTCTAACCTGGATAAGAATCTCAACACAGCTCCAGGTCCCCCTGCACCTGGTCCTGTTTTCCCTGCCCCACCCTGTGTCTTTCAATTCCGTGTCCTTCCATGTAATCCCCATGCCTCACCCCCTTTCTACTCCCACCATACATCTCCTCTTCTCTGCTTCCCCCATGCTCAGCCCCCCTCGTCTGCTCCCCCGTGGCCTCACCCCTCTCCAACCCACACCCTATCCCCTCTCAAACTCCCCCCACCCACACCATTACCAACAATCCTTCCACCAACCCCCCGCCCACCCACAACCTTACCTCCAACCAGTGCCTCCTCCACTGTCCAGAAAACTTTTTGGACCTCCAACATCTAAGACCTCTGTTGCAATCTCACAGATCTCTCAATCCAGACCAACACTGCTAAACTTGACATTAGTTCCTCCCACATGATGTCCTTGATTCCTCTGTGTCTCTCCCTGGCTATTGTCTCCTCCGGTTTGACAGGCCTGAACTCTGTACCAGTGGAAAAGTTGCAGTTTAAATCAAGAATTCCATTCCTCACTGTACGATGATTATAGTGACATAAAAGGTAGAAAAAAGGGAAACACAGGGCATATGACAGTGATTCAGCAACAAAACTGAAAATAAAACTGACCCTCACGAAAGCTGTTCAGTAAAAGTATATTTCTTCCTCAAAAAAAAAACATTGTAGCCCATGTACAATGATAGCATATTACTTGCGTTTACGCTCTCGGACTTGCGCTGGAGTCTCGATGTCAATCTGAAGATCAGCAAAATGTTGTTGAGCTTTGTCTTCTGGCTCCATTACACCATCCACTTCCACTGGCAACTCTGTGGTTAGATAGAGTTTGTCCTACATCAGAACCTGCAGTCCATAACGTTGGATATTTACTGACACCTACAGCAATCAATGGATCTCAAACACCTGTAAAAAGTTCAGTGCAACAGTAACAACTAAGGAGTTCATAGAACATGATACCCTGCACAGTGTTCATATACTCCAATTTTAATAAAACATGATTTTAAAGATTGTTAAAATATATATATATATATATATATATATATATATATATATAAATATATAATATATATATATATATATATATATCAGTCAACCCCGTTCATCGCGGTTCACCTATCGCGCCCCGGTTCATCCGCGGGTTTTCCCTTGGAACGTAACTAATTTTTTCTGCGGATTCCCCGGTACATCGCGGTAATAATGTATAAATTAAATTATTTAAGCAATAATTATAACGCGTGGTGCTCGACAGTCACACAACGCACGAACAACAGTTCGCTTGTGAACATAGAATATTTCACTACGTTTTTTCTCCAAGCCCCACGATGGCGCCCAAACGCCTGCACCTTCGAAGGTTTCTGGCAAGGAACCGAAGCGCAGAGGAAGGTGCTGGGACGCTCAGAGAAGGTTAAGGTAAAGGTGCTCGATATATGCTTCGGGAAGGAAAAAGGTTTGCCGCCGTTGGACGAGCACTGCTCATACCAGCACCTCAAAACCGACCAGACCAGACTAGTCGATCTCCGGCACCTCAAACCCATTCACCTCAAAACCGACCAGACCAGACTAGTCGATCTCCGGCACTCAAACCCAATCACTGCCAACCGCACGACCAGACTAGTCGATCTCCGGCCTCAAACCAATCCATGCCAAACCGACCAGACCAACCAGCGTCTCCGGCACCTCAAACCAATCACTGCCAAACCGATCAGACCAGTCGAATGATTTTTGGAGGCGTCCATTCATCGCGGATTTTCACTTAGCGCGGGAGGTTTGGAACGTAACCCCGCAGAAAACGGGGATTACTGTATAGTATCGTATATATATATATATATTTATATGTATATATTATTGTTACGAATTCGCGCCTGCCGGCGTGCGATCGCCGCGTACCTCTAATCGCAACCGCGTCACCACGCCGTCGGAAATTCAGTCGTGACTTTCTGGAACCACGCCAGAACCAGTCACGGTGAGCTTTAACCTCACCACAGCCCAGTCCATATTCTACCCGCGAAATAGGGTCACTCCGCCGAATATCGATATACCTAAGTACTCGCGTGGGTAACTACCGAGGGGCGTACCTCGGCGCAGGTCGGCTTGGGACACGAACCGCTTAAGCGGTCCGTTCCGTTCTACAGCGATAACCGAGCGGGTATTATCGCCGACCTCGCCGGATCCGATTCTATTTAACGGGTATTTCAAAACCCAACTAATTATTCCACGATGCAAGATGGCATTTCCAATAGGGGAAAGAGGACGCAACGAACGGGATACATTCGAACCAAGCACATTTATTACAAGCACACGTATATACAGCCAAGGCAGGTCATGCAATATTCAGGCGAGAAGCAAAAGCAATACAACCGAATATGATATTATTTACAGTCACTTACTCAGTTCTAACTTGTCGGACACGGCGCACCAACATTCACTCAAAGCAAAGGAATGGCCACCCCAAAGACGGGAGTGGCAGACAGGGTCCGTGGACCTTTATAACGCGAGACCTGGAGGACCGAACGGGTCCCGCGAGACCGTGCAGGTTACCTGCCCCCCTCGGTGTCGGCGAGTCGCGTCGCCCCCCCCCGAGGCAGCTAGCGTGCCACGCCTGATCCGGCCTCTGGCGTGGCCGCGAGCTCCCTCCGCGCTCCTCGCACGGACGCGCAGGTTCGCGCCACCCAGCCGGCAGAGCTGCGCCTCCAGTCCGCGTCTCCGGTGCGTCGCCCAGACTTTCTACCGTCCCACGCCTCCAACGACCAGGTCGCTCCAAGAACCAAGAGCGCATGACCACAGGGCCAAGAGCCAGGAGAGCGATGAACCACCCAACGGCGAAACCACCAAAGACCACCGAAGACTTGATGACCACCACACGAAAGACAAGACCTCGCGTCTCGTGCCGCTTATATAACTCGGGGCTCCGCCTTGCCCTCCCTGTTTTTGGCTCCACCCTCCTTCGAGCCTTTTCGAGAAGTTTCTCGAAAAGGGCGTTCCTCAACTCCGACCGCCTCACTCTCGTATCCACCAATCGCGAGCGAGCCGCCTCGCCCTTCTCGTCACACAGCCTCGGAGAAAAAAAGGCGGGAGAAACCCACACGCACCATTGGAGGTTTCTTTTCCTCGTTCTTTAACGCCCGCGTTCTCGGACCCCTTTTGAACGCGGAAAGGGTCGTAGCGTGGTCTGTGGAGGATGGCGTTTGCAAGCTGGCGTAGTGGCGAAGATGGTTAAATGGTGGTGGTGTTGTTATGGCGATCGTAGAATGGTTGGCATTGTGGATAGTTGTGTGGTGTTTGTGTTGTTGGCGTTGTGTTTGTTGTAATGGTGGGCGAATATGTCGGTTCAAAATAACGATAGAAAAAGAAAAACACTATCTCAAAGGGTCACAGCCCGGTGAACACGAAGAATTCCCTCTAAACAACGGTGGGGAACCTATCTGAACACTCACATTACCGGGATACTGACTAAGGAACCTTTATGGTGTTCTGCGAATTTCCACAGCCGTAACAATATATATATATATAGTTGCGGATTTGGAAAGCTATCGCACTCAACATTCAGGTCCTTTAGCTCTGTTATATCAGTAAGTACATGTTGCCAGTTAGGGTCCCGACCCTAGTCTAGTGGGTAATTTAATATTCATGTGCTGCGATTTGTATTAGGAAAACCATCAACAACAACAGCCACAAAATGCCCGTTGGTGGCGGACACGCTGCCAGAACAGCGAGCGTCCCCTGCGCGCTCACTGGAATGCGGGCGTGTTCAGACTGCATCCCCGAGCTGAATTCCTTGCCTTGTATGGGCATAAAAGCAGCTCGCGGGGGGAATGGAATGCAGCGGCCGCCACCGGCGGCGGCTGAGTCACGAAGGGAAGAAATGGCGCGCCTCCAAGGAATGACGGGGCGCGCATGCGCAGAAGGTCGTCCGGTGTGGAAAGGGCGGAGTTACGAGGAGCCACGCGGTGGCCCTCGACCAATCGGCGTGCAGCGGATCGGGTGACCGCGACTCAGTCAATCCGGGCCCGCAACGGGAGAGGGCGGAGTTGCGAGGAGGCGCCCCCCCGCCCCTTTGAAGCGGGGGAGATAAAAAATAGCGCTGTCCATGCACGGTGTCGTTCCCCTGGCGTTCTGGTCTGGTGCAGTCTGCGCGCGCACGGGTGTTCTGTTCGGGGATTGGCGCATTCTGCGCATTGAACAATTGGGCGGTCTGTGCGCTGGAAGAGTTGGTTCGTTCTGTACTGCGATCGGCGCGTCGAGTTCGTTCGTTCGTTCGTTCTGTACTGCGATCGGCGCGTCGATGAGCGCGGTCTGCGCGCGCGCTGAGGTACATCACATCTCGGTACATGACATTTTGCTGGTCGTCTGGTTGATCGTAGTTTTCATCATCGGGGAGGTCTGGAGCCTTCTCGTCTTGGTGATCGCCATCGTGGTCGTCGTCGAGGACAGGTCCAAGATAGACCGTGGCTTTCAGCTCGCCTGTCCCTCCGAGCTGAAAGTCATATTAAAGGCAATAGCCACCATTTCTGTCTGCGTGTGCGTGTGTCTGTTTGTGGCGCCCGTCTAGTAAGTAGTAAAATTGCATAAGTGCCTGTGCTGTATATTAGTTGCATTTATTTTATTCGGTATAAATCTGTCCTTGCGTGCCTCCCTAACAATTCCACCATCATTTGTTCAAATAAATGTCCCCCATTGTTGAACGTGAACCTGCTCGTCGTGTCATTTCCTCACATTGACTGCCATGGTGCGTTCGGAGAATTAACTAGCTTTTAAAGCCGATAAAAGTAAATCTGGTCCGACAGGACTTGGCGATATCAAACCGCTCGGCTTCGCATACGGAACGAGCACGCTTAAGGGCTGTTTTCGTACAAGCCCCGTCGAGGTATAAACTCTCGTATTTCTGTCCACGTGAATAGTGGTAAATCGACAATTCGGCGATCAACCCTGTAGCGCATGGGACAGAGTATTGACTGGTATGATGCGTTAGGCATCTGTGGCTGGATTTTGGGGTTGGTCCGAAAGTCACGATGGATTGTTGCTTCGGTGGGCAGCGACCGCGTTCGGCTGAAGCGGCCGTCCGCACGCCGAACGCTGGCGGAACCCATAACACTGTGTCCGAGAGCAGGAATTTCAAACCCCTCGTCTCCACACAAAATTAACGGAACGGACCAAGGTGTGTAAAGCGACCTTCCGTTCCCATTAAATTCCGAGCTTATCAATTTATTTCCCGGCACGCATCATGTCCAGCCAAGCGAGCAGGGCAGGTGGAATAGGTTTAAATATAGGATCTATGCCCCAGGACTGTCTTTTATTATAACCACACCACGAATGCGTCACAGTGGAGCGCCGGTGCATGAACTTTACTGGCAACCAAACTCGGAGTCCGCAAAATAGCAGCGCGGCTCCATCTCGCGCGACACAAAGCGGAATGGGCTATTAATAGCGCAACGAATGGCAAACAACACGAGGCGGGGGTCCACCACCCGTTCAAACCACGGGTCACGGCATGCGCCAGGCAGGCGAGGCAGGACGACTACGCGAACATTGGCAAGCTTCAGACACAATTGGGGATGCCTTGGAACAGGTTAGGCGTTATGAAAATTATTAAAGGAGGTACAAATTAAATTGGACGAGGCACAACCGCACGCAGACGGGTTCAGTAAAATGATATGTATTGAGGGTTACAACAATTTACAACAATTGGCCGATGAACAGGAACGAATCGGTGGCTGAAGAGGACTTAGCCCAACAGAGTCGACGAACTATGTGGAGAAAGAATAAGTAGTGTTGTTACCGTCAGTTGGAACAAGAGAGAGCGAATTGAACAAGGAATAGAGGAGGAGCAATTCATAACTGCCCAGGATGAGGAGAACGTGGAAAAAAGAATGGAAAACAAAGCTAGAAAAGGAAAAATGGTGAACACGATTGACTGAAACAACTGAAGGAAAGGGTTTACCAGAAGAAGGTTGGAACATGAAGAAGAGCGAACTGAACGAAAGATATAGAGGAAGAGCAAATTAGTAATTCCCGGATAGGAGAGAACTTGGAAGAAGAGATGGAAAACAAAGCTGAAAAAAAGGAAAAACGGAAACACGATTTGAAAATTGCAACAACTGAAGGAAAAGGTAAAATCAGGCAATCAGTAAAGAGAAAGCTTAGAACAGAAATAAAAGGAGAGAATATCTAAAAAAAAACAATAAAGGAATACGATAAGAGAATGGAACGACATGAGAAAGGAAGCATGCGAAAGGTGTGGAGAGAAGCAAGGAACGGAAGAGAATGGATGACATGAGGGAAAGCTGCAAAAAAGGTGAGGAGCGAGCAAGAATTAATGGGAAAGCTTCTGAGTTACGGAAACACCAAAACAAAGAGACGGAATTACAAAACGAGCTGATATGAGGATGTAAGACAGGAAAAGAAAGAGAACGGAGAATGAAACGTTAAGGAACCACACTGGTGCAGATCGAACAGTTAGAAGCCAAAGCAAGGTTGGAGACGCGGAGATGTTGGAAGAACAACGAATGAAGCAGAAAGGAAATCAATAAATTGAAGGAAACGATGAGATTGGAGAATGAAGAACATGAGAGACAGTGGAGAGGAAACAAAAGGAACATGGATTTTGAAATTGAACAACTAAAGGAGGAAGCAAGATTAAAGAGAGATGCAAGAAAGAGTATTGAAAGAAACAACGAATTGGAGAAAGAAGAACATGAGAGACAGTGGAGAGGAAACAAAAAGAAGGACAGAACTAAAGGAGAAAGCAAGGTTGAAGTACGTGGAGAATAGTGAAGAACGACGAATGAAACAGGAAAAGGAAATGAGCCAATTGAAAAGAAAGATGAGATTGGAGAAGGAAAAACATGAGAAACAGTGGGAGAGGAAACAAAAAGAATAACAAGAACAACTAAAGGAGAAAGCAAGGTGAAGTACGCGAGATGGTTAAAGCGATGAATGAAACAGGAAAAGAGAAATCACCAATTGAAAGAAACGATGAGATTGGAGAATGAACATGAGAGACGGTGTGGGTAAAACAAAAAAAATATGAATTTAAATTAACCAACTAAAGAGAGAGCAAGTTGGAGTCCATGGAGATGGAAAAATCCGGAAAGATAACGAACAACTAAAAAGCTCAGAGAGGAAGAAGACTCAAATGGAAAGAAATGGAGCCAGGAAGTAGAACAGCACAATATGGGATGTGTGATATCACCACAGGGAAGAATGTGTAGTGGTGCGGGACTTTATGACACCACTCGATGAAACACAATAGGCGAAACCCTGAAAAGGAGACACAAATAAAATGGAGACTGCGGAAATAATAACGGGAGCCCAGGAGTCTGAAACGTGTAGGGCAAGACACGAAGAGACAACGGAAATAAAAAACAGAGACACGGGAGATAGAGGGTGAATTAGACGATGAAATTGAGGAGCACACACACACATGGAGTTAGCGAGGGAAATGAGGTGAGCTTGGGGATGTTTTGTGGCCCGGTACAAGCAACAGGATGGCCTCCTCCAGGAACAAGGGAGGAATATGGCCCCCTTGAAGCGGATCGGCAACCAGGTGATTCGGTCGCGGCCGTACGAGGTAGAGGGGGTTCATGGTGTGAACGGGGCACGCCGGAGCTTGGGGGGTATAGAAACCCCGGGACCCTTTTGTGGTGGCGCGATTCCTCAGCGCGAATGTCCCGGTGGTGTGGTTAAAGGTATGAGTGTGTCAAAATGTGTGGGCTGAAAACGCCACATAGCGTGAGTGAAAGGTGCATGGCGAGGTGTGTAAGCGTCATGGCACGCGGAATTGCGTGACGTTGAATGGCGACGAAGACGGTGCAGAAGAGGGACAAGGCCCGTGTAGCGGCCGTAGCTATTTTGAGAACCTGGCCAGGATTCGCACAGCACGCGGCAGGAGTCCTGGCTGTGCTTCGCATAAGGCTGCCACGTGCGCGCCTACGCAAGTGAGATCGCGTGTCCGGAACGCCCGCGATGGATGCAAGCCGACCCCGCGGACGACAGAATTTAGGCTGGGATAGAAGAATTTGGATCGGACTGGTCTCCAGGCGAGCGTGGTGTGTCGAGCTCCGTCTGGCCTGCGCTGCGCGTTCTGTTCCGCAGAGCGCGCGAAGCAGTTTCCCGATGCGTTACCGCGTGCCCCGGCTTGCGCGAGAAATCGCGTCGGTTCGGGTGCGAGTGACGCTCGGGCGATCCACCGGCACGGGTTACGGGCGAGCAGAGCACATGTGCCTCACGTGGGGAACCCTCGAAACGCGAGGCTTGCTTGTGATGCGCGATGATGTCATGGCTGCACGCATGGTTGGAATCCGTCAGGAGGAAATCCCTGCCGGATGTACCGTCGAGTGGAAGGGACAAGGAGCGCGAACAGCTGCCATAACGTCACGGAAAAGAGCGCAGGTGTGAGTTGCCGCGCTGGTGCGCATAAAGAACAAAAGAGAAAAGCAAGCTCGCCACTTCGGGTAACACAGGATTCTGACAGGGGGTGGGAGCCCCCGCTCAGGGCACAGGAAGCACTAGCTATGGATGGGTTAGGTTAGTTTAGACCGGCTTCATGGGGACGTGGATGTTTGTTCTCCATGAAAGCCCGTGGAATGGATTATTTAGAGGGATTGCAGCTTAGATTAGAAAAATGGGAATTTTGATGATTGGAACACTGACAGACTTGAATGTGTAGAGGGACGTAGCTTAGCTACGGAGAGTAAAAGGATGTGCTATAGTTTAAGGATGACTGGGCACGAGATAGTTGGGAAATTTAGCTAGAGGAAGGCAGTGAGTTGAGCGATATGTGTTGAAAAGTGAAAATGTACTGCTGATGAGTGAGTGAGGCCACGGGCCTGTGGAATGGAGCGAATGTGGTATGCATGGTGCGATGGATGATTGGGGGGAGGAGTGATTCCCACCCAAGGGACCCCGGGGTCAGAGTAAATGTAGTTAGTGGGTTAGCAAATTGACAAAATGGAGTCGTTTTGCTGTTGGTGCGAGTGTAGTCCCGAACCCGTTTGGAGGGGGTGCAGGAGTCCTGTTGACGGCCTGGGAGCGTGGCTGCAACATGGTGAGTATCGCTTAGTGGGACCCCGGGCCCGGAACTAGTCGGCCCGGTAGGCCAAGGGCCCAAGCGGGCCGGTATGCGCGTAGTGGGCACGGGTGGGCCGCGTTGGAAGCGGGACCCGGAGCGGCCAATGCCGCGTGGGAGTATCGTGGGCACGGGCACCGGGAAAAGGGGCCCGTGGCGCCAGCCTGCCACGGTGAGGGTTGAGGGGAATAGCCAGGGAGGGCACTCCCAGATCATAGGAAAGCTGTAGGCTCGAACAGTCTCAAGGGCCTGGGTGCCAATGGTGGAGACATGGCAGAGGTAGTTCCTGCAAGTGAGCCACGCTGCCTCAGCAGAAACCGTGCAAGGGCAACGAGGGAAAATTGGGAGGCAAGGCCCAAATTGGTGAGGAACCAACAACAGGCGACAGGAATTTGGTTGGTAGAACCAATAGTTAGGAGAGGGCGTTTTGTGTTGAAAGCCTCGGGGCAGTTTGAAAGAGTAATAAGTTTAGGGTAGATAGGGAAAAGTACCCTCTCGCAACCATCTCACCTTCGCTCTCGGTAGGCGCTGCGCGCACTTGTGGTAAAATGATCGCTAAATCCGAGGAGGCCTTCTGAGGCTTGTAATGGGCCGTCGGGACAGGTACGCTAGCTCTCCTCTATTCCCTCCCAGGAAGGAAGCGTAGGGTTGTTGGGGAGTAGGCTAGGTGACATGGTAGGGTTGCCGGACAAGGACGATAAAGGGGGTTAGGAAGAACGAAATTTAACAGGGAAAAATAAAAATAAGAGGGGCTAAATTTGTTTTGTTGTGCAAACTAAGGGAGTGGTATGGACAAAGACAGGCAAGTGCGATAGGTTGGGGGGAGACAGTAGGTCCGAGCCCGCCTTCAGAGTGGCCGCACTACCGCACTCCCCACAAACCTCCAGAACGAGACCAAAGGCCGGCCAGCTTCACCTGCCGGCCGTTTGTGCCACAGCGGCTGTCCGGCATGCCTTGTCTGCCTGCCTCTGCCACGACCCATGCCTGCTAGCCCTTTGTGTGCTTGCATTGCCCCTGTGTTCATCCAACACCATGTGCGCCAGGAATCATGCGCGCAATTGCCGAGGACTGCCTGCAGGCAGCCGACACGGGACTGCATTGATGCAGCCGTGCACGTTTTGTGTTTGCTTGCGTCAATGTCATAGGGGGAAGCCTGGGACTGCATTGTGCAGCCGGCTACCTTCTGTTCCTGCAATTTGGGCAGCCTGCTACCCTCTTCAAATGGCCTGTGGGATGGCATATGGCATGCCGGGTTGGGTGAGTTGCCTCCAGCAGCTGAAGACAAAGAAAAATGCTCAGTGACAGACACGGGGCTTTTTGAGAACAGGCCCGAAAGACCATCCGACCTTCAGTCTGCGGGCACTCACCCTTACAACTGTGACTTAAATGTTGCCATGCTTTTTCCCACGAGTCCATCGGTCCTGGCCATGGTTTAGTGTAAATTGTATAAGGTTAAGGTGTAAACGAGTTTTGCTCCCTCTGCATGTTTGTCTAGCGTCGGGCAATTTTAGATAAGTGTCGTCTGTATGAGTGAGTTTGTCCATGTTCGTTTACGCACGTGATTAGGTTATATATTTTTTGGGACACGTTATACACAAAATGTCGCAGCTCAGATCCGATAGATAAAATGTATTAGGGGTAAAACTTACACTGCCTGGTTCACACGCAAATTTGACTGACTCGGCGTACGAAGTCCTGTAAATGGGGAGTGGGATGTTGTTGCGGATTTGGAAAGCTATCGCACTCAACATTCAGGTCCTTTAGCTCAGTTATATCGGTAAGTACATGTTGCCAGTTAGGGTCGGACCCTAGTCTAGTGGGTAATTTAATGTTCATGCGCTGGATTTATATTAGAAAACATAACAACAACACAGCCACAAAATGCCCGTTGGTGGCGGACACGCTGG
>CM068954.1:31800373-31819331 GCA_035128595.1 Eptatretus atami | reverse complement strand
CTTTCTGTCATGTCTGTCTTCTTCGGTGTGTTGTGTGGTGTTGTTTTTGTTCTGCAACTGAGCTCCACTGCCGAACAGCAGAATCCGATTATAGAACTTGCAACAGTGAATATATACTGGGAAGTAGGCTTGACATTCGTCGTGCCTACAACCACCGGTGTGCAATGGCCGAAAAACCGCGTACAGTATTTTCAAACTTGTCCTTCATTTTGAATGTAGAGAAACGAGACTTCGAATTGAACACTTCGAGTATTTAGAAAATTTTACTCGAGCCGATTTTGATTGAGTTTATTTTTCAAATAAGTCCTTCAAAAATCAGGTGTCTATTTACCTCAGATGTGTGACAGGTTGTAAGACTATCCTCTCTGTCCACCTTCATCCCTATCTTCCTGATCAAACGTTAGTGACCAAAAGTGAAAAGGATCCAAAACAAATGGAATCACCGGAATTTCTGTCTTTGGATTTCTAATAATATGTTACGAATATTCTGGTGCGATCGGCACGTAACGCAAATCGCGACCACGTCGCCCCCGGAACGACAATTCAGTCGTGACCCTCCTTGAACTACCCTGAGGAGCTAGTCACGGGTGGTCTTTCACCACACTACAATCTGCCAATCGGCCACCCGCGCAGGAAGGGTTGTTCCGCAAACTCGACCTACCTAAGTACCTCGCGAGTAGTTACCGGGCGATCGTACCTGGCCGGCCTAGGACACGAACCCTTAAGCGGTCCGTTCCATGCTTCATGATACCGAGCGTTTGATCGCCGCCCCGACGACGTGATTAATTTACCGGTCTCATACCCTCTACCAATTCCTTCCGTGATGTAAGATGAACTTTAAACAAGGGAAAGGACGCAACGAAACGGGGAACAGTTCAACAAGCACATTTTCACACTCAGACAAGGCACGTATTTACAGCCATACAGTAAATCAGGCACTGAACACAGTGAAAGCAAGCAAAGGCAGTTACAACCGAATAAAGTGTCTTTATTTCACACGCCACACTTAGACATCTATTATAAGACGCGGCGCCACCACATGCATGTTACAAAAAGCAAAGTAAAAGCCACCCTCAAGGCAAGGGTGGCAGACAGGTCTTGGACCAAATGTGGCGTGGAACCTGGATGAGCGGCCAGGTCCACGAGACCGAGGCTCTTACCGCGCCCTCGTGGCGTGATGCGGCAAGCCGCAATGTCAGCGTAGCCGCGCCTACTTCGTGCCCCTGGCTTCGTGCCCTGGCGTGGCCGGTGAGCTCTCTCCGGCGTTCTCTGCGAGCACGTGTTTCACCGTCGGCACCACGGTTGGGGAGGGGAACGGACGGGGTTACCGCGCTTTCTTAGCCGAGGTCGGTAACTGGGGAGGAATGTGCGACGCTCTGGACCGCACTGGCTCCGGCGAACTCCTCTTGCTGCTGGGCCTCACTACGCCCCTTCTCGCGCGGTCCCCACTCAGCCTCTGTTTCCTCTGAGCCCCCCCGCGTCCCTGCTCTCCATCAGCAACTGCCTCCTCGCCCCTCAACTTCGACTGAGCTCCGAGCTCCTTCTCTCGCCTATCGGCCCCCCGTCTGCCTTTCCCCGTCTGCTTTAGCTGTCCTGTTCTCCGACCCTCCAGACTGCCTCGCTGCGTTGTGCTCGCGCTTATATAGGCCGGGGGAGGAGTGACATTTGTAATTTGTGGATCACCACGGGTTTGGAGGCGGGGCTACACCACCTGATGCTCAGCCATTGGATGTGAAAAGGCGTGAATCATCCTGATCCGATTCTTCTTCGAAAGGATCCCATTCACAACCCATGCACAGACGTATTGTAGAAAGGCGAAGGCGTGGGAGTTTGCTGTGGTGTTTGTATTTTGGGCGTGGTGGTGGCGTTTGGTGTTGGCGCGTTGAGAGTGGGGGGTGATGCGGTGGTTTTGGCGGTGGTGGGGATGTAAGCGTCCAAGGTAGTGGTGGTTTGGTGTAGTTTGTGGGGGCGTTGTTGGTGTGCGATTTGGTTGGGGGGATGATTGTCAAAATAACGACAGCAAAGAAAAACGGCTTATCTCAGAGATCGCACCCGTTGACCGGAAATCCTCTAAACAACGTCGGGGAAATCTAACTACACATATACTTATCGTCATAAACTGACTAAGGTCCTTTATGGTGGTTGCGAATTCCACAGCCGTAACAATATGTTTATTATTTACCGAAACAATTCAACGACTCACACACCACCTTCAATTATTTATTTATTACCGAAAACAATTCGACGACCACACACCACCTCAATTATTTATTTATTTAAAAACATTCCCGACCCACACACACCTCAATTATTTATTTATTTACCGAAACATTTCCCACCCACACACCACCTTCAATTATTTATTATTTACCGAAACAATTCCCATAACCACAACACCACCTTCCACTTATTTATGTATTACTGAACAAACGATCCAGTATCCACACACCACCATCATACTTTATTTATTTCCGAAACAATTCCACAATCCACACCACCTTCAATTATTTTTATTTATTCTAAGAAAACGGTGATGCCAACGATCCACACACAGCACGCACCTTAATTATTTTGTTATTTATCCGAAACAATTCCCGATCACACACCAACGACTTCAATTATTATTATTATGAAAGCGATTCAACGGTATCCGACACACCACCTCAATTATTTTTTTATTATGACCGAAACGATTTCCCACCCAACACCTACCTCAATTTTTATCATTTATTACGAAAACGATTCCCACAAGTCACACAGAAACCACACTTCAATTATTTATATTACCGAAAACATGATTCCATCACAGCACTATCGAAACTATCTAACTTTATTTACACACACGATTCACGACCCACACCACGCTCCCATATTTATTTTTATTTACCAGGAAAACAATTCCAAGCGCAACCACCACACACGCCTTTCAATTGAGTTTTTATTTATTTCCGATGAAACAATTCCATACCCACACACACACATCCATTACTTAATTATTAGTGGATGCGTAGGAAAGTGGGCGTAGAGCATATAAGAAACATATGTTGGCTCAGGAGTGTGTCCACAAGAGCATTGAGAGAAGTTTATCTAGTTGTGTTGTGATGTGTCGTCTGCCGCGCGAACTCCAGCAGGGTCACTAAGAAACCACAACCGATTATGTTATTGAAATGTAGTCCTGTCAGAAATAGGGTTCATTTACCCGTATATTTATATGAGGTGCAGTATGGCAAAATATCGTCAATAGGAAAATCTTGCAGGAAGGAAATTGTATGTGAACCAATACGTCATTGGCAATGAATTTGCGCGCTCCGCGATCGTCAGAATGCAAAATGCATCTTCCAGCGCCCTTCGTCTAGCGAAGATCCCGCGCCATCTGCATGCGCCCTACGTCGTCGCAGCCGCTTGTCTCATCTGTCTGTTGTCTTATATACGTCATTTTATATCGAGGAGCAACTCTACTTTCAAATCTCTACGTTTATACTTTTGAGACGAATGCAAGAAACATGAACATACGAAGACAGTTTACCGTTTACGCGTACTTGCCTCTGAATTGCCGATCAGCACCTACAAGAAGGGAGCGAGAGTATGTTGTACCCGCCACAGCTGAGCTGGCCAGTCAAAACAAATTGAAACCTATCCCTCCAAATAGAACTTAGCTTGTTTAGATGTTATAATCACACAGGACACAACAGCACTCAAATAATAATTAACGTGTAATGTGGGAGTAATAGCAATGGGAAACAAGGCGGTATAAACCAGAATTCAATTTATATATATATATATTATCCTATATAACCTTATTCAAATTAATTATATACCATTAACCACTAGTCAAACACAAATCACCATTCATAATACAGTAATTCCATACCCAATGACATATCTCTTGATTAGTGCATGGAAGGTTGCAGTGTCTGTGAAGAAGACGAATGTTGACATATAGTATAGATTGCCGATTGATGCTAATTCAATGGTGTCAAAAAAAGCCTCGACTTCCTAAACCTGCGATCTCAACATGCTTATTACAGTGTATAAGGGTAGTGCTATTAAGACTGTCAGGTAATGTAAATAACCATTATATACGAAGTTATATACATTTCTGAGGTTTCCGCGCGTTCTGCGAGCGTACGGCGCTATCGCTAGCCAATCGATGTCGGGTGCCTCACCGAAGGCTACAATCACAGTCGCGTCGACTTTCCGAGCCACCCAACGATCTCACACCACCGGATGCCTTACACGCATCATAAACTAGTCAATAATCTGTGCCGCGCTACAGTCGAGTGTGCGATTGTCGATTTACCTAACATTCGCGCGACAGGAAATACCGAGATGTATTCTCGACGGTACTGTCCGAAAACGAGCCGCTTAAGCGTCCGATTCCGTATGCGAAGCCAGCGGTTATATCCGCCATGTCCATGTCGACCAGATTTCTCTTATCGGGCTTTAAAGCAGTAATTCATCCGAGACCCACGCATGGCATTCATTAGAAATTGACACGACGAGCAGTCATCGTTCAACTAATGGGACATTTATTTGAACAAATGATGTGATATTTAGGAGGAACCTAAGGACAGTTTACCGAATGAAAATAAAAGCAAGCTATAGTACAGCACAGGCACTTGATGCAATTTTACTACTTTTATCTTGAACGGCCGCCATCAAACCAACACGACGCACACGCAGAGCAGCATGTGCTTTGCCTTAATTGACTTTGCAGGCCGATGGACAGCGAGCCTAACACGGTCCTATTCTGACTGTTCCTCGACGATTGACCAGATGCATCACAAGACGAGAATGTCTCCAGACGCTCCCTGACGATAGACAAACGTTATGATCAATCCAGACGACAGATAAGTCATTTACCGAATGTGATGTACCTCACGCGCGCAGATCCGCCCCTCCTCACACGCCATCGCAGTACGCACAATGAACTCCTGACGCGCGATCGCATACAGCCGAACCACTCTTCCTAGCCCCAGACCCACATATGTACATGCCGAATGCGCCATCCCCGACAGAATCGCCGCGCGCTGCAGACCGCGCCAGACCAGAACCCAGTTCGGAATCACACCATAATGACACGCTAATTTTATCTACCCCGCCCAAAAGGTGGGCACCTCCTGAACTCCGCCCCTCCCGTTGCGGCCCGAGTTGCTGAGTCCGGTCACCCTCACCCGTTTCACGCCGATTTCGAGCCAACCGCGTGCTCCTCGTAACTCCCCCTTTACACGGACGACCATTCGCGGCATGCGCGCCCCATGATCCCGAGGCGCGCCTTTTCTTCCCTTCTGACTCAGCCGCCGCCTGGTGCCGCCATTCCTATTTCCCCCCCCCCCACGCGAGGCTTTTCTATGCCAACAAGTCAAGGATTCAGCTCGCATGCAGTCGAACACGCCCTGCATTCCCGAGCGCCAGGGACGCTCCTGATCTGCCACGTCGTCCCACAACGGCATTTGGCTGTTTTGTTTCATGTTTCTAAAATAAAATCACAGCGCATTAACATTAAATTACCACACAGACTATTGGTCACGACCCTAACGGCAACATTTACTTACCGATATAACTGAGCTAAAGATGAATGTTGGAGTTCGTATTAGCTTTCAATATCCGCAAACACTATCCCCTCCCCTTTACAGACTCTCCCGATCGTCCAATATAATTTGCGTGCTGACCAGCATGTGTAGATTGTCTCTCCTAATACATTTTATTAACGGATCCCTGAGTGCACATTTTGTACGTGTCCCAAAAATAGAGTAACCTAATACGCGCTAACGAACTGGACATAACTCACTCATACAGACGACCCTCTACATAAAATTGCCGCCCTACGATAACATGCAGGGGATGCAAACTCGCTTACACTTAACCTTATTACATTTACACTAAACACGCCAGGACGCATAGGCCTCCTGTGAAAAAGCATGGCAAATGTTAACATCCACAGTTCTAATTGAGGCCGCAGCTGAAGGTCGATGTCTTCGAGCATGTTCAAAAGCCCGTTGTTCTGTCATGAGCATTTCTTTGTCTCAGCTGCTGGCGGCAACTCACCCAACCGCATGCCCATATGCACCCACAGGCCTTTGAAAGGTACCAGGCTGCCATAATGCAGGAACAAGAAGGTGCCGTCTGCCAATCAGTCCCACGCTTCCCCTTGACATGCACGCAAGGCAAACACAAAAACGTGCAGCCGTGCATCAATGCCCCCGTGTGCGCGCCTGCAGGCCAGTCCTCGCAACTTCCGAGTGATCCTGGCCACATGTGTTGAACGAACACCGGGCAAATGCAGACACAAGGGCTAAGCACCCCCCCCCCCCCCCCCTTCCTCTGGCATGCTGTCGTGCAGAGCAGGCAGACAAGGCATGGCCGGAACACCGCTGTGGCACAAACAGGCCGCAGGTGAAGCTGGCCCGCCTTCGTCTCGTTCTGGAGTGTGGAGGGGCGGTAGTCCGGCCACTTTCTGGGGAAAGGGGCGGGGGAGGGGCTGGGGAATGCCTACTGTCTCCCCCCAACCCTATCGCCCTTTGCCCTTCTTTTCCATACCATCTCCCTTAGTTGCACAACAAACCAAACTTCTAGCCCCATCTTATTCTATTTTCCCCTTATTATAATTTCGTCTTCCTAACCCCCTATCGTCCTTGCCGGTAACTCCTACCATGTCCCCTAGCCCCCCCCCATATCCCAAACCTACGTCCCTTCCTGGGGAATAAGGAGAGCTAGCTCGTCCTTCCCGAGCCATTAAGCCTCAGAATGGCCTCCTCGGATTTCAGCATCTATTTACCACAAGTGGGTTCAGCGCCTACCAATGCGAAGGATGGATGGTGCAGAGGTTTACTTTTCCTATCTACCCTTAACAATTATTACTCTTAAACTGCCGGGCTCAACAAACGCCTCTCATAAACTATTGGTCTACCAACAAACATTCCTGTCGCCTGTTTGTAGTCCTCACCAATTTGCGCCTTGCCTCCAATTTTCCTCGTGCCCTTGCACGGTTTCGTGCTGAGCGCGTGGCTTCACTTGCAGAATCTACCCTCGCCGATTCTCCAACCATGGCCCCCAAGCCCTGGACTGTCCTCGGCTACATCATCCTATATCTGGGATTGCCCTTCCCTGCTATCTCCCCCTCGACGCTCACGTGGCCAGGCTGGCGCCACGCCCCTTCCCCGGGTGCCCGGCCCACGATACTCCCACGTAGCCATTGCGCTCCGGTTCCCGCGCACTGCGCCCACCCGTGCCCACTCGCTATCCCGCCCCTCTTGGCCCTTCCATACGCGCTCGATAGTCCGGTCCCGTGCCCACTACGATACTCCCATTTGCAGCCACGCTCCCAGCCCACTTCAACGGACTCCTTGCACCTCCAAACGGGTTTCGGGCCTACACCGCACCAACACTGCAAAACGACTCCTTTTTGTCAATTGAGCTTAACCCACTAAACTAACATTACTTGACCCCGGGTCCCTGAGGTGGAATTTATCTCCATCCCCCCATATCACTCATCGCACCATCAACCACATTCTTCCATTCACACACCCCGCTGCCCTCACTCACTCATCAAGTACCCATTTCTCTTTCACTTTCACTAATATCGTACACGTCCTCCATTCCTCTTAGCTAAACTTCCCAACTTATCTCGTGCTCCCATCATCCCTTAAACTATAGCACATCCTTTTTACTCTCCGTAGCCTAAGCTACTCCCCTCTACACATATCAAAGATCTTGGTCAGTGTCTCCAAATCATCAAAATCCATTTTCTAAACTAAGCTGACTCTTTCTAAATAACCTTCCACGCTTTCATGAGAACAACTCACGTCCCCATAGCCGTCTAACTAACATCTAACCATCCCACTAAGACTAGTGCTTCCCTGATGCCCTTAGCAGGGTCTCGCCACCCTGTCCAGGATCCGTTACCACAGTGGCAGGCTGCTTTCTCTTGTTTTCCTAGGCGCACCAGCGCGCAACTCACAACCTGCGCTTCTTTCCTGAGTCTGCATTGCACTCGACGCTCCTCTGCTCCCTCTTTTCCATCTACGACTCTCCTTGCTAACATCCTGTCAGCATTCCTCCTGCGAGATTACCCACCAGTGGCGTGCCAGTCCGAACATCACTGCGCTATTCCACAGGCAGCTCCTCGTGCCCAGTTCTAGAGCGGTTCCCACTGAGCAATATGTGCTCTGCTCGCCCGAGTAACTCCTCTACCAAATCCCTATGACGAACTTTCAGCTCGCACCACCGAATCGCCATCCGCGCATTTCTCGCGCAACGCGCCGGGCACAAGAGAAAGCCGCGCTAACAGAACACCTCGCGTGGAGAAAACTGCCTTTAACGCCCGCTCTGCGAACAGAACGCGCAAGCGCAGGCCAGACGCGAGCTACGACACCGACACCTCAGCCGTGGAAAACCACCCAGCCGATCCAAAATCATCTGGCCAATCCCCAGCCTAACTTCCGATCCGTCCGCGGCGTCGCTTGCATCCATCGCGAGGCGTTTACCGGATCCGGATCTCACTGGCGTAGGCGCCACTGGACAGCCAATTATGCGACACAGCAGACTCATGCGCGCCTGCTGTGCGATATTCTGGCAACGTTCTCAAAGCTACTGCCGCTTACACGGCCTGTCCTCTTCTGCACCGCTTGTCCCATTTCAACGCACGCACTTCGCGTGCCATGAGCTCTACACACCTCTCCATAGACAACCTTTCACTCACGCTATGTGCGCGTTTCACCACAACATTTTGACACACTCATACCTTTAACCACACCCACCGGGACTTCCCTGAGGAATCACGCCACACAAAGAGGTCCCGGGGTTTCTATCACCCCCCAACTCCCTGTGCACCCTTCACACATGACCCCTCTACTCGTACGCGCCGACCAATCACACCTGGTTCGCGATCCGCTTCAGGGCCATTTACCCTCCCCTTGTTCCGGAGGAGGCTCCGTGCTTGTACCGCCCACAAACATTCCCCAAAGCTCACCCTCATGTCCTCGCTAACTCCCGATGTGTGTGTTGCTCTCAATTCATTCGTCTAATTCCCCTATCTCCTGTCTCTTTTTATTTCCTTGTCTCTTACGTGTCGTCCACAGTTTCACTCCTGCGCTTCCCGTGATTTTTCCCATCTCCTTTTATAGTAGTCTCTTATCCAGGTATGAGCCCTAATGGTTGTCATCGACGGATGGATTCAATAAAGGTCCGCCACACACAACATTCTTCCCTCGTGTATATCACACATCCATATTGTGCTGTCTACTTCCTGGCTCCATTTTCCTTTCCCATTGAGTCCTTCTCCTCTCTGAGCTTTATAGTTGCGTATCTTTCCGATTCTTTCCATCTCCATGGACTCCAACTTTGCTCTCTCCTTAGTTGGTTAATTTCAACTCATATTGTTTGTTCCCCCACCGCCTCATGTTCATTCTCCAATCTCATCGTTTCTTCAATTGGCTGATTCCTTTTCCTGTTTCATTCACGTTCTTTAACCATCATCCGCATACTTCAACCTGCTGTCTCCTTAGTTGTTCTTGTTATTCTGTTTGTTTTTGTTTTTTTCGCGCTTTTATTTTTCTTTTCCCACTGTTTTCCTTCAGTTTTTCCTTCTCCAATCTCATCGTTTCTTCAATTGGCTCATTTCCTATTTCCTGTTTCATCGTCTTCTTTCACTATCTCATCACTTCAACCTTGCTTTACTTCCTTAGTTTTCTGTACTTCTTTGTTTCTCTCCCACCTGGATCTCTCATTTCTTTTCTCCAATCTCTTGTTCTTTCAATACTCTCTTGCATCTCATTCTTTATCTCTTCCTCCTTAGTTGTTCAACTTTCAAATCCATGTTCTTTTGTTTCCTCCCCACTTCTCCTCATTCTTCATTCTCCAATCTCATCGTTCCTTCAATTATTATTCCTTCTGCCTTTCATTCGTTGTTCTTCCAACATCTCCGCGTATCTCCACACCTTGCTTTGGCTTCTATATCTGTTCATCTCACAGGTGGTCCTTAAACGTTCTTCTCCGTTCTCTTTCTTTCCATGTCTTAACATCCTCAATATCAGCTCGTTATTTAATTCCGTCTCTTGTTTTGTGTTTCCGTAATTCAGAAGCTTGTTCCATAATCTCTTGCGTCTCGCTTCACCCTTTGCATGCTCTTCCCTCATGTTCATCCATTTCTCTTCCCCTCCCCTATTCCTTGCTACATCTCCACGACCTCTTTCGCATGCTTCCTTTCTCATGTCGTCCATTCTCTTATCGTATATTCCTTTAGTTTTTTTTTTTTAGATATTTCTCTCCTTTCTTATCTTCTGTTCCTAAGCCTTTCTCTTATCTGATGCCATCTTACCTTGCCCTTCTAGTTGTTGCAATTCAATCTGTTCCTTTTTCCCTTTTCAGCTTTGATTTTCACATTCTTCTTCAAATTCTCTCTGTCCTGGGAATTACATTTGCCCTTCCTCTTATTCTTTCGTTCAGTTCCCTCCTTCTCATTCCAACCTCCTGGTAAACCCTCTCCTCCAGTTAGTTTCGTTCCAAAATCGTGTTCACATTTTCTTTCTACTTTGTTTTCCATTCTTTTTCCAAGTTCTCCTCATCCTGGACTCTTGAATTTGTCCTCCTCTATTCCCTTGTTCAATCTCCTCTTCTCTTGTTCCAACTGAGGTACAACAACACTACTTTTCTTTCTCCACATAGTCTGCTCTGTTGCTATCCTCTTCAGCCACCGAATTCTTCCTGTTCATCGGGCAATTTTTTAATCTTAAACCCTATACATAACATTTTACTGAACCTTCTGCGTGCAGTGTTGCTCTCGTCCAATTAATTGTACCTCCTTATATACATTCTCTACTCCTAACCTGTTCCAAGCATCCCCCAATATTCGTCTGAAGCTTGCCAATGTTCTCGCGTAGTCGTCCTGCCTCGCCTGCCATCGCGCATGCCTGACCACGTGGTTTGAAACCGGTTGGGAGCCCCCGCCTCGGTTTGTGCCATCCGTTGCGCTCATTCAATACCCATTCCCCTTGCGCGCACGAGATTGAGAGCCGCGCTGCCATTTGCGACTCCGAGTTGTTCCAGCTAAATTCATGCACAGGCCGGCCTCCACTGATCACAATTCTGGTTGTTATAATAAAAAAGAACCGTCCTGGCCATAGACCTATATTAACCTATTTCCCACCTGCCTCTCGCCTGCTGTACATGATCTCCGGCAATAAATTGAAAGCTCGGAATTTAATGAACGGGGGTCCTTTACCCACCTTGTCCGATTCCCGGTTAATTTTTGTAAAGGAGGTTTAGAATTTGCTCTCGACACCCAGTGTTATGGGTTCCTCCAAAAAAAAAAAAAAAACATCGAGACAAAAAACGAACAAACAACAACACAAGCAGAATCGCGGTCGCGCCCACCGACAAACAACAAAATACAAACACACAATATACTAGAAACAAAAAAACCACAAAAACCCACCACAGAGACCCTTTAAACGAAACATACAATAACCAATACATAACTCTGTTCCAAAGCGCAACAGTGATACAGACACGAAATTTCGAATAACAAAACACTAAACAAATAAAATATAAACAAACAAAATGAAACAAAAAAAAAAAAAAAAAACAAAAGAAGTAATAAATACAAAAACAGACGAGAACAAGATACGAAAACAAGCGACATTAAGCCTGCTCGATCACGTATAAAAGAACAAAAGACCGAAAGGAGATATTAGAAATATCGCCAAGTACCCATATAACGAACAAATTACATTGATATACAGAACTATAATAAAGAACAACAAAATAATAATAACATCACAAACAACAAAACCAGACAGTCAAATGGAAAGAAAAACACGCAGATAGGTATCACTTCACAAAAATGAGGAGACATTAATTTGTACAAATATGGGAAATAGATTGGGAAAGCAACGTAAGACAATATTATACCGAATAAAAGAAATATAACAACAAATAATACAGAACAAAAGCATTGACAATAATATAAACTACAATTACTAGACGAGAACACCAAACAAAACAAACACAAAACAGACAAACAAAGAGACCACAATGTGCCCCTTCGCCTTCATATCTTCAGCCTCGACGCCACCCGCCCCACCCCTGGAGCTCCCTCCCCAATGACGAAATGACGATCACCAGACACCAGCAAAATGTCCATCGTACGAAGATTGATGACTCTCGCCCCGCGCAACCGCGCTCATCGACCGCCGCGCAGTACAAGAACGAACAACGAACGGAACTCGACGCGCCATCGCAGACCAAACGAACCAACTCTTCCAGGACAGACCGCACTTGTCAATCGCGCAGAACGCGCCAATCCCCGAACAGAACACCCGCGCCGCGCAACTTGCACCAGAACCAGACGCCAGGGACACACCGTGCATGGACATCCCTATTGATCCTTCCCCGCCTTCAAAGGGCGGGCCCTCCCTCGCAAACTCCGCCCTCTCCCGTTGCGGGCCTGGATTACTGATCCTCACCCGACCCGCGCAGCCGACTTGGTGAGCCACCGCGTGGCTCCTCGTAAACTCCGCCCTTTTCCACACGTCACGACCTCTGCGCATGCCGCCCCGTCCATCCTTCGGAGGCGCCCATTTCCTTCATGACTTCAGCCGCCGCCGCTTGGCGCCGCTGCATTCCATTCCCCCCGAGCTGCTTCTATCCCATACAATGCAAGAACTTCAGCTCTGGAGCAGCTGAACACGCCCGCATTCCTGAGGCCAGCGGACTGCTCGCGTTCTGGCAGCTCGTCCGCCATACCAACGGGCATTTGTGGCGTGTTGTTGATTGTTTTCCTAATACAAATCGCAAGCACTATGAAATATAAATTACCACAGACTGGGGACCCTAAACTGCACATTACCTACTATATAACAGAGCTAAAGGACCGATTGAGTGCATACTTTCAAACCGCAACATAATCATTATATTTTACGGTCTGTGGAAATTCGCAGAACACCATAAGTTTCCTCCCTACGATCAGTGTATCCCGGTAAGTGAGGTTCAGATAGGTCCCCACGTATGTTAGAGGATTCTTCGTGTTCCACCGGCTTGAACCCTTGAGATAGTGTTTCTTTTTCTTCGTTATTTAACCACAACATCTCGCCCACCATTACAACAAACCACAACCGCAACAACACAACCCCACCCAAACTACTCCACAATGCCAACCATTCTCACGATCGCCATAACACACCACCCCATTTAACCATCTCGCCACTACCCAGCTGCAAACGCCATCCTCCACAGACCACCTACGACCCTTTCGCGTTCAAAAGGGTCCCAGACGCGGGGCGTTAAAAAGATACGAGCGAAAAGAAACCTCCAATGTGCGTGTGGGTTTCTCCCGCCTTTTTTCTCCGAGGCTGTGCTGTACAGAAGGCGAGCGCTCGCTCGCCTATTGGCTGGTACGTGAGTGAGAGCGGTCGGAGTTGAAAACCCCCTTTCGAGAAACTTCTCAAAAAGGCATCGAAGATGTGGAGCAAAAACAGAGGGCGCAAGGGCGGAGCCCCGACTCTAGTATAAGCGCACGAGACGCGCAGGTCTTTGTTTGTTGGTGCGGCATGTCAAGTCTTCTTGGTCTTGTGTTCTCCGTTGGGTGGTTCACTCGCTCTCCTGCTCTTGGCCCTCGTTTCATGCGCTTCTGGTCCTGTGCGAGCCGACCTGTCTATGGCGGACGGTAAAAGTCTCTGCGACGCACCGAGACAGCGGACGGAGGCGCAGCATCTGCCGGCCTGGGTGCGCGAACCTGCGCGTCGTCGAGGACGACCCGGAGAGCTCCCGCCACCGAGAGGCCCGATCAGCGTTCGCCACGCTAGCTGGCCGTGGGAGGGCGACGTACTCGCGGTTCCGACCACCGAGGGGCAGGTAACCATGCCACGGTCTCCGGGACCCGTTCGTCCTCCAGTCTCGCGTTATAAATCCACAGATCCCTGTCTGCCACATCCCGTCTTTGGGTGGCCTTCCTTATGCCTTCTGATGGAATGTGGTTGGCGCCGTGTCGACAAGTTAGAACTGAGTAAGTACTGTAAAAAATCATGATCGGTTTAATTGCTTTCTGCTCTCGCCTTATATGCATGCTGCCTTGCTGTATATCTTGCTTTTAACTAAATGTGCTTGGCCGTTCATGTATCCCGTTCGTTGCGTCTCTTTCCCCTATTGGAAGCATCTTGCATCGTGAATAATTAGTTGGGTTTTTGAGACATACCCGTTCAATCAGATCGATCCCGAGTCGCGATAATACCGCTCTTAACGCGTAAACGAACGGACCGCTAACGTTCGTGTCCCCCAAGCCGACCTGCCCGAGGACGCCCCTCGTAGATTACCCACGCGAGTACTTATGGTATCATCGAATTCGGCGAGTACCCTATTCGCCGCGTAGCAATTGACTGGCTTTAGTTAAACTCACCCGTGATGGTTTTTGGCGTGGTCCAGAAATCACGACTATGTAACCCGGACCGTTCGTGACGCGGTTGCTTATAGCCGCCGATCGCACGCCGGCAGCGCGAATTGCGAACATATATAATTATATCATATTATATATCATATTACTATACATATACATTAATCCCCTTTTCTCGCGGGTTACGTTCCAAACCTCCCGCGCTAATGAAAATCCGCGATGACATGGACTCCCTTCCAAAAAAATCCGCACTTCGACTGGTCCTGATCGGTTTGGCAGTGTATTGGTTTCGGTGCCCGGAGAATCACGGTCTGTCTGGTCTGTCTGCAGTGATTGTTTGACCTCCGGAGATCACTATTGGTCTGCGCGTTGGCAGAGATGGGTTTGACGGTCCGAGATCGACTAGTCTTCTGGTCGGTTTGAGGTGAATGGGTTCTATTGCCGGAATCACTATCTGGTCCTGTCTTTAGTGCTGGTATGATGCATGCTCGTCCAACCGCCAAACCTTTCCTTCCCAACATATATCTCGAGCACTCTTTACCTTAACCTTCTCCTGAGCGTCCCGCACCTTCCTCTGGCGCTTCGGTTCCTTGACCAACCTTCGAAGGCAGCGTTGGCGCCATCGTGGGCCTTGAGGAAAAAACTAGAAAATATTGCTATGTTCACAAAGCGAACTTGTTTCGTCGTGTGTGACTGTCGAGCACCAGCGTGTATAATTATTGCTAATAATTTAATATTTGTACATTATTACCGCGGTACCGCGGGAACCCAGAAAAAATTATTACTTCCAAGGGAAAACCCGCGAATGACACTCGGGCATAGTTGAACCGATAAGCGGTTACTGTATATATATATATATATATATAAATATATCTTAACTACATATATATACTATATAATATTTACATCTTTAAAATCATTTTATAAATTGAGATATGAACACTGTGCAGGCATCATTTCTATGAACTCCTTAGCTTGTTACTGTCCCACTGAATTCTACAGTTGAACCATTGATGCTTAGGTCAGTAAATACCAACGTTCACTGACTGCAGGTTCTGATGTTAGACAAAACTCTATTTAACCACAAGTTGCAGTGATGGTGTGTAATGGAGCCAGAAATACAAGCTCAACAACATTTTGGCTATCTCAGAATTGACATCAACTCCAGCGCAGTCGAAGCGTAAACGCAAGTAAATTGCTATCATTGTACTGGCTACAATGTTTTTTTTTAGAAGAAAATATACTTTTTATGACAGCTTTGGAGGTCAGTTTTATTTTTCATTTTGTTGCTTGAAATCATCTCATATGCCCTTGTTTCCTTTTTTCTACCGTTTATGTCACTTAATCACGTACAGTGAGATGATCTTGAATAAACGTCACTTTCCACTACAGAGTTCAGCCTGTCAAACCGGAGAGACAATAGCCAGCGAGAAACACAGAGGAATCAAGACATCATGGAGAAACTAAGTCAAGTTTAGCAGTGTATGGTCTGATTGAGGATCGTGACACTGACAAAGAGCTTAGACTGGGAGTCCAAAAGTTTTCTGGACAGTGCAGAGCACTGTTGGCAGAAGGTGTGGGGGGTGGTGAGATGTTGGTATGTTGGGGAGTTGAGAGGCCATACTGGGTTGTTGACGGGGTGAGGCACGGCCGGGAGCCAGAAGAGGGCTGTAGCAGGGGGAACAGAGAAGAGAGAGATGTATGTGGGGTAGTAGAACAGGGGTGAGGCATGGGGATTACAGAAGACACGGAATTGAAAGACACAGGGTGGGCAGGAAAACAGACCAGTGCATGACCTGAGCTGTGTTAGATCTCTATCCAGGTTGAACAGCTCAGAGTGAAGTGTGCAGCTCTTCGCACCACCTATCAGCCCACATTTGATTGCATGATTAAATTAATTGTTTCTTTACTAGTGTTAAAAAAAGAGACTTTTTGGCTAATAGAGGCGTGAATTATTATCCTGCAGTGAAGTAAAGTATAAGGTTTTTCGCACCCCACGTCGAGGCAAAGCTGCGCAGAACGCAATACAGAGATTTCCTTGTGCCCGGCCCCTGTGTCTCTCCTTTCCCCTTTTCTCTTTACCTTGATTTCTAATCCTCCCCATGATTTTCACCTCCAACGTGGCTGCACACCACATGTGGAACCGAGTGGCGACCTCGACGCGCGCGAGCCAACATTCTTCTCCTCTTTCATGTCCTGTGTTCCTAAAGAATTTGCGTGTGCTGAACGTTTGTTAAGGTTAGGCCCGGTCCCGTTTGTCGTTTAAACACGTTTACCAATCGGGTTTTTCTTTCCTCTTCTCTTTCTATCGTGTTCCCATGCTGTTTATAATTGTAACCTGCCCTTTTTAAATCTCTGTCACTGTGGTTTTTGAGCCCTGAACCAATCCCAAGGGTATTTTCCAAAATCTCTATTGCTCCTGTTGCCATACCAACTCTGCATAAAGACACTACCCCGACTTTCATAAACTGACCGATTGTTGTAGCGTACATGTGTCGCACCTTTTCAGCAAAAGCAAAAAGATTTGTTTGAGCAATGGGTACCGGCTCTCTCACTCGTCACCAAGGAACTACAAATGTGCATGCACAAGTGGGAATGAGCAATGGGGATGAAATTGCACAGTGAGGAATGGTTTTAAAAGTATCGTTTCTCTGTAAGTCACATTTTCATACCTACTGAACAGCAACACTCTCACTTTTTAGCTCGGGTTCAAAAATGTAACGCATATCGAATGATCCTAGGAGGTTTGGGATGGGTGGAGGTAACGAAGATTTTTATTTCCTTGCGGAGTGATCAAACGATCCTTGAATCATGGTAAATTCAAAATGGTCTCCAACTTTGCTGCTGATCAAGTACTGAGTGAGTATCATACCCGAATGCATCTACGATTGGATGACTCCAAGCCAAATGTCTGCGCATCACACTCGGACCTCACTCACTTGCTCTGGCCAAAGACCGGCCTATTGTGACCCTCCAGTACAAACCATTGGAAGTCGCAAAAATTCAATATTGGGTATCTGGGTTATTTGAAGAGCCCATAAATAAGCTTCCACAACGGTGTATTGATACATGTGTCTGTCCCAACTGACGAGAATCTTACTAATTTACAACACACTTATGGAAATCGAATATAACGAATTAGCTCTGAAGTTGAGAAACAAATCCTTAGCAACTTACTAGCAATAAAATACTATACTATATATATTGAACTTAGACAGACAGACAGACAGACAGCCGGAAAACCCGACAATAAGGGATATCTCATATATAGCGAATCCAATATAAACGGACAGACATGAAACAAATTGCATAACCCCGCTTTTTGCTCCACATGTGTGGGATGATAACATTTCAGACAAGAAAAAGAGCAATCCAAGATTGCAGACCCTCACCAGGACTGCTTTTGTGTGGTGTTTGTGCACTGGTGTGTTACATAACTAATAAGACATAATTAGAACTGCCACTTTATAAATGCTGGCAGTGATGACCAGGTACCAAGACGTCCTCCTTTGATCGGACACCTGACCCTGACCCATGATGTTTTTTTTATTATTCATTGTTCAATTGAATTTAGAATGGGATTAAAATAAATTCAATTCAGATCAAATGGAAGACCAAATAGGTACAGTCCTGCATTGAAGTAATCAGAGGGAATCCAAACAAGAAAAAAAGCAAAGATGATGTCATCAGGAGGAACCTTGATATGATTGACATTTCAGCTTCCACTCCTCTACCCTCAAACCCATCCAAGCACAGCCAAGTGAGCCTTGTTCAAAAAAATTTAAAAATTAAATTTTTTTAAAAAAAAGAACGCAGATCAGAAAATTAAATAATTCTGGATGCCAGACCATGTGTCTGATCAAATTGAAATTCAAATCATGTATTCCCCATCACCAATAGATCATAAATGTGAAATTACACATCGATTGATTAAGCGGTTTCAGAGAAAACATTATTTAATATTTTTCTTCAATCCAATATGGCTGCCCTTCACAAACTTGTACATCCATGGCTTGGTGTACACTTATGTGATGTTCCCTCTCGATCTGTCCAGCCGTTCTGTGGGTTTTTGGGTAAATCCAATATTGCTGCCAAACCATGTGACCAATGACATCATATGTGTGAACCTTTTGTTCCTCATGGACAAGCAGTCATACGAGTAAAGTTTCGCCTCGATCTGTTCAGCCACTTCAGAGAAGATTTTTGAAGGTTTTTTTTATTTTTTTAACAATATGGTTGCCGAATCACGTGACTGGTGACATCATGAATTTTTCTTCTGTGGACCATTTTAGCCCTGGATGACCCTCAAACATTTTCACACTGATCAGATGTAGCATTCTACATATGCAATTATGACATAACGAGGACGCCTATAACGTCATAAAAAGAATCACACTCATTCCACATGAGGAGTACTTGCTATGTGCCAAGTTTCATTTTTTTTCCTTGGTGCACTTTCAGAGATACAGAGATACAGAGGTCCAAAGTTTTTCCGTTTTTCCAATATGGCTGCCACACCATGCGACCTATGATGTCATAACTATCGTTAAAACATTCTGCATGAATAGTCGC
>CM068954.1:31789054-31800363 GCA_035128595.1 Eptatretus atami | reverse complement strand
GCGGTTGTGGAGAAAAACATGAAAGTTCTGTGTGGACAAAGACAGACAGACAGACAAACAAACAAATGAAAAATCGTGCTTAGCACGACACGTGGCGAATTAGTTGACCTTTCCGTGTGGTGGTCCAAGCTGTAATGTCATGGAATGTGTGGTGTTTATTTGTTCGTACATTAAAAAAGACGCGACGTCACAAATACAATATCAGGCGCGCGTTGTCATAGTAACGGCAGCAGATTGAAAATTTTCACAACTCATTTAGGCACCATGTGACATTCAACAACTTATCATCGGTGCTTGTTGCCTTCATTCTGATGCGTAGAAAATATTTGAAAATACTCGGAACATTGCTTTTCAACCAGCTTTACGATCCGGTTCAGGTTTGAAATATGTTGTAAAACAAAAATATGTATTTTATATGTGTGTTTTTCATGCTTTGGGTGACCCTGACCTTGACCTTGGGTCAATTTCGATAAACTTTTGTACACATGTTAATATTACATGCATAAATAGACAGTATAAGTTTCAATATAATAAGTGAAAACTGTTTGAGAAATAGCCATGTGTAATTCACAAAATTCCCATTGTTTATAATGGGCGATAATATAAAGTGATGCAGAATCCAGATCTTGATCTTGAACATCACCAAAAGTCACATATCTTTTGGCACTGTGGATTTCTATCCGCTGTTAAAATTTCATCCAAATCGGTAAAGAATTGTGACCTATAAACGAATAGAATTTTTTAAAATCATGCCAATAGCTAAAAACTTTGACGTCATACGCTTGCGAAACTGTGCATAATTTGTACTAACATGCATTTTAAAACATTTAGATATTCCATTGAAGTTTTGTTTGCGCGTCAACAGGAAGTCGCTACGACTTCCGGTTACTGAGTTATGTTCAAAAGCTTGTTTCACCTTTTTTTGACGTAACGTCGTGACGTTAATTGCGATTATGACATGTTTGATCCCAGACTATTTCAGCAAGATTGGCTATCACATGTTAAAATTTGAGAACGATTGCTTCAGTAGTTTCGGCTGCACACGAGCGTAAATATTTTTTAAAAATGACGTCAATAGGCAAAACTTTGACGTCATACGCTTGCGAAAACTATGCGTAATTTGTAATAAGATGCATTTAGTACATTTAGATATTTGAATGAAGTTTAATTTGGTGTCAACCGGAAGTCGCTTGACTTCCGGTCACTGAGTTATGTCCAAAAATGTGTTTTCACGTTGTGTGACGTCACGTCGTGACGTTTAGTCGATTAAGACGGGGTTTGGACGCGGACCGTCTCAGGTGGATTGCCTATCAGGTGTAAAAATTTAAGAACGACTGGTCCAGCGTTTGGCCTGTAGACGACCGGACAAACAAACAAACAACCAACAAACGGAACAGACAACATACTTGCAAAATCGAAGATTTCGCCCAAGTAACAAACGGACCAAAATGCAATACCCTCTCCTTTGGCGACGGTAATAAATGAAAGTTACAGTTAAATTAATACACGTACCTGCCACTTCCTCCCACTCCTCTGGACTTTCCTCCGATTCATCTCCCTCATCTACACAACCGCTGGAGACACAAAGTGTAATGTTATCTGTACAAACTGCTCATTGTCCTCTTCAAGTGCAACATAGCCAGCAACACTGTTGTCAAAGCCTGAAAACAGCAGCTAAAGGCTACCACTACAAGTGCAACGGAGAGACAAAGAAGGATTGGGGGTAGAAGGGATGTAAGGTTCGGAGGAAAGAGGAGTAAAGGAAGCAGAAGGAAGGGAAGGGACATGTATGGAGCACAAGGGTGGGGGTGAGGGGGGTGTAGAAGGGTGTTAAATTCTGCCATAATTGTGTATGTAACAAAGAGATTATCCTTCGGCATTACAACAACAAAAAAAATCACCCATCAATGAACATACCTGGAGGTGGTTGGAATAATCAGAGAGGGTCCACAAGAGGCAGGAGCATTATGCATGCTTTCGGACCCAGCAACATCAGAACCCGCGGTACGGTGAGCTCCTTCAGGTGCCCCCCTGCAATCATTCGCTTGCTTTCTCCCTCGTGCACCTTTCCTTCCCCTTGTCTTATTTTTCTGTGGTTTCTGAGTCGACTCCGTAACGGACGATCTCGTGGATTCCTTTTGGGCTATAAAAGTAAAAGCAGAGTAAAAATGATGGAGAGAAATCATGAATAGAGAATTCAAACGTGAGAGCAAGAGCTAATGGGTGTTTTCATCTTTATCTGAGGCCATGAGGTTTGATGGTATTTTCTGATAGGGCTATCAATGGAATTTACAAAAAGTGATTTCTTATGGGCACCCTCCTAGCCAGAGACAAACAACATGGGGTCAAAATTCATGTCCACCTCACATTTGGGTGAAAACGGAGCACACAGAAAGAAGACCAAATCTATCAAAATCGGCATCTTTCCCACTTATCCTGTGTTTTTCATTTAAAAATATACCAATAATGTGTGAAAATATATCATAAGTAATTTTAATATCTTAAATGTTTTCATACACTGTAGTTAGAGTTGTTAACGGAAGATATTTAAAATGCTTTTTACCTGTACTGTACTTATTTTCGTCATCCATTTCTAATTTAATCAATACCAGCACATTACCCATGGTGATTGTGTCACCCCCCCCATCCCCACCCCCACAGTGACTCACACACACACACACACACACACACACACACACACACCCTGGTGTTGGCTCAGTGATTAAGGTGGCTGGCTTGGGACCTTAGGGTCCTGAGTTTGAGTTCCTGTCAACTGTTGAATTAAAACCAGGTGGGGTTGACTCAGACTGTGATCCTTCTGAGGTCGGCAAAATGAGTACCAGTGTACAGGGGTAATAACCATTTGGGGTAACCTGCGTCAGAGTGACGACCCATCCAGGACTATACTCCTTGTCAATGAAACTGCCTCAGCAGCCATATTCACCTTTACAGTGCGAAAGAAATGGTTAAAAAAAGAGCAAATGCAATTCTGACAACTCTTCAACAAAAAGCAGCCCCCTCCAAACTGTGTCCCATCTTTGCTCGCCCCCACCCCCTCTCCCAAGTCCTCACCCTTCCCTCCCAAACCTCAAGGCATCCCCGATGCCCTCCACACACTCAACCCATCAAGCCCCCCCAATTCCCCCCCCAGCCACCAAAAGTCCTCAACTCCTCCTCCCCCTTCCAAAGTTGTCCCATCTTTGCTTTTATGAGCAGGAGGAGGGTGAGAGTAAACGGGCAAAACAGTGGAATATGTAACATTTTCTGCTCCCTTATCATGCTATCACCGACTTCACAGAAACCCGTTAACAGGTCACCTGCTCAAACTCACAATTTGAGAAAAGTCGGAAACAATAGCAAACCTGCATAACCTCCACAGTAAAAGTGTTACTTGAGAGAAAAGGTAATTATAAAGGGTTCCTAATTTGGCAGCTGTCGTATAGAAATTGTGGGTGGAGTCAGGAAAACTGTCCAACCAATGGGTGGAACTCGCACGTACGGACGCACGCACAGCTCCTTTTATAGTATAGACTATCAGTTCAGATAAATTTATATGATAGTTCAATGACACAATACAGTATTCGATTAACCAGAGTCCTATTCTGAATCATCAGATGAAGAGCTGCATGCTGCTATGTCTTCTGCTTCATCAACGGCCACGAGATCGTCATCCACGTGTTGATAAATATCGTGCAGGATCCCATTTTTTTCGAATCATGAAATCTGGAAACGACCTTCATGAACCTTCCAGCCATTCTATGTGGGGTTTCACATGGCTGGAGAGCACAATTGTAGGTATTTTTTTTCCAAATAGAAGCCACAAACTGACCTGCAAGGTGGAAGTAAGGCCGGGTCACTTTGCTTAACCCTGTCAAGGGGACGCTCCTTGATTCTGGGTGAAGTGGCGTGATAAAGCAATACAAGCCGAGCATCATTTGCGCTTGACAACTGTGGTTTTTCCATCGAGGGCACAAACAAATGCTTCAATGCTGGAAATATAGTATCTGGTGATGGGTAACATGAGTCACCAATTCGTTTTTCTTCATCAATTACAAGGTTGTGTTTTTCCCTTTCGTGTTAAGGGTGGAGTGTGATTACACGCTGAAAAAGTATGTCTGGCAGGAATGGCAGAACATTGTTTTGGACCCAGACTCAACAATGGCAGAAATATGGACATACCTCTGAGTATTCTTTATACTGGATCCAGATCAGTCCAAATGGTTGAAGTAACGTTATTCATACGACATAGCAATACGCTCATTACATCAGTGTCAGATGATCTTATAATAATGTTCTCATTTGAATTATCTTGTGACTCACAAATATGACTAATATGCCACACAATGTTGACATGCTCGGTCAGTAATGGCACACTTCTCCACCAATTCCTTTTGTTTTGTTTTTTACTTCAAAATGACTTCCTGCTCCAACCCATGAAAAACTGCCTCTTTTGTAACACTTTAAATATCACTGTCACTCTGCCATTCTTTCAGCAATAATTCGACAGAGCAGTCTTGAATTTTCTCAATGTCAGTCCTTGTTGAAATTTTGAGAGCACTATTGCTCTGGTCCTGTCATACATTCTGAATCAGTCGACCCATGACTTGATCTCTCAACATCCTTTATTGATGGGCTGTTGTATGTATCACACACTTTGTGTAACCGTGGAGCAAAGCTGCACAATTTTGTGAAGATCACCAAGGCATGCCACCAAACGTACTTGGGAGATTTGCCAGTATCTAAATGAAAAACATTGCCTCAACAATAACAACAACAACATCGATCATAGCAGGTGGTAAACCCATGACTACTTGGTTCTCAAGCTTTTTTAACGAGTTTGGACTTGTCTGCTTTACTAGGTGAACCATCGACATGTGCCAGTGACATTGGCACAGAAGTTATGGGGGTAGGTGAACACCTATGCCCAGTTAGGGGGGGGGTAGGTGAACACCTACTTTGGTCTTCTGACGTTTTTCTGTGTTAATTATCATCTGAAACGAATGCGATGTAAGAGTTGTTATCCACCACTAATAAGGCTAGATGGAAGTTAAAAGGAGCTTAATCTGCGGAAGCCAAAGGTAAGGGATGTGATCTGTGGTCATTCCGAGCTGGAATAACAAAGTACAAATCTAAATTTTATTACAAGTGTCTAGATCAGCGTTTCTACGCGGGGACCCATGGCCCAAGGGGCCATCGGCCTTCGACGGGGGGCCATGAGCGGACGCCGAAAAACTGCGATTCAGAATGCAGAAGCTTGTAATGTACAATTAAGGTGACGAGTCTCTGGTCATAGTGTCAAAGTAAAAAGGGTAGATGAGTTTAACCACGATTTAAAAGAGAAGGCGGAGCCACAGAGCATTCATAGTAAACAATGTTTACAAAACGTTAAATTTTGTCTTTTTCATTTTTTTTCTCAGATGTCGAAGTTTCGAAAATGGAATGACAGCTATGTCAAGTTTGGATTCACGAATGTCAGTCGAGATGGCGTGGACTGCGCCAATGTCTGCACTGCTCGGTCGTGATGTAAATGCGTACTACTACTCTTCCAAACTTTCAAACCATCGCGACAAGATGCATCCCGGAAGGAAGGAAGATAATATCGACGCTCTGTCTGCGAAACGATCACGATATGACCATGAAGCGACACTTCCAACAATTTGGATTCCGGCCAGAAGAAAAACCTGCTCTTCAATCCAGCTACGAAGTGGCATACCGAATTGCGAAGTGCAAGAAGCCGCACACTATTGCTGAGGACCTTATCAAGCCATGTACAGAGAAAATGGTGGAATTGATGATCGGACCAGAGGCAAAAAAGAAGATCCAGCAAGTTTCGCTCTCTAATGACACGATCCGACGACAGATTGACGACATGGCCGCTGATGTGTGCCATCAAGTTTGCTCCGAAATCAAAAAAGCACGCTCCAGGCTAGCCTTCAATTAGACGAGTCTTCGACACCGCCCTGGAGAGCCAGTTGATCGCCTTCACTCGCTACGAGAGAAAGGGAAAGATGAAGGAAGAGTTCTTGTTCTGCAATACCCTACCAACACAATGACAGCGACAGATACCAAAGCTATTGTGGACTCTTTTTTTGAAGCTAATGGACTCGGTTGGCAGAATTTCAAGCACATTTGTACTGATGGTGCCCCAGCGATGGTCGCGTCAGAGAGGGTTCGTCACGCTTGTGAAGAACGAATGGCCCCATGTGAGTCCTCCCACTGTTTGCTACACCGATACGCTTTGCGTCAAAGACTCTTCCGCCTCGTTTGCTGGAAGTCATGGACGTCGCGGTCAAAGTGATCAACTTCATTCGTTCGAAGGCCAAAAATCATCGGCTCTTCCAACTCCTGGCCACCGAAATGGGAGCGGAACATGTTGGACTTCTGTTCCACACCAAGTCCGTTGGCTATGCGAGGGGAAATGCCTCTCTCGGCTGTATGAACTCCGCGTTGAGGTGGAAACTTCCTGCGAGACAACGAAAACAACCTCCATGTCCACTTCGACAATGAAGAGTTCGTCATGATGCTCGCCTACCTGGTCGATATATTCGGCCGACTCAACGAAATGAACCAGTCTTGCAAGGCCGTGATGTGACAGTCAGTGACGTTCAAGACAAGCTTGCCGGACTGTCTGCTAGAATGGAAGTCTGGCAGGCACGAATCAAGGCCGGGTCCACTGCCTCGTTTCCTTTCTTGGACGAGCACCTGCAGAGCAGAGGATTGAGCTTCCCGTCGGCATCAAAGATTGCATCACTAGACATCTCGACAATCTCTCCGCTGAGTTCAAATCGTATTTCGACGATGCACCGTTGGATGTTCCGTGGCACAAAGACCCGTTTAACGCAAAATTGAACCTACTGAAGACGAAGCAGAGGAGCTGGCAGAGTTGAAGGTTTCAAAAGCATGAAGCTGGTCTTCAGTAACAAAGAAGACCACTTACCTTCTGGTTGTCTGTTCAGGATGCGTATCCACTACTCAGCAAGAAGGCATCCGTAATGCTCATTCAATTCGCCACAACATATCTTTCGAATCTGGATTTTCTGACCTTGCGACCATTAAAACGAAGTCCAGAAACCGTCTTGACGTTGGGAACAATATTCGCCTTGCTGTGTCCAAGACGGAGCCGGACATAAGAGGCCTCGTCAGACAAGCCCAACAGCAAGTGTCTCATTGATTGTATTGCTTAGAAAAATGTTTACTTTGATTTATCTTTTAAGACTGAGTAAATAAATTTCATAAAACGAAATCTGCATCTTTTATTGAGGGCAGGGGACCACGAATGTTAAGCGACTCGGAAGGGGGGCCATGGGCCATCAAAGGTTGAGAAACGCTGGTCTAGATGCTCCTGTTAGGAGAGTTTTTCGAGGATCCTTTTCAACCTGCAAGTGTGATATCATCGTTATATACATTATGTACATCTCAAACAAAGTGAAAAGGTGATAATGACAACTCAGCATAATAAACATACGACTGTAAAATAAATCAATAAAATTTTCTAATAAGAGGTATTCGTTTTTATAAAGTGTGTTATAATTGCTCATCTGCTCATCTGTGCTCAGTACAATTGCTCATCTGTGAAAAACAGACATGTAATGTAACAACCCTGGTTTATTACCCTCGCTGAAGGAGGGAGTATTGCGTTTAGGTCTGTTTCTCTGTCTGTTTGTCCGCACAGAACTTTCATGTATTTCTCCGCAACCGCTTATCAGATTGAGACGAAATTTTCACCATTTGTGCAACTACTCATGGAGAATGTTTTAGTCGTAATGACGTCATAGGTCACGTGGAGTGGCTGCCACGTTGGAAAAACCAAAAAACTTTGGACCTCTCTATCTCTGAAACAGCACCACGGGAAAAATTGAAACTTGGCACATAACAAGTACTCCTCACAGGGAATAAGTGATTTTTTTAATGATGTCATAGGTTTCTTCGTTATGACATCATAATTGCATTATGTAGAACGCTACATCTGATCAGTATGAAAATCTTTGAGGGATATGTAACAACATGAAGGGAATGAGAAAGCGCAGATAACAGTTTAAAGCTGGGTCGGGATTCAAACCAGGTTAGAGAGCTATGTATTAACTAGGGATAAAATGGACCAGAGAAAGAAATTGATGATGTCAACGGTCACGTGATTTGGCAGCCATATTGTTTTTGTATTTTTTAAACCTTCAAAAATCTTCTCTGAAGTGGCTGAACAGATGGAGGCGAAACTTTACACATATGACCACCCATCCATGAGGAACAAAAGGTTCACACATTTGATGTCACAGATCACATGGTTTAGCAGCCATATTGGACTGAAGAAAAATATTAAATAATGTTTTCTAGAAAACTGCTTAATCAGGTCAGATCAGGTTTACAGCATGCGCCGGAGCAGCGCGTCACTGCATCCAATTTCTGCCGGTACTCCAGGGGTCTCTGCCTGGCCATCCAGCAGGCAGATGCCTGGCCCATCCCCATCTCCTTGAGATGCTGATCAACCTACTGTAACTACGAGGCACGTGGTTGGCCCATTGGCATCCTCCGCTCACGAGGCTCCCTCTCACTCAGAGAATCTGGTGAGCAGGATCAGCGTCAGGAAAACGAGCCACGTGTCCATACAGCCGCAGCTGACGCTCATGGACTCTGCAGGGAACAAATTGAAACTTGCAGCAGCTTCTTCGCTCACTTCAGATCTGGGTAAAATCATAAACTGGTCCAACACATGGAACATGTCTTTCAATCTAGACAAATCTCACACGCTCACTATGTCTCTCCGAAAGGACCATTTAGAACCCCCCCCCCCATCCACTTTCTCAACACTCTGGAAGAAGTCCTTTCTTTCAAGCTTCTGGGTCTCACTATCTGCCATGATCTTTCCTGGGAAAGCCACATTTCAAACCTGGCCTCCAAAGCCAGTTGCCGACTGGGAATCCTCCGTCGTGCAAAGTCCTTCTCGGCCCACCTGAGCCATGCAATCCCCTCTGGTCTACTCCTAGTTGGTAGGGGTTCATCCTACAGCAAGATAGACTCAAAACATACCTCCAGGCTATGTCAGAACGACCTTAGAAGAAAAGAACAAGATGGTAGGCTTCAAATCATGGAATGGCCAGCAGTCTCCAGACTTAAACCCATACTGGTTTGGGATGAACTGGAGAGAAGGGTGAAAGCAAAGCAACCTACAAGTGCAACACATTTGTGGAACTTCTGCAACAGTGTTGGGAAGAACTTTCCAAAACATATTTGATTTCCATTGTAGAAAGAATGCCAGAGTATGTTCGGCTGTTATATCTGCAAAAGGTGGTTACTTTGATAAGTCAAAAATTTAGATTAATGTTTGTTCAACAAAAACGATTCCATGATTTCTTCTTTATCTGAAATTGTTTATTTGTTCTTTGCTTTAATTTTCAGAGTACATTGAAACATTAAACTGATTAAATTTCAGTAAAAACTGGAAAAATGGGGATGTTCTAAAACTTTTGACTGGTAGTGTATGTATGTGATGTGTATGTATGGGTATATTATATATATATATATATATATAGTTACGGCTGTGGAAATTCGCAATACACCATAAAGGGGCCTTAGATCAGTTATGACGCTAAGTTCATGTGTAGTTAGTCACACCTGTTTTAGAGGGACTATGTGTGATTCATCCGGGCTGCGACGCTTTGAGTTAGCCATTTTTCTTTCTCTATCGTTTATTTTGGACACATTAAGCCACCAACAACTCAAACACCACCACCTTCGCCTCTTACCTCCACAACTCCATCCGCAAACATCGCTTCAACCGCCATTCCCAACGACGCGCCGTCAACAACCAAACCACACAGCAAAACCCCACCACACCTTCGCCTTTCTCCTTCCACAACCAACAACCACACACCTGTCAACACCAACGTCGTGCTGTCCAGGGCCCGTTCGGTGATTCTTGCCGAACGCGTCAAGCCACGAGTGCACATGGATCCTTTCGGGAAGAGGAAGAAGTGGATCAGGAAAGGCTTCACGCCCCTTTTCTTCCATCCAATGACTGAGCATCGGGTGGCATAGCCCCGCCTCCGAATCCGCTGTGAATGCATTCCTTTTTTAAGAGGGGAAATCGGATCAGGGGAGGCTCATGCCCTTTTTTCTCCGTCAATGGGCGAAGCGTCGGCGGTGTGGCCCCGCCTCCAAGCGCGTTTTGATCCGCGAATCTGCATACAAGCTCCTCCCCGGTCTATAAAGATGTGAGCAAACGCAGGCTCGGGGGTGGCAGAAAGGGGTGCAGAAAGGGGTGCAGAAAGTGGGCTAGTCGAAGTCGTGGAGGCTGAGTCATGTGTTTTGCGGGGATCGGCGGCGAAGGGGACGGAGCTCGGAGTGGAGGGTCGAGGGACGAGTCGCAGAGTGGAGCAGGGACGCAGAAGAGGACTCAGGGGCGAGAGTTCGCCGGAGTCGGTTCGGTCCCGAGACCCCGCTAGCGGACGGAGCGTCCGCATTCCCTCTTCCACCCCGAGCATCAACAATTCCCCCCCATCCGCGCTGAGATAGCGCCGGTAACCCCGTACGCTCCCCGCCCCAACCGTGGTGTCGACCGACCAACACGTGCCTGTGCAACGCACGCCTGGAGGAGCTCACCGACCATACCAGGGGCAGGAGTCAGGCGCGTTACGCGGACATTGCGGCTAGCCCGCCATCGCGCCACGAAGGGCGTGGGTAAGACCCTTCGGTCTCGTGGACCTGGCCGATCACCAGGTCCCCACGTTCATTTGTTCCACGGACCTGTCTGCCTCCTTGCCTGTGAGGGTGGCTTGTGTTTTCTTTGCTTTTGGTGTAAATGTGTGTGTGTGCGCCAGTCTATTAAGTTAAACCCGTATAAGTGCTTGTACATTGCTCTATTCGGTTTTAACTTACCTGCTGATTGTTTCTGCTTTGGACTGTTATATGTGCATTCCTAGTATGGCTGTAAATACAATGCTTGCCTTGTGTGTGTGAAATAAAAGTGCTTGCTTGTTGAACTGTTTCCGTTTCGTTGCGTCCTTTCCTTTGTTTGAAATTTCCATCTTGCATCACGTAAGGGATTGGTAGTGGGTGCAGACACCAATAAATAATCTGAAACGTCGAGGTCGACGATAACTCCGCTCGGTTATCCCTGCAGCACGGAACGAGCCGCTTTAAGCGGTTCGTGGCTGGTAGTCGACCTGCGGCGTGGTACAACTCCTCGTACGCTACCCCGCGCGATACTTAGGTATATCGACATTCGGCGATCACCTATTTCGCGCGGGTAGAATGCGGACTGGGTTGTGGTTGAGGTTAAACCCCCCACCCGTGGCTAGCTCCTTGGCGGTAGT
>CM068954.1:31755666-31766787 GCA_035128595.1 Eptatretus atami | reverse complement strand
TGTGTGTGTGGGATAGGAATGTTGTTCTGTGATGTGTTGCCTAAAGCCTTGTTGTCGTTCTTGCATTCTTGTTTTATATACTTTGAAGGTTTGATTTTTCACCAGCGAATCATTGACAACTTGTCAGGAACACCCTGCAACTCTGTGAAAAGTCTGACTGACTAACAACCCCATCCTTACACAATAGTCCAGAAAAAATAGTTTTAAACCCAGAAATAATGAGTATAAAGCTGATATTTTCAGGATAGCTTCAGTTTTTAATTGTTTATCACATATAAAAAGTCCCCAAGTGTCCCGTGCGGGCTTCATGGTTAAAACACCTTGTGGCCCGGCAACCATTCCCGGGACCTAGTGAGTTCTGAGGTTACTATAAAACTCCATTTCATCACTAATATATCAATCTGATGTAGTATAAACATATTTGTATCATCAGAAAGACAATATATATGACTTACTACATATATTAACACATAGCATCTCTGCCTAGCAACCAGAATCCGGATTCTGTGTATACATGCATACAAACATCAAAATGAAAGCATAATCTATTGATACTAGCGATACCCATGCACATGCACGGGATAGCAGTACAACATAGCTGGTAGCAGACGACGACCGTACACGGGGAATGACAAAAATACGCATTGTGCAAAATGCAAGTGGTACTATGGAACGCCAAGACTTCCCAAACGTTGTCGGCATGTCCGCTAAGTGCCACAGCAAATTTCATAGGGATCGTGTGACGGCGAGCCGAGTTTTTAGTGTGCAAGCTTGGTATTATACTAGAGATGTATTGTCGCGGGTCTGGCAGTTACATTAATCCCCCCCGACCCAATTGTGGTGGACGGGCGGTTAACACCGACCAGGCCCGGATCGCCGAGCGGTTTTCCTTCGGAGGCGGACATTTGATCCTCAAAGATTATGGCTAGCGCAGGAGAGGCATTGGCGGCATTGGAGGTGCGACGGGTGCACAGCACAAGGGGTTTATACTCGAACCCACAACAGATACACGGACACAGCAACTTAAGATGAACGGGGATTTCATGAAAATAGAAATATCTACAAGGGTAATAACTCAAAATGTAATAATACCAGAAGTAAATTAAAGTCTAAAGTCGAGGCACCTCTACACATGGACTTTAATACAGACAAGGGGAAAACAAAACAAAAGAAAATCCTCCCCTTATTCTGGCACTTAGCTTTGTCCAGAGATGGTCTCTATTGAACTTTGTGATCGAAGAGCTTCGTCCTGCGTGGGTAGATGCGCCCAAAATGGTGCCGAGCCGCTCTCTGGGAGGGAAACGGACGTGAGGTAATTCGTGAGGCGATATTCAATGCCAGGGCTCACCAAACGCCATGCGGATTCTTTGTCGACCACGCTTGCCGATCCCGCTCTGTGCAGAATGGTGCCATATCTTCGGTGATATACACGAAGCTTCGAGGTCTGTCTCTCACGACCAGCCAAGCGTCAATGGCCAGCATCTTGCTCCACCACGCGAGCCAATTCGCCTCAGCACAAATATGAGAATCGTACTATCTTCTTCATGCGTCAAATGAAAGCCAGCCATAATCCCCTGTTCTTACAGGCCATCTCCTAGCTACGTTCTCTCTCTCGCCGATCTTCCTCACGCCCCCTCGTCGTTCGCTCCTGATCTCCCTCCGACATCACGCCTATCAATCATCCACCTCCGGGCGTGGCTTGCTGGCACGAAACCCGGGAAGGTGGGGCCTCTGCCTGCTCGGCACGCCTGGCGCGCTTGTTGGTATGGTTATTGTTGTTGTTGTTATAAAAACACACTTCCTTCATGGCTGGCTTGTAAATACAAAAACGTAGGAAAGGTCACAGGGGGCAATTACATACTGGGGAAAATTGGTCTTAATCCCTATCTAACTAACATAGCACCCCCCCCCCCCCCCCCCCCCCCCCCCCGTGTGGTGACAAGTAACACTTAACTCACAATTTCCCTAATTAATTTACATTGAGATGTCTCCTACAAGTCCACAGGACAACCAACTCTATACAATCCTAACTTTGCTATGAAATTTCCTCCATCTACCCCCACAACCATAACAGTATTATACTAGCTTGAAATAAGACATCTTTTTCAGATGAATTAAGTTTCTTGTTGTCTTTTCTTTATAAATGCTCATATAATGATATTTGGGTGAGAGAAGCTCTCATTACGTCATCACCCGGTTGAAGTTCACAGTACTCCATTACCCCGACCCGCCACTCAACACTATCACTAAAATGCTGGCATAACAATATATATAGTATGCATCACATATAACTTGAGATATACTCAAGAGCCACTCTCTGACTTATCCCCAGTAGAATTAAGTATCCCAACAACCCCTCTCTGAGTCATTACCCTGAGTGTCAAGATCCTCAGCCTGTGGTGAGTTAGTGCATCCCAAACCCATACGGTGGCTGCACATTGCAGAACATGACATCCCTGCTCAGCTGCACCCACAACAACTCATACACCCTACTTTGCATGGTTTTCACAAGTTTTTCAGGTGCAGCGAGCAGATCAGTAGGCACAGGGAGCAATGCATTGTTGGGCAGTTGCCATCCCCATTCTGTCGGAGGAAGATCATTTCTGAGCCATTGTTGCACCTGCAAATATGTTCGGAATGAATATTGCCGAGCAGCTGCATTTGTGGGTGGAAGAGTAGCAAGGTGAAATGTAGCACTCACTCACTCACTCACTGGCTATAGTTGTTTTGTATGCGTAGTATCTATATTTTTTGAATATACTGAACTTTGCTCCCCCACCCATACAATGCTCGGAGGAGGTTTTCTCCTGCATGGGACACATCTTCATGATTTACTGTTGCCCTGTTAAACACAAAATCATTTCCATTGCGACAAACTTGAATGCCTTTTTCTTTCCTTGCCTGAATAGGGTGGATGTCGAATCACATCCAGTTACAGCATGGAGAAAAAGCAAATTTCGCATCTTCTAACCTACAGATTGCTGTATCATGTTGCTTGAGCTTGGATGAAGCATGAACAGCCTTGCTGAAGACATTACCCAAGCCACCAACATAACCAACGGCTCAGTGTCAGTCCCAACCAATACCACTGGGTGTTCATTTTATGCAAGTTCCAGAATGGTAGACACAATGAGTACATCAGCATCAGACACTGCCTGCATTCCTGCATTATGGAGATGTGCAGACAGACCTTGAAATGAATCGAGATTTATTGCTCTTATTTTCAACTCTCCCTGTGTCGTTGTAGTTTGCAAAGTGCCGGTAAACACAATCTCAGCACATGATAGCTTGGCCATCCTGCGCTGTTGCTCTTCTGATTTTGTCGAAAGAGGAATTCCACAGTCATCAAATATAACTATTGCAGTTGTCTGGTAGTGCTTCGCAACATATCTTGAATACATTTGACATATTTCATCATAGGTTGCTGAGCGAGGCCAAACAACAGCATGAAGAAGGTGACTACCATCGATGACAAAGCATGCATTGTCAGGTATATTACTCTCAGGGTGTGTCAAGGATTTCAACATTGCAGGTAATGCAGCCTTTTTGGTTTTCTCATGGAAGTGTCGTCAAACAGCAATGGAGATTGTGGTGCTAGCTCATACTTCTTGAAGCTTTCCAACTCTGAGCTTGAATTAATAATGTACGTTATGCGGATTGAAGAGTTGAATAGGATTTACTGTAATATTTTCATTGCGTATCTTGACAATGTTATTCATTGCAGCAATTGGTTTTGTTTGTCATTGCACTTCAGTTTCACTTCAGCGAAATTTTTGCCAGCTGTTTGCTTCATAGCTAATGTCCCATGATTAGCAGCATCATCACAGTTGTTGGATTCTTCTGCAACAATTCCAGTAGCAAGAGAAACAAGCATGTCACGGGGCTTGCTGTCAAGTAGAGGATGTGCATGAAGCCACTCGAGAAAGCATTGCAAGTCACGGTTGTCTCTGGCTTGCCTTCAGGGATGCATCTCCTTGTGCTGCTCAGATGTACCTGGAGTAACTCCTGCCAATTTCTCCAAGACATTACATGTTTGGCACACACAGTGGAATGAATGACTAGCACTCACTGCGCAAGTGTCCTCTCACTTATTCTGTTACCTCTTGTCAGTCCTCCTGACATTTTAATGGATCTCATAAGGACCTGTTCAATTGCCATGTCTGACCACATGCCAAACCAAAATTTATTACTTCAGTGGATGGTAAAGAAACCTCTCATTGTGAACTGATTGTAGACCTCCACAGGCCTCTTAGCATTCAGTTCCAACATTTGCTGAAAGTAGAGGTGGGGTGATTTGGCATAAGTGACATGCCCTGAAGCGTGAAGATATGGCTCCATTTCCTCTACACAATGGAGATGAAGCTCCTTGTCTCCTTTCCTCTCAGCTTGGACAAATCAGCTCTCAGCTCGGACAAGTTCGACCTATAGCTTTGGGATGTCCACATAACTGTCCACTCAGTCGAAAACTGCGTTACTTTGTAATGCGTCGTTGGGAGATTTGTCCCCAGCCAGAAGGCCTTGATAAATTCTATGGATTTCATCCTTATCTACTTCATGAGATGTGTCACATGTTTGAAGCAAGATGGTTGTAAGTGCTTCTTGAGTTAGAAAATGGGCACGCAAAGCATGAGAATAAGCATGGCCTGTTATCATGTGTCCCACAGAACCTTTGGCATATATGCAGCTTCACAATTCTTGGAATCCACTGCCAGACAGTGCAACCCACTCAACCTCACTATGACATTGTCCAGTTCATCTGATGCTGAAACGATCTCTGAGTCCTTCATGAAGAGAGGCTGGTAAAATGTCACCAAACATGTGGCAATCCCTTGTTTCTTACACTCATCTGCAGCGAAGGTTAGAGCAGTGTAAATTGGGTCAAGTTTAGTCGGATCCATATTAATGAAACGGAGTGGCTCTATCTGACTTAACTCGTAGGCACCAGTATTTTGCATGAAACCATTCCACGGAGACCGTGGGGATGCTTCTAGGGCACATCCCGATATCCAGAGTGAATTGAGCATAACCGCAGCAATAAGTGTCTTCAGCTCAGGAGCTTGTTCACATATGACATCCTTAACAAGGATGCTTAGTAGTCCAGGAATCATAGGTTTCTTGTTGGTATTGATCGGTACCTGCCCAAATCAATCCACAACACTGACTTTTGGTGGATTCAAAAGTCGAGGCACTGGTGAGCTGGAATCTGAAACATCAGCAGGAGTTCTACATCTGATGCCCCCCATGCTAGGAAAGCTGTTGAGTCCATCAAGTGTATTGACATTGAAATCAGCATTGTCAAATATAAACTGCATGAATCCACCTGGCTCTCGAGAGGGAGGTCCATTCAAAATCTGCGACTATTCATATCGTTGTACTCCCTTGTAACTGCTGGAAAGTCCCATTCTGCTGAGCATACCAATAAGATATTTGGAGCCATATTTACGATGAATCTATACAGCAATGCTGAGAAGTTGAGATGAAATGAATGAACGTGGTCTAGTGTCACCTATCATCAGGTCATGCATCGAAAGGTATTTCCGATTGATGCTGTCTGCAGCTTTTCTTTCAACAAAGCACTTCAAACATTCTGGTATCATACCCTCATCTGGATCTTCAAGTGTCTTAACTGAGGGGTATGTGTCACAGTGTGTGTGTGTGGTCGTATGGCAGCTTAGCTGCCGGGGTAGCTATCATTTCTTGAAGCGTGACTGTGTCGCTGATGCAGTGCCACTCTACCAGTACACACACTGGAACTGGTACTCATTTCGCCGACCTCGGAAGGATGACAGGCTGAGTCAACCCCCTGGTGTATTAATTCTGCGGTCGACGGGGCTTGAACTCAGGACCCTAGGATCCCAAGCCGCCACCGTAACCACTGAGCGACTGACACAGTTATACACAGACAGTTATAACAGCTTGGTTTTCCTTTAAAAAAAAAAAGATTCCTTTTTTCGTTTCCACCCTCATACTTGCCTCTTCGCCACAGAAAAGGCAGTCTACTTTAAAATCAAATGTGCTTGGGGAGGAACGCAAACGTGGTGTGTTAGCCTCTGAAGTTTCATGCGAATGACTGTCACCCAAGCTTTTGGTTGCACATGCCTTTATGCTGCTAGGGTGTGAATAATTGTTCCAACATATTATAGTGTGTAATCTGAGAGGTGATTTGGTTTCCAGCTGTGCAGAAAGACCATCTTCATGTGTTAGGCTAGCCTCTAGGAGAGTTGTGTGGCCGTCTGATCACATTTACGACATCGCCCACCGCCAATAATTCATCGCAAATCAAGCCGTTGTCGTCCATTTCACCTGGAAAAACTGAAAAAAGTGAGTAAAAGATTATAATGGCATCATAATTTATAAGAATTGGTTTTTCTACACAACATGAGAACAGCAATATGATTCCTCAAGATATCAGAAGCTTAAGAACCCAAAACCATTCTTCATAGAAGTGTTGCTCTGTCATTCCGGTACCAGGTTGTGGTTGCTAAGTTACAAGGTGGATTAACAATGAAGCCCACACTGGACACCTGGGACTTTTGATGTGATAAACCATTAAAAACTGAGGCTATCTTGAAAATTTCAGCTTTATACTATTTATTTCTAGGTTTGCACCATATATGCCTGGTGTTGGCTTAATGGCTAGAGTGGTGGGCTTGGGATCCTAGGGTCCTGAGTTCAAATCTCACTTGGCTGTTTAATTAATACCAGGAGGGGTTGACTCTGCCTGTCATCCTTCCTAGGTCGGCAAAATGAGTGCCAGCTTGCTGGTATCCTGTGTTGGAGTGGCGACCTGTTCAGGATCGTGCCCAATAGCCCAGGAGACTGCTTAGGTAGCGCCAACGCTCTGCACAGAGTATGGTCCTGATGGATGGATGGATTGCACCATATAATATATGCTAAAGTGCCTGGACTGCAAGCATACACCAGGAATTTGGGTGCAGGAGGAGGCCATTTGGCCCATCACACCTTGTTGCCATCTTGTTTTGTAAACTTTGAAGGTTTGATTAAAGCTTCTGAACGTTTTGGGTACATTTATCAGTACTCAAAGACAAATAGCAAGAGGTGTTGTTTTTCACTTATTAAATTGGATAGCCAGCCTTCGCCATTATTTTACAATCACCATATTTTATCACCCACTTTTTATCATTGTCCAGTTACAATTCAATAGTGTCTGGACCAATTATCATGACGTTTAAAGGGTTAATGTGAGAGCAATGTTATCGGCGCCCTATTTGGCCAAAATCTGTTAAAAGTGCAGCTACTCACCTGTAACATCCCCAGTAAACAGCAGATGTCACTGTTACACATACAATGTATCGGAGCCAGAATTTCCAAATGTACGTGGCATTTCCAGCACACTGTGGCATTGATTCTTACATATAACTGGCTCTTATGGTCATTTTCCCTTCGTAATATGAAATCTGGAGTCAATTTTTGATTCATGGATTCTGAACAGAGATGGCTCTGTAAACTGACTCGGAGAGGAACGTTTCAGTGATATTCACTCCAAGAGTCAAGATGATTTCTTCATGTTACCAGACAATAATTCATTCATTAACTTTCTGTTAAAAAAATCTCACTCTGCAACACTCATGCATCCAACTCTCTGGCGGTTCACAAGAACTGTATGTACAAGCAATAGGGCATTACCATGTGTGGTGGAATCTATTTATTTTACCACAATAACATCATTGAACATACTTTGAGCCAACATTTTACGAGGTTTAAAATATTCTATGTAATCCTACTATCTAAAGATTCTAAACTATAAGAGAGATGTTTTTCTGTCTGTCTGTCACCATTTTCTCTCAAAGATGGCAAAATGATTGGCTATCTTTGGGAAAAAGACAGATTGCACAAGTCTTTCAATCCTGAGAAATCTCACACACTCACTCTCTCTCCAAAAGGACCATACTGCAAACCCTCCCATTTACTTTCTCAACAACCCTCTCAAAGAGGTCCAATCACTCAAGCTCTTGGGTCTCACTCTCAGCCATTAACTCTTGGGAAAGCCACATTTCAAAGTTGACCTCCAAAGCCAGACGCTGACTGGGCATCCTCCGTCATACAAAGTCCTTCCTTGGTACACCTGAGCGCCTATCCTCCTTCAAGGTTTTCATCCGCAGCTTAATGGACTACTGCTCTCCCCTCTGGATTGGTTCCCCTGCTTCACATCATCTTGCTCAGATTGATGCTGTGGAAACCAAGGCTTTCAAGATTAGTGGAATTTCTCGCAATGAAGCTGAATCTATGGGCCTATCACTTCGCCATTGCCGACAGGTTGAAGGTCTCTCTGTCTTCTTCTGCCTCATTTCTGGTCTTGAACCCTCTGCCTTATCTGTGCTTTGCCCCCTTCCCTAGGTATCTGTAGGATGCATGCGGTCCACCAGCAACCCCCTTCTAGTGAAACTGCCTAACCCAGAACCACTGCCAAGTCAACCCCCATCCAAAACCATGATCTTTTCTTCACCCGTTAAACCACCCCCACGTTCCCAAAATGTTGTTTATGTATCCATCTTGTACACCCCTTGCGTTGTCCCTTTCCCCTCATCGTTACCTGCATCCCTTGTTTGTCCATCTCCGTCTACCTTCTCCTTATGCACTGCTGTCGGTGTTTCCCCTTTCTCCTGCTGTTCCTTTCGTTATGTTGTGTCCCAATCTGTTCTATGCCCGAGCTCTTCCACGAGCCTTGACCACGTATGAAAAAAAAGTTCATCAGTGAGTGCCTGGGAGTGTGTTTTAGGCAAAAAATAAACAAGCAGTCATAGACTGGTACTTACGAAATCGTCAACTTGACATCTGACCTTGTCTAATAAAAGCTGCTCTAGAGAAGGTAGCGACGCAAACCAGAAGTTTCTACAATGATTCTGTACCAAACCATCAAAAATCGAATGTTTGACCTCACTGTGACCTTGACCTTTGACCGATTTTGACCAAAATCTAATCAGCACTAGCCATCACCCTCCTGAATCACGTGGTGTAATTTGACATTGGTAGCTTCTTCCGTTCTCAAGTTATCGTGCCTACAAACAAACACACAAACACACAAACACACAAACAGACAAACAGACGAGGGAAGTCATCAATATACTTACGAAATCTTTAGATTTCTTAAGTAAAAAAGGTTGGATTTTTTGTATTTTGTATCACTCCATAGTGCCAAAGCCTTTGTAGCTCTGTGAAAGGTAATATAAAATTGTCCCCGACTCCATTCCTTAGTGTATGTAAGGAAGTGTTTTAGGACCCCATAAAAATAGGAATAAAACAAAACTTCATTTCAAAATGCCAACAGAATTAGAACAGCACCGGTGTAAAGACTTCAAGCTACCCCCCTTTCAAGTTACCTCCCGGTAATCTGAAATCGATTTCAAGTTACCCCGGGGGTAGCCTGAACCCGATTTCATATTACCCCCGCACTTTGGCATTACCCCCCTCCCTGATGTAGCTGAAATGATAAATTCTTATGCCCACAACTCTTGATACGTTTATTGAATAGAACACGTAAAACACACAAGATTGAAAGCTCGTCTCAAAGTCTGGAAACAAAAAAATGTCACAAAAATGTTAATTGTATTAAAACCACAGCTCGTCTCAAAGTCTGGAAACAAAAAAATGTCACAAAAATGTTAATTGTATTAAAACCACAGCTCGTCTCAAAGTCTGGAAACATAAAAAAAGTAACAAAAATGTTAATTGTATTAAAACCACTCATACACTTGTTCAAAGTGCATGACATATTATATACAAACACGATATACCAGTATGTCTATTTGTATCAACTATATCGAAGAAGGATATCATAAAAATATGGCAAAAACTATAACTGTATGAGAAATACTGATTTCAATTAATAACAATATTAAAATAAAATAATTCATAATAAAATCATTCATAATAAAATAATTTATAATAAAATCATTTATAATAAAATAATTTATAATAAAATCAAAATTCATTGCAAACTCTTTAAAGGCTGTCACGTGGTCAATGGTTTTTCCCTAAAATAGTTTTCAATATCAATTAAATTACTTATTTTTGTAAATAACAACATAAATAAATTTTTGAGAGGGGTAATCTGAAATCGTATGGGAGGATGAAATCGATTTCAAGCTACCCCCCGGGGGTAACTTGAAATCGATTTCAGTATACCGGAGGTAATTTGAAAGGGGGTAGCTTGAAGTCTTACACCGGGAAATGCTGGGTACGGTGTGTGTGTGTGTGTGTGTGTTGTGTGTGTGTGTGTGTGTGTGTGTGTGTTGTGTTACATCTGAAAATCATAGACAAAAACAGGGCTGGGCCGATCTCACCAAATTTTGCATACGTGTTGGTAGTACCCAGGGTCAGGTCATGGGCATACATAAAAATAACCCCCCTCACCCCGACAAGGCAGGAAGGGGGGGGCGTGGTCTCGCGATTTTTGCCTGGTCACGTGCCACAATGCAGGTGGTTTACTGACTTCTGCTGCATACAGGGGGGTTATTAGCCACAGCACAAAACATATTTTCCCCACCTCTCCCACTACCCCCTCCCTTAACCTCCCCCCTCCCCCTCAGGCTGCTCCCAAAGTGAGTGGTTGTTTCTCGTATTTCAAATTCGGTGTTTATGAGATAATGTTTCCTCATGTCATGGTATGATTAAAAACAAGTGATGATTCAAGCATTTTATAATTCTGCATGACTGAATAAAGTGAGCAATCGGTGAAGCCTTGTCCAAGATTGCTTTTTATTTACAGAAACCTTCCCAATTTGTGAGCACACTGATTCTCTGATAAGTGGATGAGCCTCCGTCATCACCACCACCACCACAACAACAACCAACACCATCACATATTAGAGCAGCCAGACAGTGTGCATTTGTATATTTATCATGTGTATATGTCGTGTCTGCCTTATGAAAAGAGTTCTTGACTACTCGAGATGGACAGGTCATTAAAAGTTCATGTATCATACAATGGTTATCGTTATTTGGCCAAAATATGATGTGTGTTTGCACCTTTTGTGCAAGCCTTAAGGTCGGAGTTTCGAGTCACAAGGTCTCAAGTTCAAGTCTAAATTTATATTCCTTAATTTGAGTCCGAGTTAAACTAAAAAGGAACTTTATCACGTTGGACTCAAGTCTTAATAC
>CM068954.1:31738214-31752271 GCA_035128595.1 Eptatretus atami | reverse complement strand
AAGAGAGGATCTTCCTAGCTTCCTCTCCTCCTGGCTCCTCCCTTTCCCTCTGACTCTCCGTCCCTCCATCCTCTCTCAACCAGCTCCTCCCCTAATACCCCTGCAGCGATGCAACAGTTGTATTTGCTAGTGTGTATATATATAATATATATATATATACTGCACAAATATTAAACTGTTTTAGTGAACCCAAACACCCATTTTCACTCTTGCACTTCTTGGAGTTTTCTTAATATGGTGCAAAGTTTCAGGCTGCTAGATTTGATAGTTTTGGAGTTATGGAGGAGACACACTGACACACACACACCACGACACAACATAGTGCCTTTTATTAGTATATATATATAATATATATATATATATATATATATATATATATATATATATATATATATATGCATGTGTATGGGTTTTGAACTCCAGCATCTGAAGTCTGGGAGTACAAATGGAAAACACAGAATGAAAAAAAAAGAGAGAAAAGTGAGGGGTGGAGATGGGGTTATTCAAGAGAATGATATGTTATGCTTGATGACCGAACACACACAAAAAAGAACAACTCATTTCAGAACAGCTGTATACACAACACAACAGAGTTTGTGAAGTAATCTGCTGTGAGCTTATCCCATTAGAATTAAGGTATCCCCAACCAAACCCCTCTCTGAAGTCGATTACCCTGAGTGTCAGATCCTCAGCCTGTGGTGAGTTAGTGCATCCAAACAAACCATACGAGTGGGCTGCACATGCATGAACATGAACATCCCTGCTCAGCTGCACCCACAACAACTCATACACCCTATTTGCATGGTTTTCACAAGTTTTCAGGTGCACGAGCAGATCAGTAGGCACAGGAGCAATGATTGTTGGGCAGTTGGCCATCCCCATTCTGTCGGAGGAAGATCATTTCTGAGCCGATTTGTTGCACCTGCAAATATGTTCGGAATGAATATTGCCGAGCAAGCTGCATTGAATGGGTGAAGAGTAGCAAGGGGAATGTAGCACTCACTCACTCACTCACTGGCTATAGTTGTTTTGTTGCGTAGTATCTATATTTTTGAATTATACTGAACTTTGCTCCCCCACCCATACAAATGCTCGGAGGAGTTTTCTCCCTTGCTGGGACAGCATCTTCATGATTTACTGTTGCCTGTTAAACACAAAAATCATTTCCATTGCGAACAAACTTGAATGCCTTTTCTTTCCTTGCGCTGAATAGGTGGATGTCGAAATCACATCCAGTTACAGCCATGGAGAAAAAGCAAATTTCGGCATCTTCTAACCTACAGATTGCGATTCATGTTGCTTGGGCTTGCGATGAAGCATGACAGCCTTGCTGAAGACATACCAAGCCACAACATAACCAACGGCTCAGTGTCAGTCCCAATTCTCAATACACTGGGTGTTCATTTTATGCACAAGTTTCCAGAAATGGTAGACACACATGAGTACATCAGGCAATCAGACACTGCCTGCATTCCTGCATTAATGTAGATGTGCAGACACCTTGAAATGAATCGAGATTTATTGCTCTTACTTTTCAACTCTCCCGGTCGTTTGTAGTTGTGCAACGAGTGCCGGGTAAACACAAATCTCAGCACATGATAGCTTGGGCCATCCTGGCGCTTGCTTCTTCTGATTTTGTCGAAAGAGGAATTCCACCAGTCATCCAAATATAACTATTGCAGTTGTCTTATTTGCTTCGGCCAAAACATATCTTGAATACATTTGACATATTCATCATAGGTTGCTGAGCGAGGCCAACAACAGGCCATGAGAAGGTGACTACCATCGAATGACAAGCATGGCATTGTACAGGTATATTACTCTCGCAGGGTGTGTCAAGGATTTCAACATTGCAGGTAATGCAGCTTTTGGTCTTCATGAAGTGTCGTCAAACAGCAAGAGTGAGATGTGGTGCGTAGCTTCATACTTCTTGAAAGCTTTCCAACTCTGAGGCTGAATTAATATTACGTTATAGCGGATTGAAGATTGAATAGGACTTTAACTTGAATATTTTCATTGCGATCTTTGACAATGTATCATTGCAGCAATTGGGTTTTGTTTGTCATTGCACTTCCAGTTTCACTTTCAAGCGAAATTTTGCCAGCTGTTTGCTTCATAGCTAATGTCCCATGATTAGCAGCATCATCACAGTTGTTGGATTCTCTGCAACAATTCCAAGTAGCAAGAGAAACAAGATGTCACGGGGCTTGCTTGTCAATAGAGGATGTGCATGGAAGCCACTCGAGAAAGCTCATTGCAAGTCACGGTTGGTCTCTGGCTCCTTCAGGGATGCATCTCCTGTGCCGCTCACGATGTACCCTGGAGAACTCCTGCCAATTTCTCCAAGACATTACATGTTTGGCACACACAGTTGGAATGAGATGACTAGCACTCACTGCGCAAGTTCCTCTCACTTATTCTGTTACCTCTTGTCAGTCCTCCTGAACATTTTAATGGATCTCATAAGGACCGTGTTTCATTGCCATGTCCTGACCACATTGCCGCAACCAAAATTTAACTTCAGTGCGAGTGATGTAAAGAAACCTCTCATTGTGAACTGATTGTAGACCTCCACAGGCCTCTTAGCATCATTTCCGAACATTGTGCTGAAATAGAGGGTGGGTGATTTGGGCAATAAGTGACATGCCCTGAAGCGTTGAAGATATGCTCCATTTCCTCTACACAATGGAGATGAAGCTCCTTGTCTCCTTTCCTCTCAGCTTGGACAAATCAAGCTCTCAGCCGGACAGGTTCGAGCCTTATTAGCTTTGGGATGTCCACATAACATGTCCAGCTCAGCGAAGAACTGCGTACTTTGAAGTGTCGTTGGGAGATTTGTCCCCAGCCAGAAGGCCTTTGATAAATTCTATTGGATTTCAACCTTATCTACTTCTTGAGATGTGTGCACATGTTTGAAGCAAGATTGGTGTAGTGCTTCTTGAGTTAGAAATGGGCACGCCAAAGCATGATGATAAGCATGGCCGTTACATGTGCCCACAGAACCTTTGGCATAATATGCGCTTCACAATTCTTGCGAATCCACTGCCAGACAGTCCAACCACTCAACCTCACTATGGACATTGTCCAGTTCATCTGATGCTGAAAACGATCTCTGGTCCTTCATGAAGAGAGGCTTGGTAAAATGTACCAAACATGTGGCAATCCCTTGTTTCTTTACACTCATCTGCAGCGAAGTTAGAGCAGGTGTAAATTGGTCAAGTTTAGTCGGATCCATTTAATGGAAACGGAGTGCTCTATCTGACTTAACTCGTAGCACAGTATTTTGCATGAAACCATTCCACGGGAGACCGCTGGGGATGCTTCTAGCGCAATCCGATATCCAGAGTGAATTGAGCATAACCGCAGCAATAAGTGTCTTCAGTCAGGAGCTTGTTCACAGTTATGACATTCCTTAACAAGGATGCTTAGTAGTCCAGGATCATTAGGTTTCTTGTGTGGTATGATTCGTACCTGCCCAAGATCAATCCACAACACTGACTTTGTGTGGATTCAAAAGTCGAGCACTGGGTGAGCTGGAATCTGAAACATCAGCAGGAGTTCTACATCTATGCCCCCCATGTAGGAAAGCTGTTGAGTCCATCAAGTGTATTGACATTGAAATCAGCATTGTCATCAAATATAAACTGCATGAATCCACCCTGCTCTCGGAGGGGGTCCGATTTCAAGAAGCTGCGACTATTTCATATCGTTTGTACTCCCTTGTACTGGCTGGAAAGTCCCCATTCTGCTTGAGATACAATAAGATATTTTGTAGCCATATTTACGATGAATCGTATACAGCAATGCGGTGAGAAGTTGAGATGAAAATGAATGAACGTGGTCTAGTGTCAACCTAATCATCAGGTCATGCATCGAAAGGTATTTCCGATTGAATGCTGTCTGCATCTTTCTTTCAACAAAGCACTTCAAACATTCTGGTAATCTATACCTCATCTGGATCTTCAAAGTGTTCTTAACTGAGGGTATGTGTCACAGTGTGTGTGTTGGTCGTATGGCAGCCTAGCTGCCGGGTAGCTATCATTTCTTGAAGCGGACTGTGTCGCTGATGCGTGCCACTTCTACCAGTACACACATGGAACTGGTTACTCCATTTTCGCCGACCTCGGAGGATGACAGGCTGAGTCCAACCCCTGTGTATTAATTCTGCGGTCGACGGGGCTTGGAACTCAGGACCTAGGATCCCGAGCCGCCACCGTAACCACTGAGCGACTGACACAGTTATAACATCAGGACAAGCAATTGTCCCTCCTGCACAATGCTGCTGCTTTCTCAATATGCGTCTTGCATCCTTGTTTCATGGTCTGTGCATTCTCAGATGCCATTTTTTTTTTCACGGGGAAAAGGAAATTTTTAGGTAAGGTAAGACAGTATCTTTAAAGCTGATTGTTCCAATTCTTTCCCTGGACTTCCAGTTATGATTGACATTGTTCACCCACAAATGATCTAGTCGTTTGTTTTCAGATGCTCCGTGGTGTAACCATCAAGAAGCGTTCCAATTAATGTGATGTACTCGGAGATTGAGTTACTGGGCACTCATCGCTTTCCAATGAAAGTCACGAAGCTGCAACAAATGCTTTGTACCATAATTATGTCTTTCGGTCAGCCAGATAGTAATATTTTTTGCATTTATATCCTCTGACTGCAAAATAACTTCAAAATTACTGTTTGTGGTATTTTCCTTCCATGCCACGAGATTCGATTGCACTGCAACTCGACCCAGAACGACTTCACCCCATTCATCGTTACGTTCTACGGCATGGCATTGGAGGACACGAACACGAAATGTTAATTGTTCTTCATTCACTATTGGTTTCCTGTAAAAAAAAATAATTCCTTTTTTTCGTTCCACCCTCAACTTGCCTCTTCGCCACAGAAAAGGCGTCTACTTTAAAATCAAATGTGCTTGGAGGAAACGGCAAACGTTGGTGTGTTAGCCTCTCTGGAAGTTTCATGCGAATGACTGTCACCCAAGCTTTTGGTTGCACATGCCTTTATTGCTGTAGGGTGTGATAATTGGTTCCAACTATTATAGTTGTGTAATCTGAGAGGTGATTTGGTTTCCAGCTGTGCAGAAAGACCATCTTCATGGTTAGGCTAGCCTCTAGGAAGTTTGTGTGGCGGTACTGATCACATTACGACATCGCCGACCGCCAAATAACTTCATCGCAAATATCAGCCGTTGTCGTCCATTTACCTGGAAAAACTGTGAAAAAGTGAGTAAAAGATTATAAGTGCATTCATAATTTAAAAGAATTCGTTTTTCTTACACAACATGAGAACATCAATATGATCCTCAAGATATCAGAAGCTTAGAACCCAAAACCATTCTTCATAGAAGTGTTTGCTCTGTCATTCCGGTACCAGGTTGTGGTTGCTAGTTACAGGTGGATTTAACAATGAAGCCACACTGGAACCTGGGACTTTTGATGTGATAAAACCATAAAAAACTGAGGCTATTCTTGAAAATTTCAGCTTTTTACCTATTATTTCTAGGTTTGCACCATGATATGCCTGGTGTTGGCTTAATGGGCTAGATGGTGGGTCTTGGAGATTCCTAGGGTCCTGAGTTCAAATCTCACTTGGCTGGTTTAATTAATACCAGGAGGGGTTGACTCTGCCTGTCATCCTTCCTAGGTCGGCAAAATGAGTGCCAGCTTGCTGGTATCCTGTGTTGGAGTGGCGACCTTTCAGGATCGTGCCCCAAGTAGCCCAGGAGACTGCTTAGGTAGCGCCAACGCTCTGCACAGAGTATGGTCCTGATGGATGGTGGATTGCACCATAAATATATTGCTAAAGTGCCTGGACTGCAAGCATACCCAGGAATTTGGGTGCAGAGGAGGCCATTTGGCCCATCACACCTTGTTGCCATCTTGTTTTGTAAACTTTGAAGGTTTATATTAAAGCTTCTGAACGTTTTGGTACATTTATCAGTACTCAAAGACAAAATAGCAAGAGGTGTTGTTTTTTCACTTATTAAATTGGATAGCCAGCGCTTCGCCATTATTTTACAATCACCATATTTTATCACCCACTTTTTATCATGTCCAGTTACAATTCAATAGTGTCTTGGACCAATTATCATGACGTTTAAAGGGTTAATGTGAGAGCAATGTTATCGGCGCCCTATTTGGCCAAAATCTGATTAAAAGTGCAGCTACTCACCTGTAACATCCCCAGTAAACAGCAGATGTCACTGTTACACAACAATGTATCGGAGCCAGAATTCCAAATGTACGTGGCATTCCAGCACACTTGTGCAATGATTCTTACATATAACTGGCTCTTATGGTCATTTCCTTCTTAATATGAAATCTGGAGTCAATTTGATTCATGGATTCTGAACAGAGATGGCTCTGTAAACTGACTCGGAGAGGAACGTTTCAGTGATATTCACTCCAAGAGTCAAGATGATTTCTCATGTTACCAGACAATAATTTCATCATAACTTTCTGTTAAAAAAATCTCACTCTGCAACACTCATGCATCCAACTCTCTGGCGGTTCACAAGAACTGTATGTACAAGCAATAGGCATTACCATTGTGTGGTGGAATCTATTTATTTTACCACAATAACATCAGTTGAACATACTTTGACCAACATTTTACGAGGTTTAAAATATTTTATGTAATCCTACTATCTAAAGATTCTAAACTATAAGAGAGATGTTTTCTGTCTGTCTGTCACCATTTTTCTCTCAAAAGATGGCAAAATGATTGGCTATCTTTGGAAAAAGACAGATTGCAACAAGTCTTTTCAATCCTGAGAAATCTCACCACACTCACTCTCTCTCCAAAAGGACCATACTGCAAAACCCTCCCAGTTTTACTTTCTCAACAACCCTCTCAAAGAGGTCCAATCACTCAAGCTCTGGGTCTCATCTCAGCCATTAACTCTTGGGAAAGCCACATTTCAAAGTTGACCTCCAAAGCCAGACGCTGACTGGGCATCCTCCGTCATACAAAGTCCTTCCTTGGTACACCTGAGCGCCTATCCTCCTTCAAGGGTTTTCATCCGCAGCTTAATGGACTACTGCTCTCCCCTCTGGATTGGTTCCCCTGCTTCACATCATCTTGCTCAGATTGATGCTGTGGAAACCAAGGCTTTTCAAGATTAGTGGAATTTCTCGCAATGAAGCTGAATCTATGGGCCTATCACTTCGCCTATTGCCGACAGGTTGAAGGTCTCTCTGTCTTCTTCTGCCTCATTTCTGGTCTTGAACCCTCTGCCTTATCTGTGCTTTGCCCCCTTCCCTAGTATCTGTAGGATGCATGCGGTCCACCAGCAACCCCCTTCTAGTGAAAACTGCCTAACCAGAACCACTGCCAAGTCAACCCCATCCAAAACCATGATCTTTTCTTCACCCGTTAAACCACCCCCACGTTCCCAAAATGTTGTTTTTATGTATCCATTCTTGTACACCCTCTTGCGTGTCCTTTCCCCTCATCGTTACCTGCATCCCTTGTTTTGTCCATCTCCGTTCTACCTTCTCCTTATGCACTGCTGTCCGGTGTTTTCCCCTTTCTCCTGCTTGTTTCCTTTCGTTATGTTGTGTCCCAATCTGTTCTATGCCCGAGCTCCTTCCACGAGCCTTGACCACGTATGAAAAAAAAGTTCATCAGTGAGTGCCTGGGAGTGTGTTTTAGGCAAAAATAAACAAAGCAGTCATTAACTGGTACTACGAAAATCGTCAACTTGACATCTGACCTGTCTAATAAAAGCTGCTCTAGAGAAGGTAGCGACGCAAACCAGAAGTTTCTACAATGATTCTGTACCAAACCATCAAAAATCGAATGTGTTTGACCTCACTGTGACCTTGACCTTTGACCGATTTTGACCAAATCAATCAGCACTAGCCATCACCCCTCCTGGAATCACGTGGTGTAATTTGACATTGGTAGCTTCTTCCGTTCTCAAGTTATCGTGCCTACAAACAAACACACAAACCACAAACACACAAACAGACAAACAGACGAGGGAAGTCATCAATATACTTACGAAATCTTTTAGATTTCTTAAGTAAAAAAGGTTGGATTTTTTTGTATTTGTATCACTCCATAGCTGCCAAGCCTTTGTAGCTCTGTTGAAAGGTAATATAAAATTGTCCCCGACTCCATTCCTTTAGTGTATGTAAGAAGTGTTTTAGGACCCCATAAAATAGGAATAAAACAAAACTTCATTTCAAAAATGCCAACAGAATTAGAACAGCACCCGGTGTAAAGACTTCAAGCTACCCCCCTTTCAAGTTACCTCCCGGTAATCTGAAATCGATTCAAGTTTACCCGGGGTAGCCTGAACCCGATTTCATATTACCCCCGCACTTTGCATTACCCCCCTCCCTGGATGTAGCTGAAATGATAAATTCTTATGCCACAACTCTTGATACGTTATTATTGATAGAACACGTAAAACACACAAGATTGAAAGCTCGTCTCAAAGTCTGGAACAAAAAAATGTCACAAAAAATGTTAATTGTATTAAAACCACAGCTCGTCTCAAAGTCTGGAAACAAAAAAATGTCACAAAAATGTTAATTGTATTAAAACCACAGTCGTCTCAAAGTCTGAAACATAAAAAAGTAACAAAATGTTAATTGTATTTAAAACCACTCATACACTTGTCAAAGTGCATGACATATTATATACAAACACGATATACCAGTATGTCTATTTGTATCAACTATATCGAAGAGGATATCATAAAAATATGGCAAAAACTATAACTGTATGAGAAATACTGATTTCAATAATAACAATATTAAAATAAAATAATTCATAATAAAATCATTCATAATAAAATAATTTATAATAAAATCATTTATAATAAAATAATTATAATAAAATCAAAAATTCATTGCAAACTCTTTAAAGGCTGTCACACGGGTCAATGGTTTTTCCCTAATTAGTTTTCAATATCAATTAAATTACTATTTTTGTAAATAAACAACATAAATAAAGTTTGGGAGGGGGTAATGCTGAAATCGTATGGGGAGGATGAAATCGATTCAAGCTACCCCCCGGCGGGTAACTTGAAATCGACTTTCAGATACCGGGAGGTAATTTGAAAGGGGGGTAGCTTGAAGTCTTTACACCGGGAAATGCTGGGTACGTGGTGTGTGTGTGTGTGTGTGTGTGTGTGTGTGTGTGTGTGTGGTACATCTGAAAATCATAGACAAAAACAGGGCTGGGCCGATCTCACCAAATTTGCATACGTGTTGTAGTACCCAGGGTCAGGTCATGGCATACAATAAAAAATAAACCCCCCTCACCCCCGACAAGGCAGAAGGGGGGGGCGTGTGTCTCGCGATTTTTGCCTGGTCACGTGCCACAATGCAGTGGTTTACTGACTTCTGCTGCATACAGGGGGATTATTAGCCACAGCACAAAACATATTTTCCCCACCTCTCCACTACCCCCTCCTTTAACCTCCCCCCTCCCCTCAGGCTGCTCCCAAAGTGAGTGGTTTTTCTCGTATTTCAAATTCGGTGTTTATGAGATAATGTTTCCTCATGTCATGGTATGATTAAAAACAAGTGAGATTCAAGCATTTTAAATTCTGCATGACTGAATAAGTGAGCAATCGGTGAAGCCTTGTCCAAGATTGCTTTTTATTTACAGAAACCTTCCCAATTTGTGAGCACACTGTTCTCTGATAAGTGGATGAGCCTCCGTCATCACCACCACCACCACAAACAACAACCAACACCCATCACATATTAGAGCAGCCAGACAGTGTTTGCATTTGTATATTTATCATGTGTATATGTCGGTCTGCCTTATTGAAAAGAGTTCTTACTACTCGAGATGGACAGGTCATTAAAAGTTCATGTATCATTACAATGGTTATCGTTATTTGCCAAAATTGATGATGATGTGTGTTTGCACCTTTTGTGCAAGCCTTAAGTCGAGTTTCGAGTCACAAGGTCTCAAGTTCAAGTCTAAATTTATATTCCTTAATTTGAGTCCGAGTTAAACTAAAAAGGAACTTTTATCACGTTTGGACTCAAGTCTTAATACATTATTGTCCTTGTGTTTTAAAAAAAAAAAAATTGTGATTGACAGGATCCAAAGCTTATCCTGGAGCTGCCACCCACATACGTCTCACACGCATGGGCACATACAGATGGAATTCACGAGACGCATCACAGTTCTGTAAGATGAGACAAACACAGTCATTGACTTGTGAGAAGTGCCGTCACTTCCTTGGGGCACTCTGTGTACCAGTGACGTCACAACAATTGGTGGCGCATTTCTCACCACACTCAGCAATTTCCTCCTCCCCATGGATGCCAATCTATGCGGATTGGCCGGTGCTCTTAATCATTTTAAAATGCTGAATGTCAAGCAAGGAAGCAGCACGTACCATTTTTAAATCTTTGGTATGACTCCACTGGCTTTTAAACCACTGTTCTCCCAGACTCGGAGCTGACGCTTTACCATCTGGATTACAAGTACCACAATCATTGGATAGCCAGCCTTAGCCATTATTTTACAATCACCTTATTTTAGCACCACTTTTACATGTCCAGATATATCAAAGCAAACTTGCGCAATAAATATATTATATATATATATATATAGTATAATTATATATACTATATATATATATATATATATATAGCGGGATATGCTTACACATTGTCAACAATACCAAACGTGCTTCACCATTATCTTTGGTTGCTCACTGCATTCATTTTTGCTCTACCACACCTGCACCTCACTCACCTGCACCTGGGTTGCTCACCTGCACCTGCATTTGATTTTCATCGATTTATTGTCATGTCTTTTTTTCTTCATTTACTGATATTTTCATTTATGGACGCTTTCCAATAGTCTGTGATTTTTCCTGGTGGATATGGTCCATCGGCATGCAAAAAATTACCGTGCTTCCCATTGTATCGTGTCGCTCACATGCATTGTTTTCATTTATTATTTCATCATTTCTTTGTTTCATTTATATTTTCATTTACAGATGCTTTCCGACTGTTCTGTAATTATTTTTTCCCTGGTGTATCGCCTTCGATGTCCATCAGCACACAAAATGTCATCTTTCTACGCACCAGAAGGAACGGATGTTTATATCATAGTCAGTGAGTCAGTCGGTTAGAAAGAGCTTTATTTATTAGGTCGTGTATTTGTGAATAAATTCAAATATTTCTGTATTTTGCCAGAATAAAGGTTCAAATTATTTTGTAAAAGTGCCCCAGGCAGAACATTTTGTAATGTTGGCACATACACTCTGGGACATGCTTCATCATGTGCATGAAAAGTTATATCAGTGAGAGCCATAGACCTGAACAAGGTCTTCGCATAAAAATATAAACTTTCATATTGAGGACACATTTCTCTCGAAGAGGGTCCAAGTTTCCGTCTGTCAAATATTGAATGAAAAAGATAATATATTACTTTCCCTTCCAGTCCCACTTGCTCTGCCTGGTGTTGGTTTAATGGTTAGGGTTGTGGACTTTGGATCCTAGGTCCTGAGTTCAAATCCTGCTCAGCTGTTGATTAATACCAGGTGGGTTAACTCGGGCCTGTCATCCTTCCGAGGTCGGAAAAATGAGTGTCAGCTTGCTGGTATATTTGTGGCGAGTGGTGCCCGTCCAGGATTGTACCCAATAGCCGAGGAGACTGCTTAGGCAGCACCAACGCTTCTGCACAGAGTATGGTCCCAATCTCCTCTCTCTCCCACTTGCTGCTGAACTATGGTAAGGCTGGCCTGTGTGCAGCATGATGGGCCAAAAAGCTGTTTCTATGCTGTATAATCTGTTCTATTGCATAACCCATGAAGCTCCCAGAATGCTACAAAAAAGACAGGACTCTAATTTGGTGTCGAGGTTTAGTTTGAAGGTATTACTAAAATCAACCACTGAACAATTCGGTAGAATTGAAACAGCAAACCAGATCGAATGGTTTCTCGATGATATGGAGAGAGAAGCACAGGTGCTGCTGAGGTGTGCTTTTCCAGGCTTGAAAGTAACCAGCACCAGAAGTGCAATGCATCAGTGAGAGCCATATATAATTTTGGAGTGTTTGGAGTGCAGGGAGGATTCTACCTTCGCTTAAGCTAATCCTAAAACTTAAAGCAGCCTATTTCAGTCCACTGAAGGACGAATACCCCCTCAACTCACGTTGGGGTGTTGGTAGAGTTGCCACACTTGCAAATGCGGTTTGGCAAGAGTGATTGCTGAGTGGCCATATGGGAAAGGAACCCACACCAGGCAATGAAAAAAGGAGAGTTTAAAACCTTCTGAGACCAAACAGTCAGCTCTGCCATCTCTTTATTCCCCCCAGGAATGCCAATGGGATTATAACAATATTTCATAACCACAACATTTACATCTGGTAGTAAACATTCCAAACAAATGCCCATCATGCACAATTTGGATCTTGTCCAGTCGACACTGGAAGCTCGCAGCCATGCACACAGTAGTATTGAACTGTGTTCACTTGTCTCGATTGCATTTATTAGTCCCGACTGGTTTCACCAGAGGGATTATAGGTTTGCTCTCCCTCTGTCCGTCCATCCCCCCTGTGGTTTCGGATTTTCCCCATACCTCTAACATATTCAACTGAAATCTTGGTACATGGCTTTATTATGATAGGTTACAGAACAAGTTCGAGTTTTCAGTGCGTTTGTCAATTTTCACAGAGTTATGCCCTTTTTGTCCTGGAAAATATCACATTCGGAGGGACATGCATTCACTCTGTTATTAGCTCAGTGTCTTCCGCTGTTACCCTAGTTGTGCTTTCAGTCTTTGAAACTTCAGTCTACGATCGAAACGAAACCAAACTGTAGATTAGTTATTCCTCAAAGGGAAAGTCACCCGAGAACATTCTGTCTACTTGTTTGGCAAATATATGTTCACAGCATCTAACTTTCACTCCAACGTCACCAACAGCCAAAATAGTCACCTGCCTTGGATAGCATGGGGAACAACCCAATCACATTCACTGGGGCCCTCTGCAACATCGTGGGGAGTTGTCACAACATATTAAACAATGGATCTGCGTAAATATGGTACTGCACATTTAATAGGGGTAAAGGCCCACATCCTGTTCAATGCTACGAGTTTTAAAAACACTTGTTGAGACTCGTCTTTGCTTTACATATGATGTCTTTATGTCTTTGCAACATTCCAGCCTGAATACAAACCACTGCACTATAACAGTGACCACTCAAGTTCAAGGCCCTCATCAAAAAGAATACGATAAATGTAAACCGCATGGGCTTTCTGCCACTCCTCCACTCGTTATATGTTTGCCTGTCTATGTTTCCATTTGTACTCCCCAGACTCAGATGCTGGAGTTCAAAACCCATACACGATGAATATATTATATATATATATTAAATATATATATATATATATATATATATATATACTAATAAAAGGCACTGTGTGGTGTGTCAGTGTGTCTCCCCATAACTCCAAAATATCAAATCTAGCAGCCTGAAACTTTGCACACATATTAAGAAAACTCCAAGAAGTGCAAGAGTGAAAATTGGGTTTGGGTTCACTAAACAGTCAGTATATATTTGTGAGTATATATATATATACACTAGCAAATACAACTGTGTCATCGCTGGCAGGGGTATTAGGGAGGAGCTGGTAGAAGAGGATGGAGGGACGGAGAGTCAGAGGGGACAGGAGGAAGCCAGGAGGGAGAGGAAGCTAGAAGGGAGAAGAGCGAGGAGTGGGGGGGTGGAAGAGCTACGCCTCACCAAACGTTGCATACTGTGGGAGGAGGGTGGGAGGAGGTGAAGAGAGAGAGAGAGAGAGAAGAGAGAATGAAAAAAGAGAGAAAAGTGAGGGTGGAGATGGGTTATTCTAAGAGAATGAATATGTTATGCTTGATGACCGAACACACACAAAAAAGAAGAACAACTCATTTCAGAACAGCTGTATACACAACACAACAGAGTTTGTGAGTAATCTGCTGGCACATCAGCAAAAACTTTGATGTCCCAGTTCCAGAAAATTTGTGGGAACATGAACCAAAAGGAATCACTGAAAACATGGAAGTAACCTACGCTCACC
>CM068954.1:31723284-31737558 GCA_035128595.1 Eptatretus atami | reverse complement strand
GGTGGTGAAGATGGTGGTCAAGTTTCATCGGAATTTTATGTGTAGTTTTGGAGAAGAAAGCAAATGCATATTTTGGGGGGCAATCCCCCTCTCCACATAGACCCGCATAGACCCCAATTTTTTTCAATGTCGTGAACAAACTTTAGTACATCACGCGTGGTGAAGATGTTGGTCAAGTTTCATCGGAATTGAATGGGTAGTTTTGGAGAAGAAAGCAAATACTTATTTTGGGGGGCAACCCCCCCTTAAATCCCCTTGGAGCCATATTTTTGTGTCATAAACAAACTTTGGCAGGGCGTGGGTGATGATGGTTTTGGGGAAGTTTCATCGGAATTGTGTGTATCGTTTGCGAAGAAAGCAAATACCTCTTTGGGGAGGTAACACACACCCCCCCCCACCCCCCATAAACTCCCTCTGTAGACCCCTTCAGACTTCCTCTTTTTTAATGCCATCACGGGTGATGAAGGTTGTGGTCAAATTTCATTGAAATCATATGTGTAGTTTCTGAGAAGAAGTTGCAAGTATTTGTGGACGGACAGATGGACGGACGACGCGCCATCCCACAAGCTCCCCGGAACCACTTTGCAGGTGAGCTAAAAGCCATCCCTGGGAATATTATTACAAACGAACTATATTAGGAAGCTGTCCGGGTCTCAGTGACGATCCTGAAGAGAGCCCTCACACAAACTTTGAGAACAGAAACTTCACGCTTGGTCCATGAATCGTGACCCCTACTAAAATGAAGGTGATACTTTGAGCCTGACCTGGGAGCACTCCATTCCACATTCTGAAAACCGGATATGTACTAGGTACCAATCACACACACACACACACACACACACACTTGGCCGGTATCGGCAATCAGCAGGTTGGAGTCAGTGTGATTACGGACTACAGTACATATTGTATCCAACCCAGAAACCTTGAGTAGCTTTCACCGAAAAACAACGTTACATTGATATCGACATTTCAGGGAGATGATCACAAACATTAATCTTTATAAACAGCTGCGTGTGACGGGTGGAAAAAAATTGGCTCGAGAATTTAGAAAATTCGTTAACACGGCAAACGGCTCAGAATTCGGGCGATATCAAATATATTTTGCTTTGAAACTCACAAAGAGAAACCATATAACCTTTGTAAAGCAAACCTGATAACCAAATACTTTAGAAACAGACGCGAGGACAAAGGAAAACCTGATAGAACCTCCATAAGGTACGGGATGAAACTTTGCCACCACAGCACCCTAACAGGCATGGCATGTCCACACACCCGTGGAAAGTCCATGTTGTGGGTGTTGCTACTCGATCTTGTAGATCTGGCATTACCAGAACTCCATGTTATTTCCCTTCTGGGATTTTTTGATTATTGAAGCCGTTGCTTTCAGCCTGTGTGCCGATCCGATCATTACATGGTGGCAGCGGTGGCCGTAAAGATTGATTTCACGAAACTATGGAACTCTTCAAGCCACCACCATACCTCCCTTTGGACGCCACAAACCTCAGTGAGAACTGGCGCTGCTGGTCTCAGCAATTTGAGCTGTTTTTCGAGGCGTCAGGGCAGGCCTCTGCGTCGGAGAGTCAGAAAGTCGCCATTTTGCTTCACTGTGCTGGAGCGGAGGCAATTGAGGTTAACAATGCATTTGTGTTCGACCCCGCGTCAGACAGTAAGGTACTGTCAAAGGTGATAAAACAGTTCAATGATTACGCAACCCTCGGAAGAACCTGGTATATGAATGGTACAACTTCTGGGAGACCAAGCAGCAGGATGGGCAGTCATTTAGCGATTACCTGACGGATCTACGAACGTTGACCAGATCATGTGAGTTTGTCGAGGTGGATAACATGATTTGGGATAAAATTGTTTTCGGAATGTCCGATCTGCGGATCAAAGAACGTCTTTTATGTGAAAAGGGCCTGGACCTTGCCAAAGCTGTGGATATCTGCCGAGCCGCTGAGGCAAGCCACACACAAATACAGTCGATGTGCAAGATTCCGCTGGAGGTAAACGAGCTGCGTGGGAAAGTCGTGAGGTTTGCAGGACGTGGTGCTCGCGATAATGGTGCAGTGTTTATGAGACGTGATGCTCGCGATCACACCAATGGTGATGTGGATCAACAGGATGTTTGCCATAGATGTGGATACCAGCAGGGAAGGGGCAATGATTGCCCTGCCATTGGCAGAAAATGTAACAGATGTGGACGGAAGGGTCATTTTCAAAGAGTATGTCAAGCAAAATCCAGGCAGTCTGTCCACACTCTTCGCATGGACACACAAGAGATGGGCGATTCGGTCGATGAAATCGATCGACTGTGCATTGACGGCCTTGATTCGGAAGCACCAGGTGAGAACTGCTATGCATGCATATCAACAGAAGGAGCTAAAATGAAGGTCAAACTGGATGCTGGTGCACAGATATGTGTTATGCCTTTGTCCCTTTTCAACAAGTTACCAACGAAGCCAGAGGTACGGGAATCATCTGTAGCTTTAACTGCATATGGAGGACATGAGGTGACCCACAAAGGCAAGACTGACTTATTTTGCAAAGCAGGCTAAGAGGGGAATTTTGAGTTCTACACTGACACCTCGGCAACTCCAATTCTGGAGTTACAAGCAAGTGCCGTCCTGGATCTTCTTCGACTAGGTGCTAATAAGGCCTATGTAAGTGTATGTTGTGTTCGTGCTCACCACACACCACTCAAGCGAAGCGAAGTCATGCTTGATTACGAAGATGTGTTTGTAGGTTTGGGGAGGTTTGTTCGCCCATACCACATCTGATTAAAAGATCGAGTTTCTCCAGTTATGGAGGCTCCACGGAGAGTACCCCACAATTTACAGGCGCGCCTCAAAGAGAAACTCTGACATGGTGGCTAGGGGCGTAATATCTCGGGTTGACGCTCCTCCGGATTGGGTACATAATTTGGTTATCGTCGAAAAAAAAAAAAGACAAGTCTTTGAGGTTGTGCCTCAACCCCCGTAAGCTAAATACTGCCGTAAAACTTAAGCATCACCAGATGCCAACCACTGATGATGTAATCAGCCAACTGGGAGGTAAAAAGTTTTTCTCAATCTTTGACCAGAAAGATTCGTTCTGGCAGGTGGTGCTTGATTCGGACAGTGCTTTGAAGTGTACTTTCAATACCCACATTTGGCCTTTATTCCGCAAGTGAGGTGCTGCAGAATAAGAATGAGTGCACGTTTGGAGATATTGAAGGTGTACACTTTATCGCTGACGATATGACCATTGCAGGCACTGATGAAACTCAGCACGATGAGAGAGTGAGGAAACTCCTTGACTGGACCAAAGCTAGTGGAGTGAAATTTAACAACCAGAATATCAAATAGAAGGTATCAGAGGTCAAGTTTATGGGACACGTTGTCTCTGCTGACGGCTTAAAGGCAGACCGAGAGAAGGTCCAAGCAATCGTGGATATGCCATCGCCCACAAGCAAGGCTGAGTTACAGCGTGCGCTGAGTGTGATCAACTACTTATGACATTTCATTCCTGACATGTCGGTAATTACAACCCCACTTCGGCATTTGCTCAAGAAAGATTCACATTGGCAATGGCAGCCAGAGCAGGTAGCGGCATTCAGTCGGCTAAAATAAGCCATAGTACATGGTAAAAAAACAAGCCATAGTACATGGTAAAAAAACAAGGCATAGTAAAAAAATAAGCCGGTGCTCAAATTATTTGACCCGTCAAGACCATCTGTTGTGCAAGCTGCCGCATCATCAACATTATCAAAGGAATTTTAACAAGAGGAGACCATTTTGCTACCGGAGTCTTTCCCGCCAGAAACACAGCAGCACAACACTCCAACACACTGTACTTCACCACACTCCCAACGCTCTTCTCACATCACTAGACGTCCAGAGCATTTCAAAGACTACGTGATGATTGATGATCGATTTCCAAAGCTAATTTGTATGCTGATGATTTTGTTTTTTGTGTGTTGTACAGTAGTTTTCACGCTTCTGGGGTTATAACTATTTATATGGTGACTCATATGTGCAATGGAGGGGAAGGATGCTGACTGTTGTGGGTGTTGCTTACTAGATCTTGTAAATCTGGTATTACGGAAGTCTATGTCATTTCCCTTCGGGATTATTTAATTATTAAAGCCCTTGCTTTCAGCCTGTGTGCCGGTCCGATCATTACAGTCAATACAGATCCAAATCTACCCATGTGTACCATGTCCGTGTGTGCTGTATACGTACCTCTACCATGTCGTAACTGTCGACTGTACATCCCGACAGGACACGAACCGCACCGTACAGCTCGGGAAGTGGCTTAAGCACTCAAGCATTCCAACGGAAGCCTGGCTTGGCAAGCGATTACCAATTGCCGTGATACAACGTTGCACCCGGAAACGCCGTGCAATATCCGAATTGAAAAATCAACACTTTTTAGAGTCGGAACTGCTGATATTTTCAAATATGGAGCTTAAATCTATTTATCGTTAAGAAATCGTTGAGGCCTGTCCAATTCAAGGCATGGTTGAGCAGGCCAAAAAAAACATGGCGGCTTCAGACCCAGCGAGGTTACCAAGGAAACGACTTAAGACCCCAAATAGCGAGGTGGGAGGATCGCCTGATGAAGGATACAATAAATAAGGCCGTTAATTATCTTCAAAAGGGAGTTTTAATTAACCCAAACACTCAATTTTCACTCTTGCACTTCCTTTGAGTTTCTTTAGTATGTTTTTAAAGTTTCAGGCTGTTAGATTTTAGTTTTGGAGTTATGGAGGACATAACACATACACACACACACACATACACACACACACACACACAGCCTTTTATGTGTGTGTGGTGTAATATATATAATATATATATATATATATATATATATATATATATATATATATAGATGTATGTAATAGCAGGGGTACTCGATATTGCCAGACGTTGCCGAATCCCTACCTGCACCACTTCCCCTCCCTCCAGACTTTCACCCCACCTCATCCCTCCTCCTCCTCTCACCGACTCCACCCCTTCCCCTCCTTCCTCTGACTCCCCCCTGCCTCCTCCCATCCTATCTCCCCCCCTCCTCCCACCCTTCCTCTCCCTCTTCCTACAAATAAATTTTCACAGGGTTTTTAACCACATTTGGGAAAAATAATTACTTTAAAATAAAACCCACTTTCAATTCCTCCCAATCTCGAACTTGCCACGTGTCGTGTCAAAATCTGCCCCCTGAGGGATAAATTCATCGTTATGGCCCCAAAAAGTCATTGTCTACATGTTTATCCTCATCGCCATGAAATGAATCTGGGGTGTGTTCAGTTTACAAGTTTCTTGTAGAACGCTTGCCAAGTGCCTAAAGCAAGCACTCAAGCAAGCACTTCATTCAAAACCATTGATAAGAAACGGGTGGCTTGGCAAGTGCGAGCTAGCTGCTTGATAACTGAACACACCCCTGGACATCGACAGCATACAGTGGTGAGAAAAAGTTTGTGAACTCTTTAGAATTTCCTGTATTTCTGCATAAATTTGACCTAAAATGTGATGAGATCTTCATCTAAGTCCTAATAATAGATAAAGGGAACCTGATTAAACAAATAGCACACACACATTAAAAAAATCTACTTTTTCATTTACTGAGCAAAATGAGCCAACATTCAATTTCTTTGTCAGAAAAAGTATGTGCAAACCTTTTCATTTAGAAACTGGTGGAACCCCCTTGAGCAGCAATAACTTCAACTAAACATTTCCTGTAACTCTTGATCAGTCCTGCACATCGGCTTGGAGGAATTTTGGCCCATTCCACGTCACAGAACTGCTTCAACTCAGAGATATTTGTGGGCTTTCTTGCATGAACTGCTCGCTTCAGGTTTTGCCACAACATTTCAATTGTGTTAAGGTCTGGACTTTGACTTGGCCATTCCAAAATGCAAAATCTCTTCTGATTCAGCCATTCTGTTGTCAGTTTACTTGTGTGTTTGGGATTGTTGTCTTGCTGCATGACCCACTTTCTCTTAAGCTTCATCTCATGGAAGGATGCCCAGACATTCTCCTGTCGAATTTGCTGGTACAATCCATAATTCTTGGTTCTGTCAATGATGGCAAGCTGTCCGGGTCCTGAGACAGCAAAGCAGCCCCAAACCATGATACTCCCACCACCATGCTTCACAGTTGGGATGAGGTTCTTATGATGGATGAGGTTCTTATGTTGAAAACAGCATTTTATTTTTCACTGCTGTGTTCTATATAAACCGGGTGGGAGCATTTAAATATTAAAACCCATGCTATCTATCTAGCAAGGGCCTGCCTGCATGCACCCCCCCTCCCGCAATACGCATTCTTCCAACCTCCTCGTGATCCATGCTAACCGTGCAACCACACCGGCCATATACTCATCCTTTCACTCGCACGGATTTTTCCACACCCGCACTGCACGGTGGCACGTACAGTGTGGCTTCGATGCCGCAGCATGTCCGCTCCCCACATGCAGAAGCAGATGGTTCACGAGACGACCGCATAACCTCCTTCACAGCGCCACGCACCACGGGCTCGGGTGTGAATTCGACTTCGGACCACATGCCTGTGAAACGCGTGCATTGCACACACATACCAAGCATGCAGGCACGCACACACCCCACGGAGAGTCATTTGTACTCATTTGTACCAAGTCCTTGTGTGCTGTCTACGTATCTATTCATTTTCAGCAACTGCCGATTACTAATATATTGGAGCAAATATTAGTATATTTATATTCATATTTTGTCATGAAAGCAGATCGCACAAAACGGTGTAAAGCAAAAACCCTCTTCCTTTGCAGCAATAAAAAAAGTACCTCTTGTTGGGTCTTGTTCGTATATTTATGATGCAAATGCTAATTCCACTTTTGACACATGAGGGTGCTTCATAATGTGATATGGTATTGTGTGCAGAAGAAGAAGAGGAAGAGATATTATGGCGGAGATTTGAATAAAGCCTGTTGGTGTTTGCCTGTGGTCCAGACATGATTCTTCTCAAACACAACACTTCAAACTACTGACTATTAATATATTGCAGCAACTATTAGTATATTTATATGAATATTTTGAAATGAAAGCACATTGCACAAAATGGTGAAAAAGCAAACTGCGTACGTAATTGCCAAAAAAACAACAGAACTCCTGTAGACTGTATCATCATTGCTTGCAAAACCAGGTTATAGAGCATGGCGTTGCGTTCAATGACGTTCCACTTTGTACACATTGCTTCATCTTTTCATTACCAAATATAAACGTCTGAACAGTAGAAAAAACATAGGGGCAATACCCCTGGGCGCTCACCTGGTAGCGGCTGGATAAGATAACCAGTGAGCCACTGGTAGGTATGGATGACCCACAAAATATGTAATGGAGGAGAAAATAAATACCGTTGGATATTCTTTTTTAATGCTAATGCCAAGGCATTGGCATTGACCAAACTTTGGTAAATCACAAGTGATGATGGTTGTAGTCAAGTTTCATTGGAATTGTGTGTGTAGTTTCTTAGAAGAAAGAAAGTACCTATGTTATGGGGCAACACCCCCATAGACCTCCTTAGCCCTCAAATTTTCTAATGTGATAAACAATGTTTGGTACATCATGGGTTATGAAGGTTGTGGTCAAGTTTCATCAGAATTGTATGTGTAGTTTCTGAGAAGAAAGCAAATACCAATTTTGGGGGGCAACCCCCGTAGACTCGCTTGGGGCCCAAATTTTTTTTTTAATGCCATGAACAAAATTTGGTGCATATGCGGTAATGAACGTTGTGGTCAAGTTTCATCAAAATCACATGTGCAGTTTCAGAGAAGAAGTCGAAAGTATTTATGAACAGACGGACGGACTAACGGACGGACGACGTGCCATCCCATAAGCTCCCTGGAACTACATTCCAGGTGAGTTAAAAATGGAGTGTGACAATTGGGGTAGCTTTGTGTTTGTATCACCTTTACCTGATGTGAGACCAGTTAACAAACATGCCCCACATGGCCAACAATCCTAAAATAAGTAATCCAAGCTCCCAAGAATTTCAATCGCTCCCGTAATCATTGTTTAATAGGTGTTGGGGGGGGGGTGAGTGGGGGTGTGGTTTACTGTTTTACCACCCACGGCAACACTTTCGTCAGCATTTTATTCTGGATGTTTCAAACAAGTTGCACAACGTGTATCCTCATTTTGCAATAAAGTGCTAATAAAACATCCATATCTTTGTGAGAAGCATCAAAACTGAAACCACTTGGTGTTCATTGAACTGCAGCGGTTGTTCTCCACCTTACGGTTTCAAGGTTTAAGTTAAAGGATCTGTAAGAAGCAGCATGACAAGCCTCTCCATTTTAAAAAGAAGAATAAAAACCTCCTTCATCACCTCTGCCAACGAAAGTGGACAGAGATTAATTTTCCACCTCTGTTTGGCTGTGTGTTTGTTTGTTTGTCTGTGAGCAAGATATCTCAAAAAGTTATGGACGGATTCGGACGAAACGTGGTGGATAGGTTGGGTTTGTGACAAGGGCGAATTGATTCGATTTTGGTGAAGATCCAAATCCGGATCTGGATGCGAGAATTATTTAATTTTCAAAGTGATTCTTCACCGTTGAGAGATAAGGCCAAAAAGGATATACAACATGATATTTCAAAAATGTATTGATCCAGATATGGTCGAGTGGATCAGCCATTGCCTGGTGGTGGTATGCACTCCACCGAGTGCCCTTCTAGTTTTCTCTGAAACAACTTATCTGATTGACACAATTTTCACCACAGATGTGACGACTCATGTAGAATCTTTTAATGATAACTTTGACGTCATAGGTCACTTGGTGTGGCAGCCATGTTGGAAAAAAGGAAAAACTTTGGACCTCTGTATCTCCGAAATCAATCCATGGAAAAAATAGAAACTTGGCAATGTCAAGTGCTCCCCATGGGAAACAAGTGTGATTTTTTTTTTGGAAAATATCATAGGTGGCTTCGTTATGATGTCATAATTGCATATGTCAAACGTTTTATCTGATCAGTTTGAAAATTATTGAGGGTCATCTAGGGCTAAATTGTAAAAAAAAAATTGATGATGTCATCGGTCACGTGGTTCGGCGGCCAAATTGTTTTTAATATAAAAACCTTCAAAAACCTTCAAAAACCTTCTTCTCCGAAATGGATGAACAGATCAAGGTGAAACATTACAGGTATGATCGCCTACCCACGAGGAACAAAAAGTTCTCCACCTCTGATGTCAGAGGTCACATGGTTTGGCAGCCATATTGGATTTACCCGAAAACCTTTAAAAATCATCTTCTCCAGAACGGCTTGACAGATCGAAGAAAAACTCCACACACATGTTCCCCAAGCCTTGGGGATACCAGGATGTTCATGAATAATTAATAGGTCACATGGTTTGGCTGCCACGTCGGATGGAAGGAAAATCTTTTAAAAATATATTTATCTTGAACCACGTCATCAATCGATGTGAAACATGGCAATTATGATCTCGTAGTAATGCGGAATACATGTTTTAAATTTCAACCTGATCGGACACATGGTCTGGCAGCCAGAATTATTTATTTTTTTTGAATCTGGGTTCAGGGATCAAACTTGGTACAAGTATGGAAAAGATGTAATAATGTGGACGGAGGCATATCTGATGACATCGTCACATCAAAGCGTGCCCTTCTTGTGTTATATGTTTTAAGGTATGATAAATCAGATTACATCAATATTTTAATGATTAGATGTACCTAAAATGAAATGAGAACAAATATTGGCACAAATTATGACTCAATGAAAACTAATCACCTATTTTATTTTGTATTTTGATTACTTTTTATGTTATCATATATCCAGGATATCATATTCCAGGAATCTCATTTTATTGGTATTTATTGATGATACATGTGAATATTTTTATTGCTCAATATGTAGAAAACCAAAATGTAACCTTATAATTAATATGTAATTAATTTTTCCATTACAGATGAATGATGGATGAATCCAGCATCTTCACGTCAACATGTGGTGATAAATGTGACCAAACAGCCGATTCTCTACGAACAACGGACCATTACGTGTACATATGATCATCAATGACTAGCAAAGTCTACAAAGATGAACTTGGTGCACAATGAGAGACCCCGCTTGCATCAGATCCAAATATAAAGGTACATTACCACAAGAACTGTGTCTCCAAATACACATCAAAAACAAATATCTCCTAGGTTCAAAATACAGAAAGTGGAGCTGAGGATGGTCCATCAATAAAGAGGTTACGCTATTCCTGCAAACACTGACTTGCAGCGAAATTGCCTTGATTGTAGTGACATATGTGATGTTAATAAAAGTTGGAAAAACCCTTCAAGATGGTGAGCTGCATATACAGCATGTGTCGATAGACCCATGCAGAGCATGGAGATCAGCTGTAACATGGAGTACCTGCTAAACAAAAGTTAAGCTTAAGGACACCATTGGGTGAATGAAGTGAAAATTTGAATTCAAGGTGCACTTAGCAACTTATATGCTGTGGAGGCCAGGTATCACAAAGATTGCATGACCCACTTCATGGGAAACAAATCTTTGACAGATGCCACACATGATGCTGATGTTCCTCCAAACACAGAATGTCAGGATACTGCTCTGCAAGATGTCATAAAGAGCTTATCTTCCTACAAGAGTCACATATGGAATTCTCTTGAGTTCTATCAATAATATTTAAAGCATCTACATCCTAAGCTGTCTCACAATGCTTTTGTTGAAAAATTACAGCAATACTTCATAGAGGATTGTCCTTATCATCACCTAGAATCGCAAGTATCGTGACATTCCAGACGAGCACAGCACATACGTTAGAATGGTAAAAGATGATGATTGCGATGATATGACGAGAAACATCATCAAAGTCAGCAAACACATTGCCAAATAATGCAAGGGCATTGTTTGTGATAAAGATTCATACAAGCCACATACTGACAGAGACACTACTTCTGAATCAGTGTGAAGCACACTCCAGTGTCTGTCTGTCATTTCCACAAAGTTGAACCAAAGCTTACCTGTCCTGCTAATTGTAATCAACCAACTGACCTCCAGTTAGCATTGGGTATGTTGATGAGAGATTCCAAAAAGCTGTTGTCCCACATGTATGATTACCTCGTGACTTGTAGTTATGATGAGATTCTTCATTTTAAGAAATCTGCTGCATTGGCTGCAGCAAATCATCTCACTCAGCAAGGCATATGTGATGCAAAAGCAGGATTCGTCCAATTGGTATTTAAAACTTCGATGCTGATATAGCTTCTCCCAATGATAAATCATCAACCCATTCGCTTGCCATGATAATTATGCAACCAACATGTTCTGAAGACCTCAATGCTAGAGTGGAGAAGCACGGGGCGATCCTCCCAGATCTGCCTGCTGCTCATGCTCTTACCGGGTGTGACACAGTTGCTTCATACTTCGGCATTGGTAAAGGTTTTGGACTTTAAATTTTGCGGATGGGAAAATACAAACTTGATCTCTTGGGTATGATCGATGGAGATATACCTTTCTCAGATGTTGTAGATCAAGCTAGTAAATTAATGCCAGCCTGTTATGGTCAAATCAACTGCACGTCATTCACAGAGGCCTGACATAAAGCATGGCTACTCAAAGTTGACAGAAGCAAGGTTAGTGCACCAAAATTTGTTCACTGCCACCCACAAGTGAAGAATTCAAGCCCACCGACAAGTTGCTATTTGGCTTCATTCATTGGAATGTAATGCCCCAAGTCGAGAACCCATTTCTTATGATTGGCCGCAGGTGAAAGGTACAAACATGCTTTGTTCAACCACAGTTCCTACAGACACCTCCCGAGCACCAGCAGAGTATCTGAAGTTCATTAATTAGGTGCTTATGCCAGAGTGGCATTCCATGTAAGTTACAGAGATGTAGCTGCAAAAGCTCCAACATGGTTTGTATAATGTTCTGTTCATGGCAAGGATGACATAAGTGTAAGAATTGGAGAAATGTGGAAATGCTGAACTCAGATGATGATGAAGACTGAATTTTAATCATCATAATCATCATCGTTGTTTTTTAAATGAAAGAAATGCTTTGTGAAGTTGTATGTTGTGTTGAAAAATATTCAGTAAACAGATTGTCCACACTAATATCATTTCTTATCTCCTGTAAATATGTACATGTATCACTGTCAGGAAATATACATGGCAATTATACTCCTTTCAGGGACTATTAGCTATTTTTTGTTGATTAAATACAACTCATGACAGTTGACGACACACAAAACTATAGTATAACCTTACCTGATACTGGGAACACGGGAAAATGTTAGTTATCGCCTTCTCGTCATGGGTAGTTTGTGGCAATATTGTTCTCATTTCATTTTGGGTACATATAATCATTAAAATATTGCCGAGACCAAGGGGGTTCTACCCCTACCTGGATGGATGGCCAAACTTCTCCCTTGGAGGCCGACAGCCGAGACTCGCGGAGATTAATGCGCGTGTGGGAAAACAGTTAAGTGATGTACCAGAACGGCACAAATACACAGACACAAGCAAATTGAATTCACGAAATAATAATTTGTACAATGACGATAATTCAAATTATAATAACTAGTGCATGCCCGTAGGTGCGTGCCCATAAGTGCGTGACCGTACGTGCAAACAAAAACAAATACTTTCAAACCGCGTGCTAGAAACAACAACCACACAGGCCGTTCCTTCGCTCTCGTAAATGACACACACACACACATTGCTGGAATATAGATAGACGACACACACACACACACACACACACACACACACACACTTGCTGGAATTAAATAGACGACGACACCACACACACACACATTGCTGGAATTATAAATAGACGACAAACACACACACACACACACACACACACACACACACAACACACACACACACACACACACACACACACACACACTGCTGAATTATAGATAGATGAAATGAGGTCAATGAGATGAACAATGAAGGGGTTGAATGCAGACTGCAGAGCAATGAGTAAGGAAACCCGTCGTTGTGAATCGTTTTTACCACCAAATGAGATGTATTTCGTTGGCAAGCATGTTGAGTAGAGCTGAATTCCTTAACACTTCCAAAGGCCACACTACACTGTTTTGACAATTGGAAACAAAAAAAGTTGTGCACTTTTTTGATAAATTATTTTCGGAACAATTTTTCTTAATAAAAATAAATAATAAAAATCGTCTCCATGTACCCACCTTTATCTCGTTAGCACCTCTTCATAAACAACATGCTGAGGAAACGGCGCTTCTTCTTTGTTTCCTGTCCAGGGCAAGAATACGGAGGCTGCTGGATCTGCCAACGTTTTGATAAATTATTATATTAATGCCAATTACCCAATTAGCGCCAACGTATTTTGCCTTTTCGCAATGTCGTCGCAAGAAAAACACAAAAGAGAAGAGAAGAGGAAGAAAAAAAACGTTCGTGCAAAAAAAAAAAAAATTACTTCCTGTTTCGGAGCATACCAACTCACTCTGCTGTTACCGAAATTTATGCACCGTCTAATATGAAAACGATCATAACTTGGGGCATTGTGTTTATCTATAAATGGCATAAGAAATCGAGAAATTATTAGAATACACGAAGTCATCATTATCCGGAAGTCCGTACGTTGTAACCCGTAATGGGAACGCGACTGAGCTTCCTTCCCATCGGCCACGCCCACGTAATAACGTGTCCTGTCATTGGTTGGTAAATAAATGGCCATAACTTGGGAAGCACTTGTCCGATTAATATCAAATAATATCAATCGATTGAAACGGCACATCCACAGGTCCCAGCAATATACCTGGCAAGTTTCAATTAGATCGGACCAGTGGTTGTCGAGAAACAGCGGTCACAGACACACACACAGACACACACACAGGGCACACACAGACACACACACACACAGACACAACACACACACACACACACACACCACACACACACACAACACACACACACACACACAACACACACACACACACACAGACACAGACACAGACAACCACAAAGATTGCTGAATTATAGATAGATGAAAGAAAAACGTGAGGTAAACGAAATCAAAATCTAATTGAGACGCCTCCATGCAGACTTAAATACACACAAGGGGAAAATGAACCAAAGAATAATCCCTCCTTTGCCCCAGCACTTAGTTGTGTGCCAGAGATGGTTTGAGGGAGCTTTGAATCGAGGTGCTTCGTTCGGCTTGCCCAACAAAATGGCGCCAAGTCGCTCTCTCGCAGCGGGAAGAACGTACGTCAGGCAATTCGTAAGCAGTAATTGACACCA
>CM068954.1:31708664-31718710 GCA_035128595.1 Eptatretus atami | reverse complement strand
CAGTAACCTCCGATCTTCGATGGCGGAGGTTAATGATAGTTCATTCATGTCCACACATCATCAGGTTGCAAAAAGCATGAAGAAAAGGGGATTTCAAAAATTTTGCAGTGGCCATCTTGGATTTCTGTCTTTTACACAAATTGCTCAAGGGTGAGAACTTGATCTCTACCTGGATATCATTAGTGGGATGCCAAGGATGAAAATCAAGAGAAAAAAAACTATAACCGATGAAAAGGAGTCGAGGTGAAAATACCTGTTTGGCTGTCGGACTAATCAGTGGGTTACAAAATGTAAAATGTTCACCTGCTGGAGGTATGCACTCGATTTAGTGCTGTTCTAGTTTTATATATTTTAATCGATTAGAGTCATTTTCTAAGGTAAGCTGGGAATTCTGCTAGTTTGGGCCTGTTTGCATTCTCATACTGAATGAACTCCTTGGGCTCATGATGTGAGGAAGCCAGATTCAAATCCCATATGCTACACGTTTGTCTACTAATGTCCTTGGAATTCATGTAAAAGTACCTTGATATCTACCAATGTCCTTGTTCTGATATATGTGCAAGCCCCTCCATGAGGCTTTGATATCAATATACAGGATGGCCCAATAGGCAGGAGCCAAATTGCATTTGTACTTTATGCCTTTTGGTTTCATCCTGTGGGGACATCTCAAGTCAGTCATCTATGTTGACCATCCCAGAAATATAACAATTGAAGGGGGAAAAAATCACACCTGAGTTTGCAAATATCAGTTTCAAAATTATCAGAAACGTCCAAACATCATGTGTGTACGTAGAATCGAAAAGTACCTGCAAGTTAACAATTCCAACAAATACTGTAATTTACTCTATCAGTTGTATTCCGACATTATAATCATTTAATAAATAAATTATCTTTAGTATCAAAAAGCATTTTCTTTAGTCCTTACATATATTTTTTACTTGATACAATATTAACCCTTTGGCTTCTGACATTTGGGCTACCCTGTATAAAACCATGGAGCAGACCAGGCAAGTGTAGCTCTTGAAAGTGGAGGAGATGTGCTGCGGCAGTTTAACCTTGAAGCACGTTTATGTGTCGTGGGAATTGTCACTTTGAATGATCTCACGTGGGCTGGGCATTCTGCTGAACATAGCTCATTCGTTGTTGTTTGAATACCCACAGGTTTCGTTAATATCTGAAGGATTGCCAGCTTGCGATGAAGGGTGAAAACAGAAAACAAATGTTGTGCTGTTGATGATATGAAGAGCGAGCAAAGCCAGGGTCGTTGCTTTGGCAAGCTTTGAAAGGGTTACTGTCGTGAGTTGCTCAAGCCACCTCATTAAGCAAAGAAGAACCACAAGCTTGAAAAGAAAAAAAAAACAACAACTTAGAATCAAATGAATGTCAAAGCACAGCTGTAGAAAGCAAGTAAAATAAATAAATTGATAGGTATAACCCAAAAACTTGTAAAAGCGAGAGATATAAAGATAATTCTGCTTTTCTTTGTCTTGTGTTATCACATACTTTTTGTTGCATGTTTTCTTTTCAATGACATTTCCTGTAAACTTTTTTGTAAATTATTTTGTAAATGTAAATTTCTTGTCATTTGGAAAAAAAAAGCAAATATTTTATATCCTGCTGCTGCTTCATACCTAATACAAAAGGGGAATGCAAGTTTATCTCTAAGTATTATATTTTCGTCGTAAGTATTTCCCAGAAATACTTTTTTTTTCCAATGCAACTTCACACAGGTTCTTCTGTTTAGTTAAATGGAAGTAAGTATATATGTATATATATATATATATTTATATATACTATATATATATATATATTATAGTGATGTATATATATAAGTGATATATATATATGTATATATAATGTATATATATATGTTATATATATTCGTGTGTGTATATGTATATATATAAATATACAACATAAATATATATGTATATATATATACATATACAGTATATACTGTTTCTCTATATGCACATATATAAATATATATGTATATATATGTCCTATATATATGTATCATAGATATATATGTATAAATATGTATTTTTATAAATGTAAATTATTTATATAAATATATTATGTATATATCTATATATATGTATATATATAGTATATATATGGTATACTGTGGCGGGAGTGGCGACCCATCCAGGATTGTGCCCAATAGCCAACGAGACTGCTTAGGCAGCACCAACGCTCTGCACAGAGTATGGTCCCAATGGATGGATGGATATATACACATTATTATGTAGATATATTCCAGAAATACTTTTTTTTCACAATTAAACGTTACACAGGTTCTTCCTGTTTCATTTAAATGAAGTAAGTAATATATATGTATATATAATATATATATATATATGTATAACGTATATATATTATACAATATATATATATAATTGTTTATAAATATCCTCCATCCATTGGACATATCCATCATATATATTCGCGGTTCTAGAACCGCATCCCTCCAAAGCAATAGCAACCATCATACAGTGGTCCCTAGACAGTTATTCCATTAAATATACCGCGTCGACAGACCCTTCCCTTTTGTCTAGCGGGACAACGGGACAGTGCGTTGTGTAAACTTCATAGCTCGGTCTGATTAAGTCTCTGCACTCATTCCTATTCTTTTTTTTCTACTCTTTTATTCTTATTCCTGAGGTAAATCCCAGCTACGTGCGCCCTTCACTATGAGATGGGTCCTCAGCAAAGGCCAAGCAGGCATTACGCCGGACACCCCTCTGCAGAAATCACAGCCTGCCAAACGCATGTGCAGCAGTAATTTCCACCCACTGAACAAAAAGCACACCCAACACGACGCACACGCTGCACGGAACACGTACCCAGGAGATCGAAGAAAGAGCACCCTAAATGCTGTTAACTTTCAGTACACACTCGGCGCACATTCTTTTTTCTACACATTTCTCCATTTAATAATTATGTCTATCTTCTTCTTCAACTCAACCCTACATACATAATTATATCCAATCCTTTCCCTCAATTCCCTGACAAGGCTGGCACCGTGCATCCCACCACCTTTGAGAACCACGAACACGATGTTCGTTGGCGGGCGGACCCGCATGCTGGCCACGTGCTTAATGGCGGACCCGCGCGCACTGTACAGGACATGCTCTGGATGGCGGGTGGACCCACGCGTGACCTCGTGCTTAATGGCGGACTCGCGCACAGCCGTGATACTTTATCATCATACAAAATGGCGCACGAATAACACACTCTTTGGTCGTGCTGCGCATGGGGTTACAATAACATCTTTACCGTCGGTCTTCGCTCACGATGGCCAAAATTGTCTTCCACGGACGGCAGACATCCTCCCACACCTTCGCCTCAACGCAGCTGCTACCAGGCAGAGGCATGCTGTGCGGCTGGATCGCTCGGGCCACGTGGCGCACGTTGGAGCAGGCACATTGAACAGCGCCAACCACAGGTCGCCGGGGCAGGGAACGGGGTTTGGTGCAAGGCGATTCATATCATGGGGTTCGGAGCAAGGCGACTCCGCAGCTTGGAACCATCTTGCCAGAAGTGGAGTGGAGCCGCTTCCGGTGAGGGCGGCTGGCCCATGTGCTGGCCGGGGCCCGACCAGAGCACCTGATTCGGGTGATGACACATCGCTTTGGGTCGTCGCCCCCGCCCCGCACCACCGGATCTATAAAAGGACGGGTCGCGGAGCAGTGGGGAGGAGTCGTCGCCATTCCTGGTGTGTTGTTCCTGAGTCGTTCAAGCGTCGTTCCTTCCCATTGTTCCTTTCTTCATTGCTATCGGCCTGTTCTGTCTGGCTTGGGATCGACAACCTACCCATTCACGTGATGGCTTCGCCCTTCTTTACCAATCCGCCTGCTGACTCCGCCTTCTTCACCGCCTCATCATCTCTCTCCACCCAATGGCTTCTGTCTCTACCCAAGTCCCTCCCTTCAAGCCCGACGGTCACCTCCACGAAGTGCCACGAAGCAAGAGACGACGCACCAGCTATCAAGGAGGTATCGCCCAGCGGAGCATCCCCCCGAAAACGTATGGGTGACGCGATCGGGCAATCGTGCAAGGAATTGAGAGACCGTTAGCCTCATCTCCTCTCCTTTTTCTCTTCATTAACTCCTCTTCATCGGTGTGTGTGTGTGTGTGTGTGTGTGTGTGTGTGTGTGTGTGTCATGGTGCCTGTCATCGCTTAAGTTAAGAGTGCAGAAGAATTATATCGGGATAAATCTGCTCTGTGTCTGCTTTCATAAGTTGCTTGTTTTGTTGTTGCACCACACATTTATTTCTATCCCTGCTTTACATACAACAATAAACTACATTCACTGTGCCACATGCTTTTCCTCGCCTGCCTGTTAATAAATGATTGTGTGGAAATGTTCGTTTTCGTCTTTCCTTTCATTGACACAGCATGGTCCGTATCCTAGCTGGGACTTTATTCCCAACAATCCGTTTTTCGAGCTGGTATGTCCTTGGCAGTGTTGCTCGGCTGCATCTGACCCGTAAGGAGACCTGATTCGGAAAGGCGTACGATGGCATGTCCCCCGGTAATAGGTCACTGATTAATTAGGTAACCAGTTCAGAAGGAGGACCCTAGTCCCTAGGTTCACTGTTGAGTATTGGCGTTCATGGTCGTGTTGGCGACCCGCGCGTCACGTCGCTATCCGTGTGTGACGGCTGCGATTCCGGCGATATGTATACATGTGTGTGCATATATATATATATAATATATTATATATATATATATATATATATAATATTATATATATATAAAACAGATGTTTGGTACTACAGAACTTCAAAATGGATTAACCGTGACGTCATTACGGTGAACCAATCAGTTTCTACCTTATTGAGACTTGCGTATATAAGACGTGCTTCACTTCTCCTTCACTTGCTGCGATTTCTACCCTGAAGAGAGTGCAGCACAAAAAGCTTCGTCACTATTATGTCGTGTTTGTTTGCATCCAAATAATATACATACATATATATATATAATGGATATATATATATATATATATATATATATATATATATATATATATATATATTTTGATGCGGGCGGGGGTGAGGTGAGAAGACCACCGGGGGGGGGGGGGAGGAAGCTATCTCGGGTCCCCACCAGACTCTCCGGAATCGCAGGCCGTCACACAGGGATAACTCCATGAACACGGCGATTGCTAATCGAACGTGAACGCCAATAACTCAACCATGTGACTTAGGGTCCTCCGTGTCATGGAAATAGTTTACCTTAAATGGTCACGTGATGTAATTACAGGGGGACACACCTTGTTTCAACCGGATCACCTTACTGGATCAGATGTAGCGGAGGATAACTCTCAAGGAGGTACCGGCTAGGAAAACAGATCGTTGGGGGATAACGTCCCGGCTAAGCTAGGATACGGACCATGCTGGACCAATGAAGGAAAAAACGAAAACGAGCTGAGAATATTTCAATACAAAGCATTGATTTACAATTAGTGAGGATAGGTATGTGGCACAGTGAATTAAATGGGGTTTATTATTATGTACAGCAGAGGATAGCAAGGAATTTGTGGGGTGCGACAAAAGACAAGCAATTTACAAAAGCAGACACAGAGCAAACTTATCTCATAATATCTTCTACGATCTTAACTTAGCCTATGACAGGTGCCATCACATGCACACACACACAAACCTGATGAAGATTAGTTAGCCAGAAGGAAGGAGAGGAGATGAAAACTAACAGCCTCTCAATACCTGGCGCGGTCGGCCGACCGCGCAACCCTGTACGCTTTGGGGGACCCTCTGCTCGAGCGATCCCACCTTAAGAGTCAGCGCGTTATCTCTTGCTTGATCACTTTGCCGGGGACTCATGGAAATGTGTGTTCCGCACTGGTCCAGAAGAACGTCTGTCGCACACCAACCCCGAGTGCAGATACAGCGACAGGCAGACAACGAGGTGCAGTGAAGGAAGGGCGGAGCAGAGAGGTAGAGAAGTGGGCACGGCAAACAGGCAGAGACAGTGCGAGGCAGGCAGGTGAGAGGGAGGAGAGAGGGAGAGGGAGGAGAGAGAGGGAGTAGAGAGAGAGAGAGAGAGAGAGAGAGAATGAGGAGAGAGAGGGAGGAGAGAGAGGGTGGACGGCTTCGCGATCCGCCTTTTAAAAGCCACGGGTGAAGGGTGGGGTGACGATCAGAAGCGACGCGCCATCATCCGAATCATGCCCTTCCATTGGATCCCGGCCCCACCCTGCCAGGCTCCTGGGGCCGGAAGCGGCCTCATTCGCACATCTGGTGTGACACGGCCCGGAGCCCTGCACCAAACTCCCGGACCGTGTTCTGGCGACTGGACGAGGGTCGTGTCGGTCCTGCATGCCCGTTCTGGGCACCCCTGGCTAGCTGTGGTTGGTGCTGTTAACGTGCTTGGCCCGTCCCCACGCCACGTGGTCTGAGTGGCCTGGGCCGTGCAGCACGCTCATTTGGTGGCAAATTGCATCGATGCGGAGGTGCGTTGAGGCATGGGGTGATTTTTCCTGTGTGCGGGAGATGTTGATGGTCGAGTTGGTGAGCTTCTGGTGAGCGAAGGTTGAGCAAGGTGAGACGCCGTTGTAAATCGGTGTGTAGATTCAGATGAAAGGGCGCGCCATGCACGTCCTGTACAGCATTGGTGGAGAGTTTCTCATAGGGTGGCTGTCTGGGTGCGGTTCCTGCTTCGATTTGTATCATAGATAAAAGGAAAGAGTTGGAATGAAAATCAGGATTGAATGGAAGATAGAGATATAATTAGACCTAGACCCATGCAATGCACTTCATCTCGTTAACCCATTAGTCATGAGGGGAAGGACTGACTGCACGAAGACTAACGAGGTAACTGCCTGGGGATAACTGTATGTTGGGTGCCATTGCCTTAGAGGCATGCGGTTTTGCAGAACCGCAACAATATATTTGTATGTAAATGTAATTATATATATATATATATATGTATATATATATATACATATGTATATGTATTTACGTATATTTCATTTATGAATGAAATCAGCTGTTCCTGTAGGTTTCCTCTGATGGGTAATGCATTTCACAGTGAAGACTCGACCATGAGTACCAAGGAGCTTTCACGATACCTCTGGGATAAAGATGTGGAGAGGCACAGATCAGGGGATTGGTATTAAAAAAAATTCAAAAGCCTTGAATATCCCTTGGAGCACAATCAAGACAATCATTAAGAAGTGGAAGGCGTACCACCAAAACCTGACCAAGATCAGGCCTTCCTTCCAAACTGGATGACCAAGCAAGGAGGAGACTGATCAGAGAGGCCAGCAAAAGTCCAATGGCAACTTTGAAAGCACTACATGCCTTTATGGCAAAGACTGGTCACTGTGTGCACGTGACAACAATATCCCAAGCACGCCACAAGTCTGGCCTGTATGGTAGGGTGGGAAGAAGGAAGCCATTGCTCAAAAAAGCCTACCTTGAGTCCCATGTGAGGTATGCAAAAAAACACTCTGGAGATTCTGAAGCCATGTGGAAAAATGTTGTGTGGTCTGACAAAACCAAGATGGAACTTTTTGGCCTAAATGCAAAACGTTACTTTTGGCGCAAACCCAACACAGCACATTCACCCAAAGAACACCATCCCTACTGAGAAGCATGGTGGTGGCAGTATCATATTATGTGGATGTTTCTCATCAGCAGGGACTGGGGCACTTGTCAGGGTAGAAGGGAAAATGGATGGAGCAAAATACAGAAAAATCCTCATGAAAAACCTGCTGCCCTCTGCAAGAAAGCTGAAATTGGGACGGAAGTTCACCTTTCAGCATGACAATGACCCGAAACATACAGCCAAAGCTACAATGGAGTCGCTATGGAACAAAAAGATAAATGTCCTTGAGTGGCCCAGTCAGAGCCCTGACCTCGATCCTGTGACAATCTGGGATATGACTTGAAGATTGCTATCCATCAATGCTCCCTATGCAACTTGACTGAGTTTGAACAGTTTTGTACAGAAGAATGGGCAAATCTTGCCAGTCAACATGTGCAAAGCTGGTTGAGACCTATTCTAACAGACTTCTTGCTGTAATTGCTGTCAAAGATGCTTCCACCAAGTATTAACTCAGGGCGGTGGACACTTATCCAACCAAGATATTCCAGTTTTGTATTTTTAATTTATCTTCTGATATTTGTAGAATTTGTTTTGCACTTGGAAGTTGGGGGTTGTGATGTGTAAATAAAGGTGGAAAAAGTCTGATTTAATGCAATTTAATTCCAGACTATAAGGCAATAAAAGGTGAAAAATTTGAAAGGGGGTGTAGACATTCTGGAGGCACTGTATATCTGTGCATTGTCTCTGTTGTCCTGTGTTGTCACTGAACTACTCCCTCAAACTTTTGAAAAATCGTACCAAACGTCTGGGATGCACCTACCCCTCCCTTGTGTATGTCTTTAAGGTATTTTACTTTTTTAAGTTTTTGAATTTTTTTCTGTTTTTTAACCTTTTTGAATTTTTTTGCATAATCCACAAAGTAGACAGGATTTTGTTCTTTGTAGATTATGTGGTTTTACCATGTGAGACATAATATGTGGCTAATGCTCACCATTACAGCCAGAGGGTGATAACAGCATTTAAATGACGACTGAGATATCGTTAGATATTTATACGGTGTTCTGTCCTGATGAGGGCAAATAAGCCCAAAATACAGACAGAGATTTAAGGCCATCATTGATGAAACATTAAACGGAGCCACCTATCTTTTTACATGAGTGGCTGGGCTGAGGCTGCTGGGTTGGAGGCTTTGGTCTCCATATGTACAGGACTCACATCTGTCTGAGATCAGGTGGGAGCGCTTTGTCATGCTCCACAATTTTGGCCCATATGTATACCATACATATATATATATATATATATATATATATATATATATATATATATATATATATATATATATATATACATGTATATCGAAACTAATAAAAGGCAATGTGTGTGTCGGTGTGCCTCCTCCATAATTCCAAAACTATAAAACATAGCAGCCTGAAACTTTGCATGCATTCTCAGAAAACTCCAAGGGAGTGCAAGAATGACAATTGGGTGTTTGGGTTAATTAAAACATCCCTTTTGAAGATAATTAATGGTTTTATTTAATTATATCCTTCATCAGGCAATCCTCAGCCACCTCACTGTCTGGGGTCTTAAGGCGTTTCCTGGGAAACCTCGCTGGGATCTGAAGCCGCCATGTTTTTTGGCCTGCTCAACCATGCTTTGACTTGGAACAGGCCGCAACAATTTCTGAACGATAGTGTTTTTTTTCAATTTCTTCTCTTATATTATCAAATGCCTGTTCATCATAGCTACGAATCGCTGGGTATACTGCAATGCTTATAAACACCTGGAGACACCAGCATTCGTGGCTTTATTTAATTTGTGCATTCTTCTTACTATAATTCACCGTCTGTCTGTCTGTCTGTTCCCATGTACCGCAAAAACGGCTGAACCAATCGCAACCATTTTCTGCATGTGTAATCCTGGGACCCGTTGGAGTAAAATAGGCATAAATATAATAACATGACCCTCTTGACGGCTCCTGTCGGGAGTGGGTGCTTCTAGTATGAATAACCAAAATAATCTCCAGATTTGAAAGTATTAGCAGTTCCGACTCCCCCAAAAAAGTGTTGATTTGTCCAATTCGGACATTGCACGGACATTTATGGGTGCATATTTGTTTCCATGGTAATCGCTTGTCAAGCCAGGCATTCCGTTTGAGTGCTTAAGCCCCTTACAGAGATGTCCAGTTCAGTTCGTGTCCTGATCGGGATGTGCAGTCGACAGTTACTACAAGGTAAATTACGGATACAGCACACAAGGACGTGGTACATTTGGATCTGTACGGATCTGTACAGATCGGGTAGATTTGGATCTGTACGGACTCTCCGTGAGTGTGTGGAGATGCCATGCCTGTTACGGGTGCCGTGGTGGCAAAGTTTCATCCCCTATCTTATGGAGGTTCTATGAGGTTTTCCTTTGCCCTCATGCCTGTTTCTAAAGCATTTGGTTATCAGATTTGCTTTACAAAGGTTAT
>CM068954.1:31668322-31682151 GCA_035128595.1 Eptatretus atami | reverse complement strand
TCGGTGGGAGACGGCCCAACTGCTCCATCTAGCAGTCGTTCCCTGCCCCCGAACCCGGCACCACAACAATATTACTAGTTGTCTTCTCCGTCCAGCTTCGGTGGGCAATGTGCTGCGGCACATTATTGGAAATGCACTTTATAATTTTTGTTATTTTTGAAAGAAATTTTATTGATCACAACATATCATACTCCATATCATGAGGAAAGCATGTAATAAAGACCGTACTATAATCATCTACCGATATAAAACACAGTGTATGTTTGTGTATTTGTCTGTCCCTCTTCATAAGGATGATTTGAGTTGGTTTTTAAAAGCCAATCTTTTACTAATCTATTTTTCAGGATAAGAAAAACAACTTGAAAAACATTATTCAGAAAAGGGTAATTACATCTCTCACATTGGAAATGTAGACGGTGACTTGCAAACAGGCCTCAAAGGCGGTGTACAGAAGCATTTAAAAAATAACAATAAATACAAGGTGCAGGGAGGTGAAATTCGCTGCACATGATGTGCAATGCACGCAGAGTAAAATGAGTGTTCATTTACATCCATAGGATTTGTAATAAGTAAAGAAGATAGAAGCACACCTGAAGCTCGGCCAAGGCTTCAGACTTTGGCACACTCACTAGGCTGTACCGTCAAAATGAAGAGTCCCAGAAGATAAATAAAATAGGATCACATTTGTACATGTAGTGTTTTAAAATAACGTTTTTTGCTACAAAACATCATATCTTCCAGTCTTCTTGAATATTTCGAATAAAATAATTCCAACCCATCATTTTTGACGGGCATTTATACGAGTCAATGTTGTAATCACTGCTGTGAAAGATGGAAGAATCGAGAAGAATGGGGTGAGTCATGAAGTGAGGTAACATGAGGTACAGAAAGCATGTGATAAAGCCACCGCATCACCGAGATGGGCAGTTGCTTGCTGACGTGGATAGATGTGATGACACCCAATTGGTCAGTGCCATAACCGATCGACGAGTGAATAAAGGCAACATAGTGACATCCACACAACCTCCATTTATTATCGTAGAGTCTACCCTTTAGAATAAAGTTTAACGGACACACAGACAGACTCTTCTCCTTTAGATGCAAGGGAGAAGAGGGGTGGGGGGGGATTATGAAACCATGTACTAAACATTTATTTACAGTCAATGTGTAATATATTTAACTAAAGTTCACAACAGTTGTGTTTTTGTGCATTATGAGGCTGTAAATATTTATATGCAGTATACAGAGGGGGTCTAAAAGTCATTTAGGCCTAAGTCACCATTTGCTTCTACGGCGAGGATAACGGCGGCCGTACGCCCTCTGATTTGAAGAAACGTGCGGAGGCCGCAGAGTTTCTGCGGTGGCCTGCAGGGTGGCCCTACGCTCGTTTGGCTATATTTTACAGGTCGTAAGGTCGCCGTGGAATTACAACGCGGAGTTATAACTTTTTTCCATTTCTACGTTCGCCGTACAATTGCGCGACCAGCCCGAAAAAAAAAAAACTGGTTAAAAAAAATTAAAAATAAATTAACCCATTCGTTACTCGTCCTCTGCCGCAACGTTCGCCTTAGGGCCCCCTGCCGGTCGCGCTTGGCGGGCACCTTGAGGCTACCTTGCGTTGCCTTGAATATTCTATGGCCGCGCAAGGAGCGCCCTAAAGGTCACCGTGCGGGACATCAATTCAAACACCGTACGGCACCCCCACGTTTTTCGGCTCTCCACAATTTATAAAATTGCCGTGCGGCTCCCCGAACAAATAAAAACATATGTACAACTGCTACAGTTGTGTGACCGTGGAACTACTCGCGGTGGCCCGTATAAGTTGCTGTGGCCGGTAGATTTGGAGACCCCACGGCCGCCGTGGCAAATGTGACCTAGGCCTTACCAAGATTACTATGTTATTTTCAGTGAAACAATAGAACATCCACCAACACAGATATAACCTTGTTTATTTGCAAAAATGCATTCGTTAAAGAAGTCATGGCAATTGTCGTGAAAATGAAAAAATGTAATATTTGACAAAGATAGTGAGTTACTTTTAGATCAGAAAATTAACAGTTGAACTTCACTGGGTGTATATTTATACACACGCAAGCACACGCACACGCACACGCACACGCACACGCACACACACACACACACACCACACCTTAATAAGGAGTAAGACAGAGATCATTTATTTTTAAAACCGAATAAAATTGCCAAGTGGTGGTGCAAATGTGGAAAAGCTCTCGAATCAAACTCAGTGTCTCGTGAATGAACACAGCTAAAGCTCCACTGCTGAGCTATGGGACATTAACAGAATCAGGAGTTCAAACATGAACACAGCTTGCTCCATGGTGAAAGCTCGTAACGTGCTTTCCCAGGCAGACTCCATATGTTCAGATAGTGTGAGAGCCAGCATGTGTGTGAGAGCAAGACGGGACAGAGACAGAGAGAGGAGACAGAGAGACAGAGAGACAGAGAGACAGAGAGACAGAGAGACAGAGAGACAGAGAGACAGAGAGAGAGAGAGAGAGAGAGAGAGAGAAGAGGAGAGAAGAGAGAAGAGAGAGAGAGAGAGAGAGAAACTAATTTTGTATACGCTTATTGAAAAACGCACAAGAAATAATTAAATATGTCTGAACTAAGTGAAAATAAATCAAGTTACAAGCAATTACACAGAGAGGGTTCATTACGACCCCCATCATAAAGAACACCATTGCAACCCATATACTTGTCATTACACAGTCTTGGATGCAGTTACACGACAAGAAGAGGCATTGTGCTAACATAACCAAAATTCCTCAAAGCACTGCCGTTGATCGGATGGATGAGCAAAAAGAAAATTGTAATTTAAATGCGGCTCAGAACAGCAGCTTTAAATATAACTGAGACATCAATCTTATACATGTTTTGAATAAGAGACTTTCTACGTCTTTATGAATCCACTAATTGAGTCTGGGCAACAGGACACTTCACCAAAATTAACGTTTGAAAGGTTAGGGAGAGCCACTAGGACCGATACTCAAGAAAGATGGTGAAACTAAAAATGGATGAAAGGTGTGCAAAGTTTTCAACAAAACAAAGAAGAGGGGTTAAAACGTTTGCATCAATGGTCCTAAAGTTTTAGTGGTCTGAAAATGGTTCTCACCTCTACACGTCTTCTAAAAACACGTTGATAAGATAATTGTGCGGCAAGGCTTTGTGTGCGATTGTTCGTTTACACTCGCCGACACGTCCTTAGCACAAGGAGTCCTTTAATAACAATCCCAATTAGGGCAAAGTATGGGTATGGTCATGCTTGCCAGGTCAAAGGTGGATAAGGTGGATACATGTGCCTTTCAAACATTGTAAATATAGATTTTGCAGTCATGCCAGAAAATTGATAGAGAACGGCTAAATTTCAAGGTTCTGCATTATAGAACAGAGCAGTTGAAGATTGGGGGGGGGGGGGGGGGGGAAGCCAGAAATGGAGAAAGAGGGATTCTACTTTACCTGTGCCACATACAGTAACTATGGTGAACTGATTGGCAACAACCATCAACTTTCCGTCATATCACCATGCCATTAATTGAAGCAGAGGCCAGAAATACTTAGCCCTTTCACTAATAATTGTCTAAGGTAGCAAAGTTTTTAAAATAATAGAGGGAGTGATAAAATGTTGAATGAAAATTATAGTAATTTCTAAAACCTTGAGAAAGGGTGTTATAAAAACAGTGGTTGATTTGAAGAACACACATCCATAATTGGACAAAGACAGCAAGAATTGTGAGAACTTGCCAAACTTTCATGAAACCTTGAGAAGAAGTGTAGATAGAATATACTGCATCAACATGGGTTAAGTCAATTAGGAATAGCTCTGAAAATAGCCCAGTTTCCCAGGCTTTAGCACAAGATGACGCTGGTGAGGTGTTTCCAAGGCCAGATGGGGCTCAGACAAGATAATGCATGATGTTTAAAATGGAAGGCCATAACTTCGGCACTTAACATTCACAAGTCTTTGGCCACCCTCGATATCAAGAAGATGAAGTCTTTCTGGTACCGGCCTTTAATACTTTCCAGACAAGAACAAGCGATTAAGACACTTTTTGAATTTAATCTACTCTTGCAAGGAGGTGGTTGGGCTGACAGGATGGCCGTAGGCTGTAGAGGTACGCACACTCACCTCTAAGCTGTCCAGCTCTGGGTTTGAATTCTAACACAGCTAAAACTGTCCGTCCCGGTGTTTCAATAGGAGAGCGATTCATCATTGTGTGTGCCTGTCTCTCGGATGGACGTTAAAACAGGATTCCTAATCTGCTGAAGACATTAGTTGGTGGACATAAAAAATCCTACGGTGTCCTTCTCACGAAGAGGAGGTGGAGATTTCCAGTCCATTCCGCCAAGCATGGGAGATGGTGTTTCTGCAATTATGTGTATGTGTGTGTGGTCCAGGCCATATAAGCATTTTCAGAGTTCTAGACAGTGGCATCATCGCAGCAGAATTACCTGGAATTGTTGATCACGAACACAAATGTAATCAGCATAAGTTCTATCTTTATAGGGGAGGGTGGAGGGGGTGATATTCCAGAAACAGTCGATATGCCCCAACGATTTCGAAAAGCAGGCAATAGATGTTTAAGAAGAACAGCATATAATGCTCCTGAAAGTTGACAATCCTCTACCTAAAGCCCCCTTTTCACAAAGGTTTTGGTATTTAGAAGATGAGAAAATATTGGAATAAATACAACCATATAGTTTTAAAACACAAATGCAATCCTCAGTGGGTCTCCTTAAATTCAGAAAAGATATTAATTAATTGAGTCCGCCAGAGTCCTGTTCACTTTGCTGTATTCTCTCTATTGTATCAACAATCAATTATATAACCAGACCATTTCAGACAATGAATTAGACTCATTTGAAATTAGGCTGATTGAAAAAATGATCTTGTTTTTTAAAATAATAGTTATTAATGGTTACTTTCATACTGAACTGATTGTCGTTATAACCCAATGCATGTGAAGCGAAAGTGGGGTTTTTTGGGGGATTTCCAACCAATAATAAATTAACTATATAACCTTATATAATTACCTATACAGGGTGTACACATAATTAATGGTGGGGTTCATGACATTGCCATTAAGTCGCACGATAAACTACCTAGTCGCAACGATAAATCACTTACAAGAAAGCATCGCGAGAGAAGTGAAAAGCGTTATGGCCGGAGATTCTTCCCAGATGAAGAGAACGCCGCAGAGGTCTGAAGGCATTCAGAAGAAGCTCGTGAAGGCCGCACACAGCAAATCGATGCCCAGTTTCAGTGGTTGAGAAGCTATAAGAGGTCATGCAGAAGAGCTCAGAGGGACAATGAGTAGGAAGAGTGCCAAAGCACCAGGGTGGTTTGTGTTCTTAATGAAGGGATGTTAGCTGAAGCTACTTCTCTGTATTATAATTTTATTTTTAAAGCTGAAGCTTTAATTTAATCATTAAATATTATTAAATATTTTAATAAAATTATCTGATTATAATCAGATAGGATGCTCTTCACTATTTATTACAATAAGATTGCAATAACATAACATCTCACAGGGAAGGGGACAGGTAGGGAGAGGTTTAAAATGTCTTCCATGTTTGGAGACATAATAAGTCGTGGCCTCTTAGTGGACAACCAAACCAGCATGATATTTCTGAACATTCGATAAGATTCTGTCTGAAAAGGTGTGAGCTTTGTTCTGTAATTATGTACCATCATCTGAATATAATAACTGTGTCTTTAACTAGGGGCAGATTTTAATGATGGGCAAGGATTGGCTTTAACGAGTAACTGCAGGTTGATTATTGCCAAGTTGATGTTAATTTAACGTTGAATTGTAGTGCGAGTCAATTGTGCCATTATAGGTCATGTGGAGGTGGGTCGGTTTTCGTTCAGATTTCGTTGTGCAGCTCACCAATTCTAAACGAAATTCACCCTGTAACATTCAAGAGAACACACCAAATTGAAATTCCTACTTGTTTCCATTATGCACAAGTTGACAACACCGACAAGTTATTCCGATTTGAAATTAACCGCGGTGAAGTGGGGCGTGGCGTGCCTTGTAATCGTGGCGGAAACGACCAGGAACAAAAATCAAGATGCGGCACCCACGTTGTCGTGTGTTTCCGAGTGATTTTTGGTCTTTCAACAACCAAGATATGCGTTGTTTTTCACATTGGGCGGGGAGGAGATGAGAAATGACGGCAACTTCACGGATAAGGCTGGCGTAAGGTATGCGAGTGTGCGAAGGCTTGGTGCGACCGCCAACAGATAGTGAAACTATCACAACAATGCCGTTTGCTGGCTGATCAAAATTATGAAACTGGCTGCCAATGACTGATCCCCTGCGGATCCGGGCTGTCACGTTCTTGCTAATGGCGTCGTTTTGTAAACAAGATCATATAAAACGTACTGAAGCCAAGGAAAGGAATCAGAAGCCAGCACTCACTGGCAGTTTCTGGCTAGAGCCAGTGAGGTGGGTGGGCAGACGAGAAGAAGAGGGGCACTCATACCACAAAATACGTAGAAAATCCCCTCAGAACCTTGGTAGAAAGGGTGGTGGCAAATCAGTGGTGGTACTGCCAAGAATTTGTGGTCATATGCTAAGAAAAAAGACAAATTCATTCCGTGTCAAAGGAAATTCAACGTGATCAGTTTGTCCCTGGCAGAAACACAGAATGGAGAAAGCTGAGGGAAACTTTGCTGAGCCGAGGAGAGATGAACGTGATGTGAGAATAATGACAACTATAAAGGATAAAGACTGTGTGGCGCTGGCAGTTTTGTTATCCACATAAATGTTATTATGATTGTGAATGACACATACCACAGACGAGTGAAAGTAATCTCCAAACTCAGAAAGTGGAACTATGACTCAACATTTGACATTTTCTGTGATACAGTAATCCAGGTAAGACTCATTGTATGAAAGCAACTATACATATGAAGAAGTTTGTGTGAGATGTTCAATGACCTACTCAGAGTATGCCGAAGGTCAGGATAAAGCCAACTACAGCAACAAGACTGAAGAAAAGACTGCAGGAACGGTAACCCGACATGATTTTCTAATCGTACACCAAAAATGACCTGGAGAGCGAAGTGGGTACATGAAAGGACATTTATATTGATCCATTGCTAGGCTGCTGTTTGTAGACAGTAGCTCTACAACAGAAACAGAGTCAACTACAGAGGATGAAGCCAGCCAGGTCCACAGCAGGGTGACTCAGACCTCAATTATTTTTTTTTTTACATGTTCTATACTCGGGAGCACTCATGGTGAGGGATGACCTGAACAAACACCAAAGTGTGGACATTACATGGCCTACTTGGAAAATGGTGGAGCTAGCACTAGAGCTTATATGGGCAACTCGTACTTCAAACTGGCTTGAAAACACCTTGTGATCAGGAGAGCGTCAATTCCTGGTACTTTTGCGTAACGATCACCTAAACTATGCAAGGTACCTTAACCGTTTACTGGCTGGAAATGGTCCGGGCTAGAAGCACTCCCACCCAGACACCTATCAGCGTTCATAGGAGCGGCAAATGGACTGCCCAACGGCAGATACTCATTAATGGATTTAGTAGTGTTGCGTGTGATCAGATCATAGAGCAGACTTTAAATAGGGACAGCCAGACAGTGGAGGCATCATTGGTTACACTCAGAAAAAGCACAGCTGTGAAGAAGTGGATCCTGTCCCCAACCAGCACGTGGAAATCCCGCAAGGAAAATGTGAGTTCCATGGCGGGTAATCCACGACGACCCCGACGAGAAAGTTTGTATGTGTCGAAACTCGAAGAAGAACGAAGCAGTGGTGGTACAAGTGATGGACACAGTACTTCAAATGATGAACCTTTCTCCGCGGCGCTCACCCTGTGAACTCGTCAATTTAGTTTCAGGTTGTTCATCGCACGCAGCCACTTTCTCCGCGGACTTGAATGAAACGCGTATGTCAAGGGAGAGAATGCTGTCGTGAAATTCATGCGTGATCGGCTCTCTCGGGTGAGGTCCATTCTTCAGTTCCGATTTTAAAGGCCAAATTGGCACTTTCTCGAAGGTTGCGAGGCAAGTCGGCGACTTTCCCCACCAGCAGACGCCGAAGGTTTGAAAATTGCGAAATGAACGTATCTTTCACAACGACTGTGTTGATTGGTGAGAAAAGCACATGTACACCCCACGATCTGCTCGCATACCCACTGGCGAATCATATCTTCCCCGGCTGGCATCCGTGATGGTTCGATTGCTAAGACGGACAAAGCCAAACTCGCAACCATATCCTGAAACCTGTGCCCCGATTGCCGTGTGGACGCTCGCCTATCCAAGGTGCAACAATTGTGGATGGAATGGCCGTTATTCAGCGATAAAGGCTGGTTCACTGCCTATACACTTTCGGCAAACTGGAAGAGAATGGTGCTGAACATGCGTAGTGGCAAAGCACCGACATAACCAATCTTCGAGACTGGACGTGGTGTTTTGATACTTACCCAAGTATCAGCATCAAGTGCCTGGAGCACGCCAGACGAGCGGGCAGGGCGGGCGATCTTCAGGTGCGAACGCATCTACGGACGTGATCAAGCCTTCCAACAGTGGGGCCAATTTTTATCTCCTGAGCGAGCCAACAAGGGGCGTTGAATAGAGTTCATCGTCGAAATCGTGGACGAGAAAACATCTCTCTCCATCAAAACTGGGTGACATGCTTGTTGGTACGTCAGTCATGCCGGCAAATGTGAGAAAAAATCAAGGCGTCGAATGGTTTGTCCATCACTGTGTCGTCAGTACCTGAAACTTGGAAATGTGGACCAAGAGGAAGCTGACAACGAGCTCCTGCTACATGCCAATCACGGCGGGAAAGATGGAAGAGTCGGCGCGCCATAGAGAGTTTCGACATCCGATGTGTTTGTGTGGCATTGGCTCATCGAAGTTCGATTCGGGCGCGAAATTTCCATCTGGTCACAGAAAGTCCAAGGACATTAATCGTCGTTGACAATTAGGCAACTGAGTAATGCCCTGGAAAGTTCTGTCTGCGATGGCGTTTGATAGGTTGCACAATTTCCACGGAGTGTACACCGTGCAGTTCCACGGTAAAGGGGCAAAACAAGGCCATTTGACTTGATGATGAAAGTCCCCATCTCATCACCTGTTTCGGGACATTGGTCGAGAATTCACGCTAGCTCAGAATTTCATTCACGACCTGGAACAATTCGTCTGCGCCATGTACAACAGCCGACATGCCAGAGTGTGGTAGGCTCGCTACAAGCAATTCTGCAGCCAGTCGCTGGAGAACAGAAGTGCCGGCCTGCAATGACGCTCCTGATGCTCGCATTGCAAAAGAAGTGAACTATCAGCTGCGATCCACCACGCGCGACTGAGAGGTTTATAGAAGCCCCTTCTCCTACATTTCACGATGGGTGGGACGCAACGGAGGCACGTGATTGTTACCGGCTGAACACCACCAGCGCCGAAAGGAACTGTTAGAGGCGACGAAATGTAATTGCAAGAAGACGAATGCAGACAACCCGTGTTTCTTGCCGGTCAAAAGACTGTCTGCACAGAGTGGTGTGGGTGTCAAAACTGCGCCAATCGATGAACAGACGCCGTGCAGAAATAGAACTTATGGAATGATGAAAGCGGAACTGACGAATGATTCCGAGACAGAACTGTGAATGCGGGTGTCGCACTGCTTTTGCTGTGGGTGATCTACTACACAGTGTATTCAGGTTTGGTTAGCATGTACATAGTGGACTTAATTTTGTAATATGCAGCAGTCAAAGCCTAGTTCAGCAACCGCTTCAGAGCAAGAAATACTGGAGTTTCTAAGACAGTAAATCCTCTTGTGGGCGGTTCTACTTTTCATCAGGCTGAGTCGAGCAGTGTTTTGTCTTTGAATTTAATCCGTAATAGCCAATGTAACTGTCTAATAGGCGCTGTAACTGCTTTAATAGTCAATAAACTACGCTTTAATAGCCAGTGTGGCTGCCTTTTAAGCAAAAGTTGCCTTGGTCAACTTCAAAGGCCTGTCTGGTCGGTCCAGATGTTTTCGGCCGGTAAATATGTAACTGCCTTCGGTTTCGCCTTAATTTATAGACATCTTTTAATAAGCAAGTGAATAGGGCTCTGTATAAACATATTGTATATTTAGACTCACAAGATTTCTTGACGTACTATCAGTCTAACTTGATTCTTCATTTCCTGTGTCAAATCGTGCTTTAATGTTCGGTGTATCTTTAATTGCCAAAAATACGAATTGTGTACATCCTCGACGTGGGAACAAGTGGATTTGGACTCAGCGTCTAAAATTCTTTAAAGTATGCCAAATTTCATCAGATTGGTGATCTGACAAGCGAAAATCATTTTCTGAGGTCATAGCGAGTAACGCTCACATGGTCTATTATAAACCGAGGCTGGAACCAATAAGACAGGATTGTGCTCTGGTTATCCATCAACTTATTTTACAAAGTAGGAGTTATGGAAATCTTCTAAAAGCTTGTCGAGAGATTTAACAAGAAAAGCTATGCTGCAAAGAAGATAGAAGATGTGGGAGGTGGGGGAGGAGTTTGGTGTCTCTTGAGAAATCTATTGAAGAGTTCTACTGGAAAGACTGCTGTCCGCTATGAATTATTCTGTCAGCTGCAGCTTTGAAATGTGATTCTCTCTCTTCATTCAAAGTGGAATATCAAGGAGACTTCGACCCAGAGGTCATTTGGCCGCATGATGCCTGTGTCGTACAACACCAGGCCCCAAATATATCGTCAAAACGACATAATTTCATTGGGTGAAATGGGGGGGAAAGGAGTGGGGATGAGAACAACATTGCATGCTCAGGGATATCACCAATAGTGCCCAAAAAAAGGGAAATTAATTTATTTGAATTATAAATTTTTTATTTTATTTTATCCCAGCAAAGGGTACTCCGTCATTGCCCTGTCATGCCGGGTCCCTCCTCCACCCCTTTCCTCTGCCTCTCTGCAACTCCACTCCTTCCCCTCCCTCCCTCCTCTTCCCCTCCCACCAATGGACTCCACTCCAACCCTTTTCCCCTCCCTCTCCCACTCCACTACCTATTTCTCCCTCCGGACTCCAACCACTCTTCCTTGCCTCCTCCCCACCACCAACCCCTCTTTCCGGACTCCCACCCTTTCCCCGTGAAGGTGTGGCTTGTGTTTTTAAAATTGGATTCTACTACAGCAAGAAGGGCGAAAACATGAAAATTCAACTTGGCTTCACCCAATTAGAAGTTAATTAGCACAAAACTCTGGGTTCTTAGACATTCCGCGCAACAGACAACTCCTGGATATGCTCATTACCCTTCACGTTTTTTCCGTTCCAGTGAAAATGCACTTTTTTGCCACGGAATTTAAGGAGTTTGAGCTGATATTTTATGGCCCACCCCCATAATTTTATAGATGAGAGAAAATGTCTATAAAATTAATCTTAATTATGGTTCAACACTCAAGGTTTCGTGATTTTGTTATCATTTTTGACCGGCCTTTTTATGAATTCCACACAGATGTTTTCAATTCACTCTTTTAGTGGTAATCCGTTACCAATCATGTAATAAATCTCTGTGTGAGTTTTTATTCCTTGATCTTGGAGAAAGTCCTTGAAGATTCTCTTTCATTGGGAGCCCAATGAAGAGATTACAAGCCAATTTCTATAAAAACCTCAATACTTCTGAGAAAATGTGGTAACAGATTACAGGTAACGGAATTACAGAGTTAGTACTCAAGCTTGGTTTTTTCATGGTCTTTTGAAAAGGAATCTTTGGTCTTTGTATACAATAAAGGTGTCAGCGAGCACTCCTAATTTAATTGTTTCGTTGATGTATTGGCCTCATTTAATTGGTTTTTAGTTGATTATTGGCTTAATTTTAATTGTTTAGTTGATTATTGTCTAATTTAATTGTTTATTTGATTGTGTGGACAACAGGTGTAGATACTTGACCTTCAACCTTTTCTAGAAGTCAGGAGCATTAACCTGGATGTCTGAACTTTAATCGCGTCAACAATCTGTGGGAAATTGGGCGGTACATGCAAAGAGACAAGTTTGCCAAGGCTGTTCTGAGTCGCACATAACTTGTGACAGACATCGGTGGAGTTTGCAGCGATTGCAGAGAAACAGTGGGGTCCTGTATAGAAGTCTACATGTCTCCAAAGATGAAATTGACAGGCAAAGCCCATAGTTGGCTGCAAGACTTGAGGGTGTGTGTGCCACTTCCAGATGTAAAGAAAAAACATAAGACAATCTCCACAATTGGATCTATTGTATTGATGTAAAGGATCATTCTGGGGCATCAAACTACAGCTAGACATTTTAAAAGTTGTTGCGATGATGATAACACAGGAAGATGACTGTGGACGAAATAGAGCTTGTGGCCTTTGATGGAACCGATATGGAGTTGGATACAGCTGAAGAGGAAAAAAGTGACACGACGATGAGGTGGCAGAGATGATTAAAGAGGCAGAAGCTGAGGAGGGAGACTCAGGTGACATCTGCTGAATATCGCAGGAGATGGGGTCAATGTTGTGCATGTAGTGATGTAGGAAATTGGGTCAAGGTTCAGTACTCTCAACAGAAGGATGCAAGAAAATTTGTTGGCCAAGTTATTAGGAATATCTGGGTGAGGATATTGTATCAAATTCCTGAAAAGATTTCCTTGCATTTGAATAAATATGTTTGTCCTGAGTTGAGGAATTGATACACGTGCAGAGTGTGCAATATTGCAGACATTCCTTCCTGAACCACAGATGACAGGCGAGACAGGAATCACTTTCTCCAGCGAAACATGTGAATGCTGTAATGCTTAACCATTCTTTGCAGATTTGGTGTCCATGGGACAAGGTGGGATAAACATGGTCCAGTTGAATTAAAAAAAACTGAAATCAACCAATGTTCTCGGACATTTCACAATCCCATGGAAATAGCAATAACACAAACAGTGGAACAAAACATTGCGCATAGACAAAATATTGTGTGGTTGTGGTAATTCCGTTACCATGTTTCCTTCCCCATGTTTGTTTCTTCATTGAAATAATTCTGCTAAACGCCTGTGTAAAAAGCCCGTGTATCTGGAGGCAACAACCTTCCTGCCAAATAATCAGATAACTGTATGGACAGAGCTCCATTGAGGTTAACGTGGCAAGCCTGATTTTGTTTCGGGTTGGTGTTAAATTGTGTTGAAAACTCTGTTACTGCATCCCCGTTGGATGCATTGTGTTTAGTCACAGTTAAGTTTTTCCTTATGCTTGGTGGTAGGTTTTGTAACTTCAAGAAGGTATCTATAATGAATAAATGGCCTGCGGCCTTACAGCGTTAGTTTGTTTCAGAGAATGTCAATTCCGTTAAACCAGTGTGTAATTCCGTTACCAATGGAACTTTTCTTCTTTGAAGGGAAATCCTTTCATCAACAGTATATCTAACTTAAGCAAAGCCTGATTTCCATAGGCTCTACTGATAAGCTCTTAGAAACTGAGGCTCCTTTTATCATATGTTTTATTAATTTCAGAGGAATCTTGGCAGTTCAAAATCATGATTATTTGTATTAAAATTTCTGAGGTAATTCCTGTTCCCAAAGTGTTTTTGCTCTTATTTTTCCGGAGCAAAAGGCTGCTCCTACTTGAATGGCTAATGTGGTAGCTAGGGTATTAAGGGCAGAGAATTAGTGAGATATCCTCAAATCAAGGAAATAGTTTTGGAATATTGCCTAAAATATGGCTGGATTTTACTCTGATTGAATTCCGTTACCGTAGAATCTCCCAATTATGAATTGTGAGAAAATGAGATTAAAACCCTGAGTAAGGTGTATTGTGGTGAAAAAATTGTGATCCTATAAAGTTTGGAACA
>CM068954.1:31655641-31668297 GCA_035128595.1 Eptatretus atami | reverse complement strand
CAGTCAATGTGTAATATATTTACTAAAGTTCAAACAGTTTGTGTTTGTGCATTTGAGGCTGTTAAATATTTATATGCATATACAGAGGGGTCTAAAAGTTCATTTAGGCCTAAGTCACATTTGCTCTACGGCGAGGATACGGCGGCCGTACGCCCTCTGATTTGACAGAAACGTGCGGAGGCCGCAGAGTTTCTGCGGTGGCTTCAGGGTGGCCCTATCGCTGTTTGGCTATATTTTACAGGTCGTAAGGTCGCCGTGGAATTACAACAGCGGAGTTATAACTTTTTTCATTTCTACGTTCGCCGTACAATTCGACAAGCCCGAAAAAAAAAAACTGGTAAAAAAAATTAAAAAAAATTAACACCATTCCGTTACCGTCCTCTGGCCGCAACGTTCGCCTTAGGGCCCCCTGCCGGTCGCGTTGGCGGCACCTTGAGGCTACCTTGCGTTGCCTGAAATTCTATGGCCGCGCAAGGAGCGCCCTAAAGGTCACCGTGCGACATCAATCAAACACCGTACGGCACCCCACTTTTTCGGTCTCCACAATTTATAAATTGCCGTGGCGGCTCCCCGAAAAATAAAAACCATATGTAAACTGCTACATTGTGTGACCGTGGAACTACTGCGGTGGCCGTATAATTGCTAGTGGCCGGTAGATTTTGGAGACCCCACGGCCGCCGTGGCAAATGTGACTAGCCTTACCAAGATTACTATGTTATTTTCAAGTGAAACAATAGAACATCGCACCAACACAGATATAACCTTGTTTATTTGCAAAAATGCTTCGTTAAAAAGTCATGGCCAATTTCTGAAAATGAAAAAATGTATATATTTGACAAAGATAAATGAGTTACTTTTAGATCAGAAAATTTTAACAGTTGAACTTCACTGGGTGTATATTTATAACACACGCAATGCACCACGCACACGCATCAACGCACACGCACACGCACACACAACACACACACACCACACCTTAATAAGGAGTAAGACAGAGATCATTTATTTTTAAAACCGAATAAAATTGCCAAGTGTGGTGCAAATGTGGAAAGCTCTCGAATCAAACTCAGTGTCTCTAATGAACACAGCTAAGCTCCACTGGCCTGACTATGGGACATTAACAGAATCAGGAGTTCAAACATGAACACAGCTTGCTCCATGGTGAAAGCTCGAACGTGCTTTCCCAGGCAGACTCCATATGTTCAGATAAGTGTGAGAGCCAGCATGTGTGTGAGAGCAGAAAGACGAGGACAGAGAACAGAGAGAGGAGACAGAGAGACAGAGAGACAGAGAGGACAGAGAGACAGAGAGATCAGAGAGAACAGAGAGACAGAGAGAGAGAGAGAGAGAGAGAGAGAGAAGAGGAGAGAAGAGAGAAGAGAGAGAGAGGAGAGAGAGAAACTAATTTTGTAACGCTTATTGAAAATACGCACAAGAAAAATTAAATATGTCTGAACTAAGTGAAAATAAATCAAGTTACAAGCAATTACACAAGAGAGGGTTCATTACGACCCCATCATAAAGAAACCATTGAACCATATCTTGTCATTACACAGTCTTGAATGATGTTACACAAAGAAGAGGCATTGTTTAACATAACCAAAATTCCTCAAAGCACTGCCGTTGGTCGGATGGAGAGCAAAAAGAAAATTGTAATTTAAATGCGGCTCAAACAGAGCTTTAAGTATAACTGAGACATCAATCATTATACATGTTTTGAATAAGAGACTTTCTACGTCTTTATGAATCACTAATTGAGTCTGGGCAACAGGAATTCACCAAAATTAACGTTTGAAAGGTTAAGGGAGAGCCACTAGGACCATACTCAAGAAAGAATTGTGAAACTAAAAATGGATGAAAGGTGTGCAAAGTTTTCAACAAAACAAAGAGAGGGGTTAAACGTTTGCATTCATGGTCCTAAAAGTTTTAGTTGTCCTGAAAAATGGTTTCACTCTACACTCTTAAAAACACGTTGATAAGATAATGTTGTCGGCAAGGCTTTGTGTGCGATTGTTCGTTTACCTCGCCGACACGTCTTAGCACAGGAGTCCTTTAATAACAATCCCAATTAGGGCAAAAGTATGGGTATGGCATGCTTGCCAGGTCAAAGGTGGATAAGGTGGAACATGTGCTTTCAAACATTGTAAATATAAGATTTTGCAGTCATTGGCCAGAAAATTGATAGAGAACGCTAAATTTCAAAGGTTCTGCATTATTAGAACCAGAAGTTGAAGATTGGGGGGGGGGGGGGGGGGGGGGGGGGGGGGGGGAAGCCAGAAATGGAGAAAGAGGGATTTACTTTACCGTTGCACATACAGTAACTATGGGTGAACTGATTGGCAAGCAACCATCAACTTTCCCGTCATATCACCATGCCAGTAATTGAAGCAAGAGCAGAAATCTTAGCCCTTTCACTAATATTGTCCCTTAAGGTAGCAAGTTTTTAAAAAATAGAGGGAGTGATAAAATGTTGAATGAAAATTATAGTAATTTCTAAAACCTTGAGAAAGGGTGTTATAAAAACAGTGGTTGATTTGAAGAACACACATCCATAATTGGACAAAGACAGCAAGAATTGTGAGAACTTGCCAAACTTTCATGAAACCTTGAGAAGAAGTGTAGATAGAATATACTGCATCAACATGGGTTAAGTCAATTAGGAATAGCTCTGAAAATAGCCCAGTTTCCCAGGCTTTAGCACAAGATGACGCTGGTGAGGTGTTTCCAAGGCCAGATGGGGCTCAGACAAGATAATGCATGATGTTTAAAATGGAAGGCCATAACTTCGGCACTTAACATTCACAAGTCTTTGGCCACCCTCGATATCAAGAAGATGAAGTCTTTCTGGTACCGGCCTTTAATACTTTCCAGACAAGAACAAGCGATTAAGACACTTTTTGAATTTAATCTACTCTTGCAAGGAGGTGGTTGGGCTGACAGGATGGCCGTAGGCTGTAGAGGTACGCACACTCACCTCTAAGCTGTCCAGCTCTGGGTTTGAATTCTAACACAGCTAAAACTGTCCGTCCCGGTGTTTCAATAGGAGAGCGATTCATCATTGTGTGTGCCTGTCTCTCGGATGGACGTTAAAACAGGATTCCTAATCTGCTGAAGACATTAGTTGGTGGACATAAAAAATCCTACGGTGTCCTTCTCACGAAGAGGAGGTGGAGATTTCCAGTCCATTCCGCCAAGCATGGGAGATGGTGTTTCTGCAATTATGTGTATGTGTGTGTGGTCCAGGCCATATAAGCATTTTCAGAGTTCTAGACAGTGGCATCATCGCAGCAGAATTACCTGGAATTGTTGATCACGAACACAAATGTAATCAGCATAAGTTCTATCTTTATAGGGGAGGGTGGAGGGGGTGATATTCCAGAAACAGTCGATATGCCCCAACGATTTCGAAAAGCAGGCAATAGATGTTTAAGAAGAACAGCATATAATGCTCCTGAAAGTTGACAATCCTCTACCTAAAGCCCCCTTTTCACAAAGGTTTTGGTATTTAGAAGATGAGAAAATATTGGAATAAATACAACCATATAGTTTTAAAACACAAATGCAATCCTCAGTGGGTCTCCTTAAATTCAGAAAAGATATTAATTAATTGAGTCCGCCAGAGTCCTGTTCACTTTGCTGTATTCTCTCTATTGTATCAACAATCAATTATATAACCAGACCATTTCAGACAATGAATTAGACTCATTTGAAATTAGGCTGATTGAAAAAATGATCTTGTTTTTTAAAATAATAGTTATTAATGGTTACTTTCATACTGAACTGATTGTCGTTATAACCCAATGCATGTGAAGCGAAAGTGGGGTTTTTTGGGGGATTTCCAACCAATAATAAATTAACTATATAACCTTATATAATTACCTATACAGGGTGTACACATAATTAATGGTGGGGTTCATGACATTGCCATTAAGTCGCACGATAAACTACCTAGTCGCAACGATAAATCACTTACAAGAAAGCATCGCGAGAGAAGTGAAAAGCGTTATGGCCGGAGATTCTTCCCAGATGAAGAGAACGCCGCAGAGGTCTGAAGGCATTCAGAAGAAGCTCGTGAAGGCCGCACACAGCAAATCGATGCCCAGTTTCAGTGGTTGAGAAGCTATAAGAGGTCATGCAGAAGAGCTCAGAGGGACAATGAGTAGGAAGAGTGCCAAAGCACCAGGGTGGTTTGTGTTCTTAATGAAGGGATGTTAGCTGAAGCTACTTCTCTGTATTATAATTTTATTTTTAAAGCTGAAGCTTTAATTTAATCATTAAATATTATTAAATATTTTAATAAAATTATCTGATTATAATCAGATAGGATGCTCTTCACTATTTATTACAATAAGATTGCAATAACATAACATCTCACAGGGAAGGGGACAGGTAGGGAGAGGTTTAAAATGTCTTCCATGTTTGGAGACATAATAAGTCGTGGCCTCTTAGTGGACAACCAAACCAGCATGATATTTCTGAACATTCGATAAGATTCTGTCTGAAAAGGTGTGAGCTTTGTTCTGTAATTATGTACCATCATCTGAATATAATAACTGTGTCTTTAACTAGGGGCAGATTTTAATGATGGGCAAGGATTGGCTTTAACGAGTAACTGCAGGTTGATTATTGCCAAGTTGATGTTAATTTAACGTTGAATTGTAGTGCGAGTCAATTGTGCCATTATAGGTCATGTGGAGGTGGGTCGGTTTTCGTTCAGATTTCGTTGTGCAGCTCACCAATTCTAAACGAAATTCACCCTGTAACATTCAAGAGAACACACCAAATTGAAATTCCTACTTGTTTCCATTATGCACAAGTTGACAACACCGACAAGTTATTCCGATTTGAAATTAACCGCGGTGAAGTGGGGCGTGGCGTGCCTTGTAATCGTGGCGGAAACGACCAGGAACAAAAATCAAGATGCGGCACCCACGTTGTCGTGTGTTTCCGAGTGATTTTTGGTCTTTCAACAACCAAGATATGCGTTGTTTTTCACATTGGGCGGGGAGGAGATGAGAAATGACGGCAACTTCACGGATAAGGCTGGCGTAAGGTATGCGAGTGTGCGAAGGCTTGGTGCGACCGCCAACAGATAGTGAAACTATCACAACAATGCCGTTTGCTGGCTGATCAAAATTATGAAACTGGCTGCCAATGACTGATCCCCTGCGGATCCGGGCTGTCACGTTCTTGCTAATGGCGTCGTTTTGTAAACAAGATCATATAAAACGTACTGAAGCCAAGGAAAGGAATCAGAAGCCAGCACTCACTGGCAGTTTCTGGCTAGAGCCAGTGAGGTGGGTGGGCAGACGAGAAGAAGAGGGGCACTCATACCACAAAATACGTAGAAAATCCCCTCAGAACCTTGGTAGAAAGGGTGGTGGCAAATCAGTGGTGGTACTGCCAAGAATTTGTGGTCATATGCTAAGAAAAAAGACAAATTCATTCCGTGTCAAAGGAAATTCAACGTGATCAGTTTGTCCCTGGCAGAAACACAGAATGGAGAAAGCTGAGGGAAACTTTGCTGAGCCGAGGAGAGATGAACGTGATGTGAGAATAATGACAACTATAAAGGATAAAGACTGTGTGGCGCTGGCAGTTTTGTTATCCACATAAATGTTATTATGATTGTGAATGACACATACCACAGACGAGTGAAAGTAATCTCCAAACTCAGAAAGTGGAACTATGACTCAACATTTGACATTTTCTGTGATACAGTAATCCAGGTAAGACTCATTGTATGAAAGCAACTATACATATGAAGAAGTTTGTGTGAGATGTTCAATGACCTACTCAGAGTATGCCGAAGGTCAGGATAAAGCCAACTACAGCAACAAGACTGAAGAAAAGACTGCAGGAACGGTAACCCGACATGATTTTCTAATCGTACACCAAAAATGACCTGGAGAGCGAAGTGGGTACATGAAAGGACATTTATATTGATCCATTGCTAGGCTGCTGTTTGTAGACAGTAGCTCTACAACAGAAACAGAGTCAACTACAGAGGATGAAGCCAGCCAGGTCCACAGCAGGGTGACTCAGACCTCAATTATTTTTTTTTTTACATGTTCTATACTCGGGAGCACTCATGGTGAGGGATGACCTGAACAAACACCAAAGTGTGGACATTACATGGCCTACTTGGAAAATGGTGGAGCTAGCACTAGAGCTTATATGGGCAACTCGTACTTCAAACTGGCTTGAAAACACCTTGTGATCAGGAGAGCGTCAATTCCTGGTACTTTTGCGTAACGATCACCTAAACTATGCAAGGTACCTTAACCGTTTACTGGCTGGAAATGGTCCGGGCTAGAAGCACTCCCACCCAGACACCTATCAGCGTTCATAGGAGCGGCAAATGGACTGCCCAACGGCAGATACTCATTAATGGATTTAGTAGTGTTGCGTGTGATCAGATCATAGAGCAGACTTTAAATAGGGACAGCCAGACAGTGGAGGCATCATTGGTTACACTCAGAAAAAGCACAGCTGTGAAGAAGTGGATCCTGTCCCCAACCAGCACGTGGAAATCCCGCAAGGAAAATGTGAGTTCCATGGCGGGTAATCCACGACGACCCCGACGAGAAAGTTTGTATGTGTCGAAACTCGAAGAAGAACGAAGCAGTGGTGGTACAAGTGATGGACACAGTACTTCAAATGATGAACCTTTCTCCGCGGCGCTCACCCTGTGAACTCGTCAATTTAGTTTCAGGTTGTTCATCGCACGCAGCCACTTTCTCCGCGGACTTGAATGAAACGCGTATGTCAAGGGAGAGAATGCTGTCGTGAAATTCATGCGTGATCGGCTCTCTCGGGTGAGGTCCATTCTTCAGTTCCGATTTTAAAGGCCAAATTGGCACTTTCTCGAAGGTTGCGAGGCAAGTCGGCGACTTTCCCCACCAGCAGACGCCGAAGGTTTGAAAATTGCGAAATGAACGTATCTTTCACAACGACTGTGTTGATTGGTGAGAAAAGCACATGTACACCCCACGATCTGCTCGCATACCCACTGGCGAATCATATCTTCCCCGGCTGGCATCCGTGATGGTTCGATTGCTAAGACGGACAAAGCCAAACTCGCAACCATATCCTGAAACCTGTGCCCCGATTGCCGTGTGGACGCTCGCCTATCCAAGGTGCAACAATTGTGGATGGAATGGCCGTTATTCAGCGATAAAGGCTGGTTCACTGCCTATACACTTTCGGCAAACTGGAAGAGAATGGTGCTGAACATGCGTAGTGGCAAAGCACCGACATAACCAATCTTCGAGACTGGACGTGGTGTTTTGATACTTACCCAAGTATCAGCATCAAGTGCCTGGAGCACGCCAGACGAGCGGGCAGGGCGGGCGATCTTCAGGTGCGAACGCATCTACGGACGTGATCAAGCCTTCCAACAGTGGGGCCAATTTTTATCTCCTGAGCGAGCCAACAAGGGGCGTTGAATAGAGTTCATCGTCGAAATCGTGGACGAGAAAACATCTCTCTCCATCAAAACTGGGTGACATGCTTGTTGGTACGTCAGTCATGCCGGCAAATGTGAGAAAAAATCAAGGCGTCGAATGGTTTGTCCATCACTGTGTCGTCAGTACCTGAAACTTGGAAATGTGGACCAAGAGGAAGCTGACAACGAGCTCCTGCTACATGCCAATCACGGCGGGAAAGATGGAAGAGTCGGCGCGCCATAGAGAGTTTCGACATCCGATGTGTTTGTGTGGCATTGGCTCATCGAAGTTCGATTCGGGCGCGAAATTTCCATCTGGTCACAGAAAGTCCAAGGACATTAATCGTCGTTGACAATTAGGCAACTGAGTAATGCCCTGGAAAGTTCTGTCTGCGATGGCGTTTGATAGGTTGCACAATTTCCACGGAGTGTACACCGTGCAGTTCCACGGTAAAGGGGCAAAACAAGGCCATTTGACTTGATGATGAAAGTCCCCATCTCATCACCTGTTTCGGGACATTGGTCGAGAATTCACGCTAGCTCAGAATTTCATTCACGACCTGGAACAATTCGTCTGCGCCATGTACAACAGCCGACATGCCAGAGTGTGGTAGGCTCGCTACAAGCAATTCTGCAGCCAGTCGCTGGAGAACAGAAGTGCCGGCCTGCAATGACGCTCCTGATGCTCGCATTGCAAAAGAAGTGAACTATCAGCTGCGATCCACCACGCGCGACTGAGAGGTTTATAGAAGCCCCTTCTCCTACATTTCACGATGGGTGGGACGCAACGGAGGCACGTGATTGTTACCGGCTGAACACCACCAGCGCCGAAAGGAACTGTTAGAGGCGACGAAATGTAATTGCAAGAAGACGAATGCAGACAACCCGTGTTTCTTGCCGGTCAAAAGACTGTCTGCACAGAGTGGTGTGGGTGTCAAAACTGCGCCAATCGATGAACAGACGCCGTGCAGAAATAGAACTTATGGAATGATGAAAGCGGAACTGACGAATGATTCCGAGACAGAACTGTGAATGCGGGTGTCGCACTGCTTTTGCTGTGGGTGATCTACTACACAGTGTATTCAGGTTTGGTTAGCATGTACATAGTGGACTTAATTTTGTAATATGCAGCAGTCAAAGCCTAGTTCAGCAACCGCTTCAGAGCAAGAAATACTGGAGTTTCTAAGACAGTAAATCCTCTTGTGGGCGGTTCTACTTTTCATCAGGCTGAGTCGAGCAGTGTTTTGTCTTTGAATTTAATCCGTAATAGCCAATGTAACTGTCTAATAGGCGCTGTAACTGCTTTAATAGTCAATAAACTACGCTTTAATAGCCAGTGTGGCTGCCTTTTAAGCAAAAGTTGCCTTGGTCAACTTCAAAGGCCTGTCTGGTCGGTCCAGATGTTTTCGGCCGGTAAATATGTAACTGCCTTCGGTTTCGCCTTAATTTATAGACATCTTTTAATAAGCAAGTGAATAGGGCTCTGTATAAACATATTGTATATTTAGACTCACAAGATTTCTTGACGTACTATCAGTCTAACTTGATTCTTCATTTCCTGTGTCAAATCGTGCTTTAATGTTCGGTGTATCTTTAATTGCCAAAAATACGAATTGTGTACATCCTCGACGTGGGAACAAGTGGATTTGGACTCAGCGTCTAAAATTCTTTAAAGTATGCCAAATTTCATCAGATTGGTGATCTGACAAGCGAAAATCATTTTCTGAGGTCATAGCGAGTAACGCTCACATGGTCTATTATAAACCGAGGCTGGAACCAATAAGACAGGATTGTGCTCTGGTTATCCATCAACTTATTTTACAAAGTAGGAGTTATGGAAATCTTCTAAAAGCTTGTCGAGAGATTTAACAAGAAAAGCTATGCTGCAAAGAAGATAGAAGATGTGGGAGGTGGGGGAGGAGTTTGGTGTCTCTTGAGAAATCTATTGAAGAGTTCTACTGGAAAGACTGCTGTCCGCTATGAATTATTCTGTCAGCTGCAGCTTTGAAATGTGATTCTCTCTCTTCATTCAAAGTGGAATATCAAGGAGACTTCGACCCAGAGGTCATTTGGCCGCATGATGCCTGTGTCGTACAACACCAGGCCCCAAATATATCGTCAAAACGACATAATTTCATTGGGTGAAATGGGGGGGAAAGGAGTGGGGATGAGAACAACATTGCATGCTCAGGGATATCACCAATAGTGCCCAAAAAAAGGGAAATTAATTTATTTGAATTATAAATTTTTTATTTTATTTTATCCCAGCAAAGGGTACTCCGTCATTGCCCTGTCATGCCGGGTCCCTCCTCCACCCCTTTCCTCTGCCTCTCTGCAACTCCACTCCTTCCCCTCCCTCCCTCCTCTTCCCCTCCCACCAATGGACTCCACTCCAACCCTTTTCCCCTCCCTCTCCCACTCCACTACCTATTTCTCCCTCCGGACTCCAACCACTCTTCCTTGCCTCCTCCCCACCACCAACCCCTCTTTCCGGACTCCCACCCTTTCCCCGTGAAGGTGTGGCTTGTGTTTTTAAAATTGGATTCTACTACAGCAAGAAGGGCGAAAACATGAAAATTCAACTTGGCTTCACCCAATTAGAAGTTAATTAGCACAAAACTCTGGGTTCTTAGACATTCCGCGCAACAGACAACTCCTGGATATGCTCATTACCCTTCACGTTTTTTCCGTTCCAGTGAAAATGCACTTTTTTGCCACGGAATTTAAGGAGTTTGAGCTGATATTTTATGGCCCACCCCCATAATTTTATAGATGAGAGAAAATGTCTATAAAATTAATCTTAATTATGGTTCAACACTCAAGGTTTCGTGATTTTGTTATCATTTTTGACCGGCCTTTTTATGAATTCCACACAGATGTTTTCAATTCACTCTTTTAGTGGTAATCCGTTACCAATCATGTAATAAATCTCTGTGTGAGTTTTTATTCCTTGATCTTGGAGAAAGTCCTTGAAGATTCTCTTTCATTGGGAGCCCAATGAAGAGATTACAAGCCAATTTCTATAAAAACCTCAATACTTCTGAGAAAATGTGGTAACAGATTACAGGTAACGGAATTACAGAGTTAGTACTCAAGCTTGGTTTTTTCATGGTCTTTTGAAAAGGAATCTTTGGTCTTTGTATACAATAAAGGTGTCAGCGAGCACTCCTAATTTAATTGTTTCGTTGATGTATTGGCCTCATTTAATTGGTTTTTAGTTGATTATTGGCTTAATTTTAATTGTTTAGTTGATTATTGTCTAATTTAATTGTTTATTTGATTGTGTGGACAACAGGTGTAGATACTTGACCTTCAACCTTTTCTAGAAGTCAGGAGCATTAACCTGGATGTCTGAACTTTAATCGCGTCAACAATCTGTGGGAAATTGGGCGGTACATGCAAAGAGACAAGTTTGCCAAGGCTGTTCTGAGTCGCACATAACTTGTGACAGACATCGGTGGAGTTTGCAGCGATTGCAGAGAAACAGTGGGGTCCTGTATAGAAGTCTACATGTCTCCAAAGATGAAATTGACAGGCAAAGCCCATAGTTGGCTGCAAGACTTGAGGGTGTGTGTGCCACTTCCAGATGTAAAGAAAAAACATAAGACAATCTCCACAATTGGATCTATTGTATTGATGTAAAGGATCATTCTGGGGCATCAAACTACAGCTAGACATTTTAAAAGTTGTTGCGATGATGATAACACAGGAAGATGACTGTGGACGAAATAGAGCTTGTGGCCTTTGATGGAACCGATATGGAGTTGGATACAGCTGAAGAGGAAAAAAGTGACACGACGATGAGGTGGCAGAGATGATTAAAGAGGCAGAAGCTGAGGAGGGAGACTCAGGTGACATCTGCTGAATATCGCAGGAGATGGGGTCAATGTTGTGCATGTAGTGATGTAGGAAATTGGGTCAAGGTTCAGTACTCTCAACAGAAGGATGCAAGAAAATTTGTTGGCCAAGTTATTAGGAATATCTGGGTGAGGATATTGTATCAAATTCCTGAAAAGATTTCCTTGCATTTGAATAAATATGTTTGTCCTGAGTTGAGGAATTGATACACGTGCAGAGTGTGCAATATTGCAGACATTCCTTCCTGAACCACAGATGACAGGCGAGACAGGAATCACTTTCTCCAGCGAAACATGTGAATGCTGTAATGCTTAACCATTCTTTGCAGATTTGGTGTCCATGGGACAAGGTGGGATAAACATGGTCCAGTTGAATTAAAAAAAACTGAAATCAACCAATGTTCTCGGACATTTCACAATCCCATGGAAATAGCAATAACACAAACAGTGGAACAAAACATTGCGCATAGACAAAATATTGTGTGGTTGTGGTAATTCCGTTACCATGTTTCCTTCCCCATGTTTGTTTCTTCATTGAAATAATTCTGCTAAACGCCTGTGTAAAAAGCCCGTGTATCTGGAGGCAACAACCTTCCTGCCAAATAATCAGATAACTGTATGGACAGAGCTCCATTGAGGTTAACGTGGCAAGCCTGATTTTGTTTCGGGTTGGTGTTAAATTGTGTTGAAAACTCTGTTACTGCATCCCCGTTGGATGCATTGTGTTTAGTCACAGTTAAGTTTTTCCTTATGCTTGGTGGTAGGTTTTGTAACTTCAAGAAGGTATCTATAATGAATAAATGGCCTGCGGCCTTACAGCGTTAGTTTGTTTCAGAGAATGTCAATTCCGTTAAACCAGTGTGTAATTCCGTTACCAATGGAACTTTTCTTCTTTGAAGGGAAATCCTTTCATCAACAGTATATCTAACTTAAGCAAAGCCTGATTTCCATAGGCTCTACTGATAAGCTCTTAGAAACTGAGGCTCCTTTTATCATATGTTTTATTAATTTCAGAGGAATCTTGGCAGTTCAAAATCATGATTATTTGTATTAAAATTTCTGAGGTAATTCCTGTTCCCAAAGTGTTTTTGCTCTTATTTTTCCGGAGCAAAAGGCTGCTCCTACTTGAATGGCTAATGTGGTAGCTAGGGTATTAAGGGCAGAGAATTAGTGAGATATCCTCAAATCAAGGAAATAGTTTTGGAATATTGCCTAAAATATGGCTGGATTTTACTCTGATTGAATTCCGTTACCGTAGAATCTCCCAATTATGAATTGTGAGAAAATGAGATTAAAACCCTGAGTAAGGTGTATTGTGGTGAAAAAATTGTGATCCTATAAAGTTTGGAACA
>CM068954.1:31634767-31655616 GCA_035128595.1 Eptatretus atami | reverse complement strand
AATTGCTAGTGGCCGTAGATTTTGGAGACCCCACGGCCGCCGTGGCAAATGTGACCTAGGCCTTACCAAGATTACTATGTTTATTTTCAGTGAAACAATAGAACATCACCCAACACAGATATAACCTTGTTTATTTGCAAAATGCATTCGTTAAAAAGTCATGGCAATTTCCTGAAAATGAAAAAAAATGTATATATTGACAAAGATACATGAGTTACTTTTAGATCAGAAAATTTAACAGTTGAACTTCACTGGGTGTATATTTATACACACGTCACATGCACAACGCAACAACGCAAAGCTGACGCACAACCGACACACGCACACACAACACACACACACACACACCTTAATAAGGAGTAGAGACAGAGATCTATTTATTATTTAAAACCGAATAAATTGCCAAGTGGTGGTGCAAATGTGAAAAAGCTCTCGAATCAAACTCAGTGTCTCTAATGAACACAGCTAAAGCTCGTCACTGCCTGAGCTATGGGACATTAAAACGAATCAGGAGTTTCAAACATGAACACAGCTTAGCTCCATGGTGAAAGCCTTAACGTGCTTTCCCAGGCAGAGCTCCATATTGTTCAGGATGAGAGTGATGAGAGCACAGCATGTGTGTGAGAGACAGAAAGAGAGAACAGAGACAGGAGGAGAGGAGAGCAGAGAGACAGAGAGACAGAGAGAGACAGAGAGACAGAGAGACAGAGAGACAGAGAGACAGAGAAGAGTAGAGAGAGAGAGTAGAGAGAGAGAGAGAGAGAGAGAGAGAGAGAGAGAGAGAGAGAAACTAATTTTGTATACGCTTATTGAAAAACGCACAAGAAATAATTAAAATATTGTCTGAACTAAGTGAAAATAAATCAAGTTACAAGCAATTACACAGAGAGGGTTCATTACGACCCCATCATAAAGAAACCATTGCAACCAAATATACTTGTACATTACACAGTCTTGAATGGCATGTTACAAACAAGAAGAGGCATTGTTAACATACCAAAATTCCTCAAAGCACTGCCGTTGATCGGATGGAGAGCAAAAAGAAAATTGTAATTTAATGCGGCTCAAACAGAGCTTTAAGTATAACTGAGACATCAATATTATACATGTTTTGAATAAGAGACTTTCTAGTCTTATGAATCACTAATTGAGTCTGGGCAACAGGAAAATTCACCAAAATTAACGTTTGAAGGTTAGGAGAGCCACTAGGACCATATCAAGAAAGATTGTGAAACTAAAAATGGATGAAAGGTGTGCAAAGTTTTCAACAAAACAAAGAGAGGGGTTAAACGTTTGCATTCAATGGTCCTAAAAGTTTTAGTTGGTCTGAAAATGGTTTCACTCTACACTCTTGAAAAACACGTTGATAAGATAATTTGTCGGCAATGCTTTGTGTGCGATTGTTCGTTATACATCGCCGACACGTCTTAGCACAGGAGTCCTTTAATAACAATCCCAATTAGGGCAAAAGTATGGGTATGTGGCATGCTTGCCAGGTCAAAGGTGGATAAGGTTGGAAAATGTGCTTTCAAACATTGTAAATATAAGATTTTGCAGTCATTGCCAGAAAATTGATAGAGAACGGCTAAATTTCAAAGGTTCTGCATTATTAGAACCAGACAGTTGAAGATTGGGGGGGGGGGAAAGCCAGAAATGGAGAAAGAGGATTCTACTTTACCTTGCACATACAGTAACTACGGTGAACTGATTGCAACAACCCATCAACTTTCCGTCAATATCACATGCCATTAATTGAAGCAAGAGCAGAAATACTTAGCCACCTTTCACTAATATTGTCCTTAAGGTAGCAAAGTTTAAAAATAGAGGGAGTGATAAAATGTTGAATGAAAATTATATAATTTCTAAAACCTTGAGAAAGGGTGTTATAAAACAGTGGTTGATTGAAGAACACACATCCATAATTTGGACAAAGACAGCAGAGAATTGTGAGAACTTGCCAAACTTTCATAAAACCTTGATGAAACGAAGGTAGATAGAATATACTGCATCAACATGGGTTAAGTCAATTAGGAATAGCTCCTGAAAATAGCCCAGTTTCCCAGCTTAGCACAAGATGACGCTGGTGAGGTGTTTCCAAGCCAGATGGGGCTCAGACAAGAAATGCCAGAATGTTTACAAATGGAAGGCCATAACTTGGCACTTAACATTCACAAGTCTTTGGCCACCCTCAGATATCAGAAGATGAAGTCTTTCTGGTCACGGCTAATACTTTCCAGACAAGAACAAGCGATTAAGACACTTTTTGATTTAATCTACTATTGCAGGAGGTGGTTGGGCTGACAGGATGGCGTAGGCTGTAGAGGTACGCACACTCACCTCTAAGCTGTCCAGCCTGGGTTTGAATTCTAACACAGCTAAAACTGTCGTCCCGGTGTTTCATAGGAAGAGCGATTCATCATTGTGTGTGCTGTCTCTCGGATGGACGTTAAACAGGATTCCTATCTGCTGACATTAGTTGGTGGACATAAAAAAAATCCTACGGTGTCCTTCACGAAGAGGAGGTGAGCTTTTCAGTCCATTCCCCAAGCATGGGAGATGGTGTTCTGCAATTATGTGTATGTGTGTGTGTCCAGGCCATATAAGCATTTTCAAAGAGTTCTAGACAGTGCATCATCGCAGCAGCATTACCTGGATTGTTGATACGAACACAAATGTAATCAGCATAAGTTCTCATCTTTATAGGGGGAGGGTGGAGGGGGTGATATGCCAGAAACAGTCGATATGCCCACCAACGATTTACGAAAAGCAGGCAATAGATGTTTAAGAGACAGCATATAATGCTCCTGAAAGTTGACATCCTTACCTAAGCCCCCTTTTCACAAAGGGTTGTTGGTATTTAGAAGATGAGAAATATTGGAATAAAACAGACCATATAGTTTAAAACACAAATGCATCCTCAGTTGGGTCTCCTTAAATTCAGAAAGATATTAATTAATTTGAGTCCGCACAGAGTCTGTTCACTTGCTGTATTCCTTCTCTATTGTATCAACAATCATTATAACCAGACCATCTTCAGACAATGAAATTAGACTCATTTGAATTAGGCTGATTGAAAACTGATCTTGTTTTTTAAAATAAATAGTTATTTATGGTTACTTTCATACTGAACTGATTGTGTTATAACCCAATGCATGTGAAGCGAAAAGTGGGGTTTTTTGGGGGGATTTCAACCAATATAATTAACTATATAACCTTATATAATTACCTATACAGGGTGTACACAAATTAATGGTGGGGTTTCATGACATTGCCATTAAGTCGCCACGATAATACCTAGTCGCAACCATAATCACTTACAAGAAAGCATCGCGAGAGCAAGTGAAAGCGTTATGCCGGAGATTCTTCCCAGATGAAGAGAACGCCGCAGAGGTCTGAAGGCAACTTCAGAAGAAGCTTCGTGAAGGCCGGCACACAGCAAATCGATGCCCAGTTCCAGTGGTTGAGAGAGCTATAAGAGGTCATGCAGAAGAGCTCAGAGGGACAATGAGTAGGAGAGTGCCAAAGCACCAGGGTGGTTGTGGTTCTTAATGAAGGGATGGTTTTAGCTGAAGCTACTTCTCTGTATTATAATTTTTTATTTTTAGCTGAAGCTTTAATAATCATTAAATATTATTAAATATTTAATAAAATTATCTGATTATAATCAGATAGGATGCTCTATCACTATTTATTACAATAAGATTCAATACATACATCTCACAGGGAAGGGGACAGGTAGGGGAGAGGTTAAAATGTCTTCCATGTTTGGAGACATAATAAGTCGATGGCCTCTTAGTGACAACCAAACCAGCAATGAATATTTCTGAACATTCGATAAGATTCTGAAAGGTGTGAGCTTGTTCTGTAATTATGTCACCATCATCTGATATCATACTGTGTGCTTTAACTAGGGGCAGATTTTAATGATGGCAGGATTGATTTAACGAGATAACTGGCAGGTTGATTATTGCAAGTTGATGTTAATTTAACCGTTGAGTATGTGCGAGTAATTGTTGCCACATTATAGGTCATGTGGAGGTGGGTCGGTTCGTTCAGTTTCGTTGTGCAGATCACCAATCTAAACGAAATTCACCCTGTACATTCATGAGAACACACCATTGAAATTCCTACTTGTTTCCATATGCACAAGTTGACACACCGACAGTTATACCATTTGAAATTACCGCGGTGAAGTGGGCGTGGCGTGCTTGTAATCGTGGCGGAAACGACCAGGAAACAACAAATCAAGATGGCGGCACCCACGGTTGTCGTGTGATTTCGAGTGATTTTTGGTCTTTCAACAACCAAATATGCGTTGTTTCACACTTGGGCGGGGAGAAGATGAGAAAGTGACGCAATTCACGGATAAGAGCTGGCGTAAGGTATGCGAGTGTGCGAAGGCTTGGTGCGACGCCACAGATAGTGAAACTATCAACAAATGCCGTTTGCTGGCTGATCAAATTATGAAACTGCTGCCAATGACTGATCCTCCTGCGGATGCCGGCTGTCACCGGTTCTGCTATGCGTCGTTTTGTAACAAGGATCATATAAAACGTACTGAAGCCAGGAAAAGGAAATCAGAAGCCAGCACTACTGCAGTTTCTGCTAGAGCCAGTGAGGTGGTGGGCAGACGAGAAGAAGAGGGGCACTCATACCACAAAATACGTAGAAAATCCCTCAGAACCTCTGTAGAAAGGGTGGCTGGCAAATCAGCTGGTGTACTGCCAAGAATTTGGTTCATATGCTAGAAAAAAGACAAATTCATCCGTGTCAAAGGAAAATCTCAACGTGATCAGTTGTCCCTGGCAGAAACACAGGATGGAGGAAAGCTGAGGGAAACTGCTGAGCAGAGGAGAGATGAACGTGATGTGAGAATAATGACAACTATAAAGGATAAAGACTGTGTGGCGTGGCAGTTTGTTATCACCATAAATGTTATTATGAGTATGTGAATGACACATACCACAACAGAGTGAAAGTAAACTCCAAACTCAGAAAGTGAACTATGACTCAACATTTGACATTTTCTGTGATAAAGTAATCCAGGTAAGACTCATTGATGGAAAGCAATCTATACATAGAAGAAGTTGTGTGAGATGTTCAATGACCTACTCAGATATGCGAAGGTCAGGATAAAGCCAACTACCAGGCAACAAGACTGAAGAAAAGACTGCAGAACGGTACCCAGACATGATTTTCTATCGTACACCAAAAATGACTGAGAGCGAAGTGGTGTACATGAAGGACATTTATATTGATTCACTTGCTCAGGCTGCTGTTGTAGACAGTAGCTCTACAACAGAAACAGAGTCAACTACAGAGGATGAAGCCAGCCAGGGTCCACAGCAGGGTGACTCAGACCTCAATTTACATGTTCTATACTCGGAGCACTCATGGTGAGGGATGACCTGAACAAACACCAAAGTGTGGACATTACATGGCCCTACTTGGAAATGGTGGAGCTAGCACTAGAGCTTATATGGGCAACTCGTACTTCAAACTGGCTGAAACACCTTGTGATCAGAGGAGAGCGTCAATTCCCTGGTACTTTGCGTACGATCACCTAAACTATGCAAGGTACTTAACCGTTTACTGGCTGGAAAGGCCGGGCTAGAGCACTCCCACCCAGACACCTATCAAGCGTTCATGGACGGCAAATGGACTGCCCAACGGCATACTCATTATGGATTTAGTAGTGTTGCGTGTGATCAGATCATAGAGCAGACTTTAAATAGGGACAGCAAGACCAGTGGAGGCATCATTGGTTACACTCAGAAAAGCACAGCTGTGAAGAAGTGGATCCTGTCCCAACCAGCACGTGCGGAAATCGCAAGGAAATGTGAGTCCATGGCGGGTATCCACGACGAGCCCCGAACGAGAAAGGATTTGGATGTGTCGAACTCGAAGAAGAACGAAGCATTGGTGGTACAAGTGATGGACACAGTACTTCAAATGATGAACCCTTTCTCCCGCGCTCACCTTGAACTCGTCAATATTAGTTCAGGTGTCATCGCACCGCCAGCCACTTCCGCGGACTTGATGAACGCGTATGTCAAGGGAGAGAATGCTGTCGTGAAATTCATGCGTGATCGGCTTCTCTCGGGTGAGGTCCCATTCTTCAGTCCGATTTGAAGGCCAAATTGGCAACTTTCTCGAAGGTGCGAGCAAGTCGGCGACTCCCCACCAGCAGACGCCGAAGGTTGAAATTGCGAATGAACGTCATCTTTTCACACGACTGCTGTTGATTGGTGAGAAAAGCAATGTAACACTCCACGATCTGCTCGCATACCCACTGGCGAACATATCTTTCCCGCTGGCATCCGGTGATGGTTCGATTGCTAAGACGGACAAAGCCAAACCCCGCAACCATATCCTGAAACTGTGGCCCGATTGCCGTGTGACGCTCGGCTATCCAAGGTGCAACAATTGTGGATGGAATGGCCGTTATTCAGGCGATAAAGGCTGGTTCACGCCTAACACTTTCGGCAAACTGGAAGAGATGTGCTGAACATCGTAGTGGCCAAAGCACGACATAACCAATCTTCGAGACTGGACGTGGTGTTTGATACTTACCCAAGTATCAGCATCAAGTGCCTGGAGCACGCCAGACGAGCGGGCAGGGCGGGCGATCTTCAGGCGAACCATCTACGGACGTGATCAAGCCCTTCCAAAACAGTGGGCCAATTATCTCCTGAGCGGAGCCAACAAGGAGGCGTTGATAGAGTTCATCGTCGAATCGTGGACGAGAAACATCTCTCCATCAAAACTGGGTGACATGCTGTTGTACGTCAGTCATGCCGGCAAATGTGAGAAAATCAAGGCGTCGAATGGTGTCATCACTGTGTCGTCAGTACCTGAACTTGAATGTGACCATGAGGAAGCTGACACGAAGCTCCTGCTACATGCCACTCACGAACGGGACAGAATGAAGAGTCGGCGCGCATAGAGAGTTTCGACACCGATGTGTTTGTGTTGGCATTGGCTCACTCGAAGTCGATTCGGGCGCGAAATTTCCATCTGGTCACAGAAAGTCCCAAGGACATTATCGTCGTGACATTAGGAAGCTGAGTAATGCCCTGGAAAGTTCTGTCTGCGATGCGTTGATAGGTTTGCACAATTTCACGGGAAGTGATACCACCAGTGCATTCCACGGTAAGGGCAAAACAAGGCCATTTGACTTGATGATGAAGAGTCCCCATCTCATCACCTGTTTCGGGAGCATTGGTCGAGAATTCACGCTAGCTCAGATATCATTCACGACCTGGAACATTCGTCTGCGCCATGTACAATCAGCCGACCATGAGAGAGTGTGATGAGGCTCGCTACAAGCAATTCTGCAGCCAGTCGCTGGGAGAACAGAAGTTGCCGCCTGCAAATGACGCTCTGATGCTGCATTGCAAAAGAGTTAACTATCAGTCTTCGATCCACCACCGCGCGACTGAGAGGTTATAGAAGCCCCTTCTCCTACATTTCACGGATGGGTGGAACGCAACGGAGCACTGATTGTTCACTGGCTGAACAAACCACCAGCGCAAGGAACTGTTAGAGGCGGACGAAATGTAATTGCAAGAAGACGAAATGCGAGACCAACAGTGTTCTTGCCGGTCAAAAGGACTGTCCTGCACAGAGTGCTGTGGGTGTCAAAACTGCGCCAACGATGAACAGACCCGTGCAGAAATAAACTTATGGATGATGAAAGCGGAACTGACGATGATTCCGACGACGAACTGTGAATGCGGGTGTCGCACTGCTTTTGCTGTGGTGATCTACTACACAGTAGTATTCAGGTTGGTTAGCATGTAATAGTGGACTTAATTTGTAATAGCAGCAGTCAAGAGCCTAGTTCAGCAACCGCTTCAGAGCAAGAAATACTGGAGTTCTAAGACAGATATCCTCTTGTGGCGGTTCTACTTTTCATCAGGCTGAGTCGAGCAGTGTCTTTGTCTTTGATTTAATCCGTAATAGCCAATTAACTGTCTAATAGCGCCTGTAACTGCCTTTAATAGTCAATGTAACTACCTTTAATAGCCAGTGTGGCTGCCTTTTAAGCAAAAAGTTGCCTTGGTCAACTCAAAGGCCTGTCTGGTCGGTCCAGATGTTTTCGGCCGGTAAAAATATGTAAACTGCTTCGGTTTACGACCTTTAATTATAAACATCTTTAATAACAGTGAATAGGGCTCTGTATAAACATATTGTATCATTTTAAGACCTCACAAGATTTTCTTTGACGTACATATCAGTCTAACCTTGATTCTTCATTTCTGTGTCAAAATCGTGCTTTAATGTTCGGTGTATCTTTAATTGCCAAAAATGACGAATTGTGTCACATCCTCGACGTGGAAACAAGTGGATTTGGACTCAGCGTCTAAAATTCTTTAAGTATGCCAAATTTCATGCCAGATTGGTGATCTGCACAACGAAAATCATTTTCTGAAGGTCATAGCGAGTACCTCCACATGGTCTATTATACCGAGGGCTGAACCAATAGGACAGGATTGTGCTCTGGTTATTCCATCAACTTATTTTACAAAGTAGGAGTTATGGAACTCTCTAAAAGCTTGTCGAGAGATTTAACAGAAAAAAGCTGAGCTGCAAGAAGGATAGAAGATGTGGGAGGTGGGGGGAGGAGGGGTGGTCTCTTGAGAAATCTATTGAAGACTGACTGGAAAGACTGCTGTCACTGCTATGAATTATTCTGTCAGCTGCAGCTTTGAAATGTGATCTCTCTCTTCATTCAAAGTGGAATATCAAGGAGACTCGACACAGGAGGTCATTTGGCCCATCATGCCTGTGTCGTACCAACACCAGCCCAAATATATCCGTCAAAACGACATAATTTCATTGGGTGAATGGGGGGAGGAGTGGGGATGAGAACAACATTGCATGCTCAGGGATATCCCAATAGTGCCCCCAAAAAAAGGGAAATCAATTTATTTGAATTATAAATTTTTTTATTTTATTTTATCCCAGCAAAGGTACCCGGCATTGCCTGTCAATGCCGGGTCCCTCCTCCCACCCCTTTCCTCTGCCTCCTGCCACCCCACTCCTTCCCCTCCCTCCTCCTCTTCCTCCCACCATGGACTCCCACTCCACCTTTTCCCCTCCCTCATCCCACTCCACTACCTATTTCCTCCCTCCGGACTCCCACACCACTCTTCCCTTGCCTCCTCCCACCCCAACCCCCTCTTTCCGGACTCCCACCCCTTCCCCGTGACAGGTGGTGGCTTGTGTGTTTTAAAATTGGGCAATTCTACAGCAGAAAGGCGAAAAACATGAAAATTCAAACTTGGCTTCACCCAATTAGAAAGTTATTAGCACAAAACTATGGGTTCTTAGACATTCGGCAACAGAACCAACTCCTGGATATCTCATTCCCTCACGTTTTCCGTTCCAGTGATAAAATGCACTTTTTTGCCACGGAATTTAAGGAGTTTGAGCTGATATTTTATGGCCACCCCATAATTTTATAGATGAGAGAAATGTCTATAAAATTATCTTAATTATGGGTTCACACTCAAGGTTTCTGATTTGTTATTCATTTTTGACCGCCTTTTTATGAAATTCACACAGATGTTTTCAATTCACTCCTTTTATGGTAATTCCTACAAAATCATGTAATAAATTCTGTGTGAGTTTATTCCTTGATCTTGGAGAAAGTCCTTGAAGATTCTCTTTCATTGGGAGCCCAATGAAGAGATTACAGCCAATTTCTAATTAAAAACCTCATACTTCTGAGAAAATGTGGTAACGAATTACAGTAACGGAATTACAGTTAGTACCAAAGCTTTGTTTTTCATGGTCTTTGAAAGGAATCTTGGTCTTTGTATACAATAAAAGGTGTCAGCACTTCCTAATTTATTGTTTTCGTTGATTATTGGCCTAATTAATTGTTTTAGTTGATTATTGGCTTAATTAATTGTTTTAGTTGATTATTGCCTAAATTAATTGTTTTATTTGATTGTGTGGACAACAGGTTGTAAGATACTGACCTTCACCTTTTCTAGAATCAGGAAGCCGATGGAAGCCTGGATGTCAGACTTTAATCCGTCAACATCTTGTAAATGGCGGTACAGCAAGAGACAAGTGCCAAGGCTGTTCTGAGTGCAACATAACTGTGACAACATCGGTGGAGTTGCAGCGATTGCAGAGAAACAGTGTCTGTATAGAAGTCCTACATGTCTCCAAAGATGAAATTGAGCAGCAAGAGCCAAGTTGCTGCAGACTTTGAGGTGTGTGTGCCACTCCAGATGTAAAGAAAAACATACAATCATCACATTGATCCTATTGATTGATGTAAAGGATCATTCTGGGGCATCAACTACAGCTAGACATGTCTTCAAAGTTGTTGGCGAGATGATAAACAGCAGATGATGTGGACGAAATAGAGCTTGTGCCTTTGATGGGAACCGATATGGAGTTGGATACAGCTGAGAGGAAAAAAATGACAGAACAGATGAGGATGGCAAAGATGATGAGGCAAAGCTGAGGAGGGAGACCAGGTGGACATGATGCTGAATATCAGGAGATGGGGTCAATGTTGTGCATGTAGTAGATGTAGGAATTGGGTCAAGGTTCAGTATCTCAACAAAGATGCAAGAAAATTTGTGGCCAAGTTATATAGAAATCTGGTGAGGATATTGTCATCAAAATTCCTGAAAAGATTCTGCATTTGATAAATATGTTTGGCCTGAGGTTGAGGAAATTGATTACAGTGCAGAGTGTGAAATTGCACATTCTTCCTTAACCAAGAGGACAGGCGAGACAGGATCACTTTCATCCAGTGAAACATGTGATGCGTAATGCTTAACATTCTTTGAGATTTGGTGTTCCAGGACCAAGTGATAAAACATGGTCAGTTGATTTAAAAAAACTGAATCAACAATGTTCTCACATTTCAAATCCCATGGAATAGCAAATAACACAACAGTGGACAAAACATTGCGCATAGACAAATATGTGTTGGTGTGTAATTCCGTTACCATGTTTCTCCCAGTTGTTTTCTTCATTGAATAAATCTGCTAAAACGCCTGTGTAAAAGCCTGTGTATCTGGAGCAACAACTTCTGCCAATAATCAGATACTGTATGGACAGAGCTCCATGAGTAAAAACTGTGGCAAGCTGATTTGTTTCGGAGTTGTGTGTAAATTGTGTTGAAAACTCTGTTACCGACCCCGTTGGATGCATGTGTAAGTCAAGTTAAGTTTTCTTATGCTGTGGTAGTTTGGTAACTTCAGAAAGGTATCTATATATGAATAATGGCCTGCGGCCTTACAGCGTTCAGTTGTTTCAGAGGATGTAATTCCGTTAACCAGTGTGTAATTCCGTTACCATGGACTTTTCTTCTTTGAGGGAATCCTTTCATCAACAAAGCAATATCTAACTTAAGCAAAGCCTGATTCCATAGGCTACTTGATAAGCTCTTAGAAACTGAGCTCCTTTAATTCATATGTTATTAATTCAGAGGAATCTGCAGTCAAAATCATGATTTTTTTTGGTATTAAATTTCTGAGGTATTCTGTTACCAAAGTGTTTTGCCTCTATTTTTCGGAGCAAAAGGCTGCTCCCTACTTGAATGGCTAATGGGTAGCTAGGGTATAAGGGCAGAGAATTAGTGAAGATATCCATCAAATCAAGGCAAATCAGTTTTGGAATATGGCCTAAAATATGGTGGATTTTACTCTGATTGTAATTCCGTTACGTAGAATCTCCAATTATGAATTGGAGAAAATGAGATTAAAACCCTGAGTAAGGTGTATTGTGGTGAAAAAAATGTGATCCTATAAAGTTTTGGAACCAATTAACCTTGGAGTTCAGAGGATTAGCGTCACAACAAATGCTGATGCACTTTTATATAGCAGATAACATCACTCAAAGTCCTAATGAAATTAAATAACATTTCACAGAGGCAATTTCTGAATTAAAGCAGATCGCACAAAAGGTGAAACCAATTTGACCCCAGGCTAAACAGCTGAGAGCGAGTGTGTGTACCTCTTCAGCCATCCTGTCGTGGTTCATGGGGATTCATTGCTTGTAGCCACTGAAAACATTTTTCAATTCTCTCTGAAATCATAGTTCACCTTGTCCCGTTGCTTTACTCATGTAATCCTCTAATTTAATTTTACCTTCCTAACTGGGGGATGTCCACAGAAAACGAGCTGCCAGTCACCGCGCCACTGCTCACAGTGCGGGAGACTATGCCTGCTTAATTATGTCATTGCACTCAGTGAAGTTAACACTTGGTAAAAACAGTAGAAACACAGAAAAAAGAAAAAGTTGTTTTTATGATTTGGAAATTTTACATTTTCTTGTGTAAATATGGAGGAGGGTGCACAGCCTTACGTAAAGCTTATACCATATATGCAAGTTTTAAGAATCACTAAATTCTTAAATTTTCGATTTCACTCCAGAATCTTGAAATTTATTTAGTCCATAAGATATAATCCTCAATCCAAAATAATATTTCTATTATATACTTTAATTAGTCCATGACAGTATATTGTGTTTCCATGCAAGGCATTTTAAATAGGCCGAATAAAAATGGCGGCTAAGACCCCTGTGAGGTGAAGTTGGATTGACCAAGGTTAGCCTTCCATGAAGGCAAGCCATGAGTTATCTTCAAAAAGGGTGTTTAAATTTACCCAAACCCAGTTTTCATTCATGCACTTCCTTGGAGTTCCCTTAGTATGCATGCAAAGTTTTGGGCCACGAGATTCATGTTTTGAAGTTATGGAAGAGCCTACACTCAACATTTATTATTATGTTATAGATATAGATATAAATATATATATATATAATATAATATATATATATATACATATATACAATACAGTGTATTATATATATATAACTTGTGTATATCTATATTAATAATACATACAGTATATATACATACAGTATAATATATATATATATACATACATATATTATAATATATATATATAAATAATATATATATATATATATACATATAAGTTGAAGGAACTTTTGGGGAGAGTAATATACACACCAACCTCACAATATCCCTTGACGAGAACCTCACAGACACGACACTCTGCACAGATGCACCCAATCACCCATCCATACTCAAGTTAATTAAAAGTACTGCCAATATCCCTATACCCCTCTATCTCTAAAGGCTTTTAGTTAATTTACCTATCTAATTCAAATTTAAACATGTAACCTACCTACTGTTTCTGCTGCCACTACATTCCAAGAAGACCATTCCATGCATGACTATTCTTTGAGTGAAAGACCCTGTCTTACTACTATCTACTCTCCTCTTCTTTACTCTCAGTTGTTGTTGTTGCTTGAGTTGCTTGGAAGTAATTGTGACATTCTTTTTCCAGTGTTGTCGATCACCCGTTGATAGTATTTTGGAATATGCAATACATTTTACATCATGTTGAGGGATTGTGGATAAAATAGAACAACGTATACACTGGAGATGGAAAAGGAGCATACCTCACGTTTTCACGGAGGAGGTGCTGTGGTGGTACTTAAACCAGCAGCATGTACACAGTTCGTTTGGATCAATACGAAGCTCTATAGATGTCAGTCGGAACTGTCAACAGAGGTACGTCAGTATGAATTGCTTGGTCACTCACCTCACTGGACCTGTAGACAAAAGCATGCGGTATGCAGCTCCAGCCATCTCTGCTTCCACGGTTTCCGGCCATTTCTTGAGACTTCGACAAAACCAACATAGTGGAGCCTCCACTGCAGGTCCTCCACCCTGAGTGAAAAACACAGCATCCATTATCAGCTGTCAAACTTTGTAATTTCAAAACACAGAAGGTGAACAGGTCAATGTGAGATCAAAATTCATATGAAATATCCTCTGATACATGAGGACTCACTGGTATTATGATTACATTGTATATGTCACTGGTATTTAGGGTACCAAGCCTTTTAGGCTGGGTAACCATTGTTATTCTTCTTTTTATTCTTGTACATTATTATTCGCTTTATCTGGAATTTGAATTCAGATAAGGTATGTCATTGTGCACCATCGTCTGTCTGTCTGTCCATCCACCTCCTATTTTCGATTTCTCCGGGAAACGCTGGCCGATCCGGCTGAAATTTGGCAGAAACGTTCCACTCCTGACTGGTAATGGGATTGCAAAGCTCGTTCCAGTCACGTGACTTTAGTAGGTCAAAATGGCCGAATTAGTAAATTCCTTTAAAAATCTCTTCTCCACACTCACCAGTCAGAATGCTCAACCAAATTTGGGTTACAACATTCGGACAGGCGTGATGAGTTAATTGCGTGGTCATGCTTATCAGTGACCGGAAGTGTGTGAAAATGGCAGCCTTCGTAAATTTTTGGAAAATCGCTGAATTCCTTCAAAATCTTCTTCTCCAGACCCACCAGTCAGAAGCTACCAAATTTGGTTTACAACATTAGGCAAGGCCAGATAAGCTATACGTCCAGTGGTTATCTTCTGCCGGTATTTTCTGGGTTTATTCCCTTTTAAATTCATTTTCTCTGTAACTGCTTGTCAGATTGACACAAAAATAGTCACCATGGGAGCGACTCCTCATATATAATCTTTTAGTGATAATTATAATGCTATAGGCACGTAGTGTGGCAGCCATGTTGGAAAAAAGGAAAAACTTTGGACCTCTATATCTCCAAAACCACTGCATGGAAAAAATTAAAACTTGGCACATGTCAAGTACTCCTCATAGGGAATATGGTGTTGTTAACAACACGTCATTGGTGCCTTCGTTATGACATCATCATTCAATACGTCAAACGTTTTATCCGATCAGTAAGAAATTTGAGTGTTGTCTAGCCACAAAGTGTTCAAGAGAAGAAAAATTACGAGGAGCCATGGTTCAGCAGCCATGTTTGATTGAACATAAAAGCTTTAAAAATCCTCTTCTCAGAAACGGCTTACCAGATTGATCCGATACTCCACAAACACACATGATGTACTAGCCTTTGGGAATATAGGTTGTAAATTTTAACATCATAGGTCACATGGGTTTGGCAGTTACAATTTTTTTAAGAAAACCTTTAAAAATCTTCTTCTCGAGAATGGCTTGACAGACTGAGGAGAAACTTCACACACATTTGCCAAGCTTTGGGGATAGAAGAGCATTTCAACGAAATATATGGCAGCAATAATTATTTTATCTTTGTAATGTGGTTATTTAAAAAAAAAAATTATTTCTTTAAAAAAATAGGCTCACTTGTGCTACCAGGATGGGTTTGAGTAGAGACGTAGCAGTTGAAATCTGAAGCCCAGTTGAATAAAGCATTCTTAGGAAAGATTTGGATTTACTTAAATTTTCCTCAAATTTCTCCTTAAGGACATGCATAATTGAGGACCGTTGCATAGTCGAATATTCCTTAAGTTTTTCCTTAAACTCAAAAACTCAAGGAAGCACCCCCCAACCCCACTTTCTTACATCATGTTTAGGTAATTTAAATACAATTCAATTGATACCAATGATGACCCAGGTAAAAGGGTCAACTGCTTAAATAATAAATGGATTGAACACAGCGTGTTAATCGGTCCATAACTCATCCTACATCATAGAGAGATGTTTGAAGCCATGTTTGACTCGTGGGAGTCCCGGTTTACCCTGTGGACCCATGGTGTCGAGCATTTATTACTTTGGTGTTCAGGTATTTTAGATACCAATTAAATTGATACCGATGATGTCCCCAGGAAAAAGGGTCAACTGCGTACATAATACGTAGATTGAACGTGTCGTGTTACTCGGTCATAACTCGTCAATGCCGCCATAGAGAGATGTGGTGGGAAGTCTGACTCAGGGGAGTCCCGTTTACCCTCTAGAGTCTAGACGGACCCATGCCTAATCCAAATCTCGGGATTCTTATCAATTATACACTATTTATTAGTTTATGTGTGCAATTCAACTAAAAAGATATTTAACAACACACATCATACAATTATACAATGTATTGTGTCTTGTGCTTTGAGAAAAGCCTCCACTCGTACTTCTGTCTCTTCTGAACAAGTTTGTAGAAAGCCTCGCTCGCAATCCTGCTTTCAGACACCTCATCCTATTCTAATCTGATTGGTTGCCTAGCAGAGCAACGGCTCCTAAGGATTTACTCATCCTTAAGACTTCAAACAAAATCCTTTGCCAAGGAATCACAGTGTCCTTAAGGGAATCATTCCTTAAGGATGAGGGAATTTTATGCAACGGGCCCAAATCCCTCTTCAGGCTCATCCTGATGACTCCATCTTTGCTTTTTGCTTGTTTTGGATTCCTTATAACTCAATGCGCATTTCGTTTTCCATTTGATTTGAATTTAATTTTTTTTTTAACTCATTTGATTCAGTTTTACAAAGAGGACGTCATGGGTAACATTCTGATCAAAGCGGGCTGTATTAAAGCGGGGGGCAATGTATAGTTCACCCCCCGCCCCTCCCCCGTCACCGACAAAAATAACTCTGCTCAGGATTGTATCAAAGTGGGAAGTCTTGGTAGCAGGACATAACTGCCGCAGTTAAAGTGGCATATCAAGATTATAAAACAATAATAATAAAAATTAATAATAATTAAAGACACTAGCAGTGGAGCAAACATATTTCAGGAGAGAGTTGGATTCAATATATATATATTTTTCCTGGTCCGTACGTAAAAAAATGATTTAATTTCTCATGCATTCCACTATCCTTTGGGGCCATTTCCACATATAAAGTACACAAAATGGCAGACCACCTCCCCTCTCCTCATAGTCCCATAAATTTATTTTCCCTCCTCTCCCTTATTTCTCCCAACTATCTTTAGATTCATTTTTTCCTTTCTTTTTCCTACTCCTTCCTAATATCCATACCATCATCCTAATTTTCCAAAATAAACTTACCAATTCCAACCCTTCCACCATTCTCCTTGCTCCAAATGTATACATCACTCAATATACAAGTTGCAGTGCTTTATCTTAGTCCAAACAATATTCTGGAAGTATTTCCTGTAATTACTCACTGACCTATTCAACTTTGTGATGATTACAAGTGGTAAAAAAGAAGAAATACAAACCAATAAAATTATTGTAATTGCAGTAGTATTTGGAAGATCATTCAGGTCTGGCTTCCTATTTTTAGCAAAGAGTTCTAGTGTTGGATAGTTTTTTCATTTGCAAACTCTGTGAGATTTTTTTTAGAACATGACAAAGTTTAACATTTTGAGAGCGTGCACACACCATCCACTGCCGGGTACTGCACGTGGTTTCAAAGTGTTCAAGATGCCTGGAAAACTCCTCCGCGGAGAGGCAGGTGGCCCGATGTCTCGACAGAAATTAGTCCGCTTGGGTGGGAGGGGGTAATGGAGTGTTGTGGGGTGGGGGAGGGGGGGGAGGGAGGAGTTACATTACGATCAGCTGTCTTTGTCATCATGCATCATGTTCACAGCTCGTGAAACAGCAGTCAAAATCATTCGCACCAAACACAAACAATATTCAGGTTATACAGTATCCATTCATCATGCGCTTTCATTATGACATGGTATGGTGTAGTATGGTCAAAACGATCTGGTGTGCTATGGTGTGATGACATGAGGTATGGTACAGTGAGGTGTTATTTGTAGTTGTATGACATGGTGTACAGTTACTCAGAATAGCGCAGAAGATCACATTAGCTTACATGTGTCATCGAGGGAGGGAAGCAGGAATTGCAGACCTTCACCGGTTTTTCCCGCAGGCGACGCATTGGAAGATTGTTCTTGGAGCATATATGGCAGACAGCCTGAATGGACACAATTTTCGTGTGTGTCATTGTTGTTAAAGCAATACAAGTAGACAGTATCTGAAAATGCAAAGCACGTCCGCTTTGTATTCAGACTTCTTATTCCGTATGCTAAATGGTTCCTTTGACCTTTTGACTAAATTCTTCATTTGTCTTCTCTATCTATATTCTCATAACAAAATATTGTTGAAAACTTGATAACAAAGCCTAAATGATAATTAAAATTTAAGGTATTTGGATGAAAATTGACCATTTTATGTCACGCTCACTTTTGACCTTTTGACCAAATATTAAATTGTCTTCTTTCACATTCTTATAATAAAAGCTTTGTTGAAAATTTGATATCAAAAGCTGAAATGGGAAAAAAAAGTTTGCAGCCGGACATGCACGCACGCACACCCCATGCACACACAACACACACACAACACACACACACCACACACACACACACACACACAACACACACACACACACACACACACACACACACGAGTAATAGCAAACCCATTCTCTCCACGCTAATAAATTGAGAGAGTTCTGGGTAGCAATATTTCGTCTTGGTGTGCAATTGCAACCTTCCGCTGCAGGGTTGCACTTAATGACTGCTCAAAAAATGGGTCTTGGGTCATGCACAAACTGCAAAATTGTTGGCAAATACTTCAAAAAAAATCAAAAAAATCAATGTTTCGACCCTAGTTAAGGTATGAACATCATCACCTCTTTGTCTCATTTGTCACATTATCTTTACCACCTCAGATTGAGAAGTCATCAACTTGAGGATGCGTCATGTAATAAGTAAGATCGAAGTTGTGGAAGGATTCATATAGGTAAAGTTCTGCATGCTAATTAAAATGTCGACGAATCTGTCAACATATGTTACGGTTGTGGAAAATTCACAGAACACCAGTCCGATTCCCCAGAGGTCAGTTATTTCGGTGTGTGTGTTCCAGGTTAGATTCCCCCACCAATGTATAACGGGATTGTTCGTTGGCCGGGCTGTGCATCTTTGAGTAGTGTTATTCTTTTCTATCTTTATTTTAAACAAACACATCGTCACAAACACGCCAACCCCGCAGCAGCGTTTGACGGTGATTCCACACGGCGCGTGACGGTGATTTCCAACAGCGCGCATTTGACGGTGATCTCCAACACGGCGCGTTTGAAGGTGATTTCCAACACGGCCGCATTTGACGGTGATCTCCAACACGGCCCGCGTTTGAAGGTGATTCCAACACGGCCGCGTTTGACGGTGATCTCCAACACGGCCACGTTCGATGGTGATCTCCAACATGGCCGTGTTTGACGGTAATTCCACACGCCGCGTTTGACGGTGATTCCAACACGGCCGGTTCGATGGTGATCTCCAACATGGCCGTGTTTGACGGTAATTTCCAACACGGCCGCGTTTGACGGTGATCTCCAACACGGCCGCGTTTTGAGTGTCTCCAACAGGCGCGCTTTGACAGGGATTCCAAACATGGCCACGTTTGACGGCAAAGATCGGATCAAAAGGGCGTTACCCTCTGAAAGAGCTGCCAATCGGAAGTGAGAGGGGCGGATCCAGCCTTTGGTGAAAGGTTCAAGGTGAAAGGGGGAGGGCGCTGATTTCGGGTGGTGAAGCCGAGCGACCCCCTCCTTGGGGCATAAAAAGCCGCGTTCGCTCGCCGACAGAGCAGTCCGAGTGGAGAAGCCGTTTGAGGAGAGCGCTCGAGTGAGCGCTGCAGTTTGAGTTGGTGTGGGGAGCTCGGAGGCAGTGGAGAGCCGTGGAGAGCTGCTTGCTTCGAGTTCGTGCTGGCGCTGGAGTTCGTGGCCTTGGCGGGTTTTGGGCCCCCAAAGTGGGGAGTGGAGAGACGCCCGTTTGAGAGCTGGAGAGTTCGGAGTTGGGCAGTTGAATTTCACTTGGGGGTCGCCGGGCTGCAACCAGGAGTGCCTGAGTCGAGACCATTCACTCCTCAGCGCGTCGTCGGCTAAGCCAGGCCGCAGTGGAGCCGGACGACCAAGGGAGCCAGTCGGAGCTTCGGGGTCCGGGCTAAAACAAACGGGGTCGCCGAATCCAGGACCCCGGAGTCACTACGAGGGTGGCCAGGCTAGCGCCCGCCAGTCTCTTCTATGAGCCCCTTCGGTACATCCCGGCTCCTGAGTAGTCAATAAAGCTCAACGAGCCCGGTTCTTTCTTTCTGGGGTTTTGGATGAAAGTCTGTGGCACCTTGTCTTTTAATAAAGAAACTGGATTAAGTGATGATTGTGTACATGATGAATAGACATCGGCTGTTAGCTTTTTGCTCGTGTCCTGTCCCCATCCCCCCCTTGACTGCTTACTTGTGCCTGAGTGGAAATGAAATGTCCCCATTGTTGAATGTCACCTGCTCGTTGTGTCCACTTTCTGCCATTGCTGCCATGCATGCGTTTGGAATATTAGCGTGGCTGGATTATGCCGAATAAACGTACATCTTCGTCCGACGGGACTGTGGCGATATAAAACCGCTCGGCAATTGCATACGGAACGAGCTGCTTAAGCGGTCTCATTTCGTGCAGGCCCATCGAGGTATAACTCGCCGGTATCTCTTGTCCGTGAGAATAATAGGGTACATGACATTCGGCGAATCGAGCTCACTGAGCGCGGGTAACAGAGGGATGGGCTGGTTTAATGTGGGTGTTTAAAAACACCTGCGTAGCTGGGTTCGGCGTTGATCCGGAAGCTACGACTAGATTGGGCATTCGGTGGCGCGCATGCAGCCGCAATTGGGCTAGGCGGTCGTCCGCACGCCGAACGGGTGGGAAATCGACAACACTTGGTGTCAGCGAGCGGGACAAGACATCTCCCGTCTCCAAGCGAAATTAAACGGAAACGATCAAGGGTGTGCGAAGTCGACCTCCGGTTCCTTAAATGTCGAGCTTTCACATTTATATTTCCGATATCGCCAAAATGGCAGCTTAAGGCAGCAGGGGCAGGGATGGAATATGTTTTTAAATGTAGAATCCATGGCCCGGGAGTGGTTCTTTTATTATAATCGCACTCCGAATTGTCGTTCAGTGGAGCGGGCCTGACATGAACTTTTGCCGGCAACTAAACTCGGAGTCGCAAAATGGCGGCTGCGGCTGTTCACCTCAGCACAGCGTCGTGAC
>CM068954.1:31599978-31615225 GCA_035128595.1 Eptatretus atami | reverse complement strand
GAACTGAGGATGTTAAGGGAGGAAAGAAAGAGAACGGAGAATGAAACGTTAAGGAACCACACTGTGCAGAACAAACAGCTAGAAGCCAAAGCAAGATTAAAGAATGAGATGCAAAAAGAGTAGTGAAAGAACAACGAATGAAACAGGAAAAGGAAATCAACCAATTGAAGGAAACGATGAGATTGAGAGAAGAGTAACTGGGCCTTAATAGGTCAATGTACTACCTTTAAATAGCCAGTGTGGCTGCCTTTTAAGCAAAAAGTTGCCTTGGTCAACTCAAAGGCACTGTTCTGGTCGGTCCAGATGTTTTCGGGCCGGTAAAATATGTAACTGCTTCGGTTTACGACCTTTACATTATAAACATCTTTATAACAGTGAATAGGGTCTGTTATAAACATATTGTATCATTTTAAGAACCTCACAAGAGTTTTCTTTGACGTACATATCAGTCTAACCTTGATTCTTCATTTCTGTGTCAAAATCGTTGCTTTAATGTTCGGTGTATTCTTTAAATTGCCAAAAATGACGAATTGTGTCACATCCCTCGACGTGGAAGTGGATTTGGACTCAGCGTCTAAAATTCTTAAGTATTGCCAATTCATCCAGATTGGTGATCTGCACACGAAAATCATTTTCTGAAGGTCATAGCGAGTACCTCCACATGGTCTATTATACCGAGGGCTGAACCAATAGGACCAGGATTGTGCTCTGGTTTTCATCAACTTTAATTTACAAAGTAGGAGTTATGGAACTTCTAAAAGCTTGTCGAGAGATTTAAACAGAAAAAATCTGAGCTGCAAAGAAGGATAGAAGATGTGGGAGGTGGGGGAGGAGGGTGGTCTCTTTGAGAAATCTATTGAAGACTTGACTGGAAAGACCTGCTGTCACTGGCTATGATTATTCTGTCAGCTCAGCTTTGAAAAGTGATCTCTCTCTTCATTCAAAGTGGAATATCAAGGAGACTCACACAGGAGGTCATTTTGCCCATCATCGCCCTGTGTCGTACGCAACCAAGTCCAAATATATTCCGTCAAAAACGACCATAATTCATTGGGTGAATGGGGGGAGGAGTTGGGGATGCGAACAACATTGCATGCTCAGGGATATCCAATAGTGCCCCAAAAAAAGGGAAATCAATTTATTTGAATTATAAAATTTTTTATTTTATTTTATCCCAGCAAAGGTACCCGGCTATTGCCTGTCAATGCCCGGTCCCTCCTCCCACCCCTTTCCTCTGCCTCCTGCCACGCCATCCTTCCCTCCTCCTCCTCTCCTCCCACATGGACTCCCATCACCTTTTGCCCCTCCCTCATCCACTCCATACTATTTCCTCCCTCCGGACTCCCACACCACTCTTCCTTGCAATCCTCCCACCCCAGCCCCTCTTTCGGACTCACCACCCCTTCCCGTGACAGGTGGTGGCTTTGTGGTGTTTTAAAATTGGGCAATTCTACAGCAGAAAGGCGAAAAACATGAAAATTCAAACTTTGGCTTCACCAATTAGAAAGTTTATTAGCAAAAAACAAAACTATGGGGTTTCTTAAGTACATTCCCGCGCAACAGACAAACTCCTGGATATCTCATTCCCTCACGTTTTTCGTTGCCAGTGAAAAATGCACTTTTTTGCCACGGAAATTTAAGGAGTTTGAGGCTGATATTTTATGGCCACCACCATAATTTTATAGAATGAGAGAAATGTCTATAAAATTATCTTAATTATGGGTTCACACTCAAGGTTTCTGATTTTTTATTCATTTTTTGACCGGCCTTTTTATGAAATTCACACGATGTTTTCAATTCAGCGTCCTTTTTAGTGTAATTCGTTACAAAATCATGTAATAAATCTCTGTGTAGTTTATTCGCTTGATCTTGGAGAAAGTCCTTGGAAGATTCCTCTTTTCATTGGGAGGCCCAATGAAGAGATTACAGCCAATTTCTAATTTAAAAACCTCATACTTTGAAGAAAATGTGGTACGAGATTACAGTACGGATTACAGTTAGTACTACATAGCTTTGTTTATTTATGGGAGTCTTTGAAAAGGAATCTTCGGTCTTTTTACAATAAAAGGCTGAGTACACTTCCTAAATTTTAATTGTTTATCGTTGATTATTGGCTAATATTAATTGTTTTGTTGATATGTTAATTTATTGTTTTAGTTGATATTGTCCTACATTTAATTGTTTTATTTTGATTGTGTGACAAACAGGTGTAAGATCTTTGACCTTCAACCTTTTCTAGAAGCAGGAAGCCATGTGAAGCCTGGGATGTCAGAAATTTTAATCCGTCACATCTGTGAAATTGGCGGTAAAGCAAGAGACAAGTTGCCAAGGCTGTTCTGAGTCGCAACATTAACTGTGACAACATCGGTGGATTGCAGCGATTGCAGAGAGAAACAGTGTCTGGTATAGAAGTCCTACATGTCTCCAAAGATGAAATTGAGCAGCAAGCCCAGTTGCTCAGACTTTGAGGGTGTGTGTGCCACTCCAGATGTAAGAAAAAAATACAATCATCACATTGATCCTAATTGTTATTGATGTAAAGGATCATTCTGGGGCTCAACTACAGCTAGACTGTTTCAAAGGTTGTTGGCGATGAGATAAACAGGCAGATGATGTGGACGACATAGAGCTTGTGGCCTTTGATGGGAACGTATGGAGTTGGATACAGCTGAAGAGAAAAAAGTGACACACAGATGAGGAGGTCAGAGATGATGAGGCAGACTGAGGAGGGAGAACCTCAGGTGGACATGAATCTGAATATGCAGGAGATGGGGTCAATGTTGTGCATTGTAGTGATGGTAGGAATTGGGTCAGGTTCAGTATCTCAACAGAGGATGCAAGAAGAAATTTGTGGGCCAGGTTATTAGGAATCTGGTAGGGATATTGTATTCTAAAATTCCCTGAAAAGAATTCTGCATTGATAAATATGTTTGGCCTAGTTGAGGGAAATTGATTACAGTGCAGAGTGTGAATATTGCAGACATTCCTTCCTGAACCACAGATGGACAGGCGAGACAGGATCACATTTCATCCAGTGAAACATGTGATGCTGTAATGCTTAACATTCTCTTGAGATTTGGTGTTCAAGGGCAGGTGGGAATAACATGGTCAGTTGATTTAAAAAAACTGAATAACAATGTTCTCACATTTCAAATCCCATGGAATAGCAATAACACAACAGTGGCAAAACATGGCGCATAGACAAATATGTTGTGGGTGTGGTAATTCCCGTTACCATGTTTTCTTCCATGTTTGTTCTCTTATTGAAATAAATATCTGCTAAAAACGCCTGTGTAAAGCCTGTGTATTGGAGCACAACTTCCTGTCTGCCAATATTCAGTAACTCTGTATGGACAGAGCTCCCATTGAGTTAAACTGTGGCAAGCTGATTTGTTTCGGAGTTGGGTAAATTGTGTTGAAACTCTGTTTACTGCATCCCGTTGGATTGCATAGTGTTAGTCAAGTTAAAGTTTTCTTATGCCTTGTGGTGGTTTTGTAACTTCAGAAAGGTATCTCTATATATGAATAATGGCCTGCGGACCTTACAGCGTTCAGATTTGTTTCAGAGGAATGTATTCCGTTACCAGTGTGTAATTCGTTACCATGGACCTTTTCCTTCTTTGAAGGGAATCCTTTCATCAACAAAGCAATATCTACTTAAGCAAAGCCTTGATTCATAGGCTACTTGATAAGCTCTTTAGAAACTGAGCTCCTTTTATTCATATGTTATTAATCAGAGGAATCTGCAGTTCCAAAATCATGAATTTTTTTGGTATTAAATTTCTGAGGTATCTGTTACCAAAGTGTTTTGCCTCTTATTTTTCGGAGCAAAAGGCTGCTCCCACTTGAATGGCTAATTGGTGGTAGCTAGGGTCATAGGGCAGAGAATTAGTGAAGATATCATCAAAATCAAGGCAAATCAGTTTTTGGAATATGGCCTAAAATATGGTGGATTTTAACTCTGATTGTAATTCCGTTACGTAGAATCTCCCAATTTATGAATTGGTGAGAAAATGAGATTAAAACCCTGAGTAAGGTGTATTGTGTGAAAAAAATTTGATCCTAATACAAGTTTTTTGGAAACAATTAACCTTGGAGTTCAGAAGATTAGCGTCAACAAACAAATGCCCTGATGGCCACTTTTATATATGCGGCAGATAACATCACTCAAAGCTCTAATGAAATTAAATAACATTTCACAGAGGCAATTTTCTGAATTAAAGCAGATCGCAAAAGGTGAAAAACAAATTTGAACCCAGGCTAAACAGCTGAGAGCGAGTGGGTGGTTGTTGTGTGTACCCTTCAGCCATCTGTCTGGTTCAATGGGGATTCATGCTTTGTAGCCACTGAAAACATTTTTCAATTACTTCTCTGAAATCATAGTTCCACTTGTCCCGTTGCTTTACTCAATGTCATCCTCTAATTTATTTTACCTTCCTAACTCTGGGGATGTCCCACAGAGAACTGAGCTGGCAGTCACCGCGCCACTGCTCACAGTGCGGGAGACTATGCCTGCTTAATTAATGTCATTGCATCAGGTGAAGTTACACTTTGGTAAAAACAGTAGAAACACGAACCAAAGAAAAGTTTGTTTTAAAATGATTTTGGAAATTTTACATTTCTTGTGTAAATATGGAGGAGGGTGCACAGCCTTAACGTAAAAGCTTATACCATATATGCTTAGTTTTAAGAATCACTAAAATTCCTTAAATTTTCAAGATTTCACTCCAGAATCTTGAAATTTATTTTAGTCCATAAGATTATAAATCCTCAATCCCAAATAATATTTCTATTATAATACTTTAATTAGTCCCATACAGTATATTGTGGTTTCCATGCAAGGCATTTTTAATAACGCCGAATAAAAAATGGCGGCTAAGACACCTGTGGAGGTGAAGTTGGATTGACCAAGGTTAGCCTTCCATGGAAGGCAAGCCATGAGTTTATCTTCAAAAAGGGTGTTTAAATTTACCCAAACACGCCCAGTTTTCAATTCATGGCACTTTCTTGAGTCCCTTAGTATGCATGCAAAGTTTGGGCCACGAGATTTTTCATGTTTTGAAGTTATGGAAGAGAACTACACTCACATTTATTAATTATGTTTATAGATATAGATATATATATTAATATATCATATATATATATATAATATATATCATAATATACATACGTGTATATATCTATATATATTACTGTATGTATACTATATGTAATATATACATACATGTATCTAATACATACAGTATATATATATATATATATACATACATATAATATATATATTTATATTATATACTATATTATATATATTAATATATAACATATAATGTTGAAGGAAACTTTTTGGGAGAGTAATATACACACCAACCTCACAATATCCTTGACGAGAACCTCACAGACACGACACTTCTGGCACAGATGGCACCCAATACCATCCATACTCAGTTAATTAAAATCTGGCAATACCCTAACCCCTCTATCTTCTAAATGCTTTTAGTTAATTTACCCTATCTAATTCCAATTTAAAACATGTAACCACCTACTGTTCTGCTGCCCACATTTCCAGAAGACCATTCCATGCATTGGGACTATTCTTTGAGTGAACAGACCCTTGTCTTACTTATATCTTAACTTCTCTCTTCTTTACTCTCAGTTGTTTGTTGTTGCTTTGAGTTGCTTGTGAAGTAATTGGTGACATTCTTTTTTCCAGTGTTGTCGATCACTACCGTTGATTAAGTATTTTTGGAAATTATGCAATAACATTTTACATCATGTTGAGGGATTGTGGATAAAATAGAACAACGTATACACTGGAGATGGAAAAGGAGCATACCTCACGTTTTCAACGGAGGAGGTGCTTGTGTGGTAACTTAAACCAGCAGCATGTAACACAGTTCGTTTTGGATCAATACGAAGCTCTATAGATGTCAGTCGGAACTGTCCAACAGAGGTACGTCAGTTTTGAATTGTTGGGTCCACTCCCTCACTGGATCCCTGTAGACAAAAGCATGCGGTTATGCAGCTCCAGCCATCTCTTGCTTCCACGGTTTCCGGCATTTCCTTTTGGACTTCGACAAAACCCAACATAGTGGAGCCTCCCTGCACGTCCTCCACTGAGTGAAAACACAGCATCCATCATAGCTGTTCAAACTTTGTATTTCAAAAAACACAGAAGGTGAACAGGTACATGTAGAGATCAAAATTCATAATGAAATATCCCTCTGATAACATGAGGACACTGGTATTATGATTACATTGTATATGTCACTTGGTATAGGGTAACCAAGCCTTTTAGGCTGGGTACCTATTGGGTTATTCTTCTTTTTATTCTTGTACATTATTAATTCGTTTATCTGGAATTTGATTCAGATAAGGTATTGTCAATTGTTGCACCATCCGTCTGTCTGTCTGTCATCCACTCTCCTATTTTCGATTTCTCCGGGAAACGCTGGGGCGTCCGGCTGAAATTTTGGCAACGAAAACGTTCCACTCCTGACTGGTAATGGGGATTGCAATGAGCTCGTTCCAGTCACGTGACTTAGTAGGTCAAAATGGCCGAATTAGTAAATTCCTTTAAAATCTCTTTCTCCACCCTCAACCAGTCAGAACTGCCTACCAAAAATTGGGTTACAACATTCGACAGGGTGTGATGTTTATTGGCGGTGGTCATGCTTATCAGTGACCGAAGGTGTGAAAATGCAGCCTTCGTAAATTTTTGGGAAAATGCTGAAATTCCTTCAAAAATCTTCTTCTCCAGACCCACCAAGTCAGAAAGCTACCAAATTGGTTTACAACATTAGGCAAGGCCCAGATAAGCTATACGTCCAGTGGTTATTCTTCTGCCGGTATTTTCTGGGTTTATTCCCTTTTAAATTATTTTCTCTGTAACATGCTTGTCAGATTGACACAAAATAGTCACCATCGGAGCGACTTCTCATATATAATCTTTTAGTGATAATTATAATGCTATAGGCAACGTAGTGTGGAGCCATGTTGGAAAAAAGGAAAAACTTTGGACTCTATATCTCCAAAACCAACTGCATGGAAAAAAATTAAAATTGGCACATGGTCAAGTACTCCTCATGAGGGAATATGTGTGTTAACAACACGTCATTGGTGCCTTCGTTATGACATTCATCATCAAATACGTCAAACGTTTTTATTCCCGATCAGTAAGAAATTTGAGTGTTGTCTAGCCACAAAGTGTTCAAGAGAAGAAAAAAATTAACGGGCAGCCATGGTTCAGCAGCCATGTTTGATTGAACATAAAAGCTTTAAAAAATTTCCTCTTCTCAAGAACGGCTTACAGATTATTCCGATACTCCACAACCACACATGATGTACTTCAGCCTTTGGGAATATAGGTTTGTAAATTTTAACATCATAGGTTCAATGGGTTTTGGCAGTAACAATTTTTTTTTAAGAAAACCTTTAAAAATCTTCTCTCCCGGAGATGGCTTTGACCAGACTGAGGAGAAACTTCACACACATTTGCCAAGCTTTGGGGATAAAGAGCATTTCACACGAATAATTATGGCAGCAATAATTATTTAATCTTTTGTTTTAATGTGGTTATTTAAAAAAAAAAATTATTTCTTTAAAAAATAAGCTCACCTTGGGCTGCACCAGGATGGGTTTGAGTAGAGACGTAAGCAGTTGAAATTCTTGAAGCCTCAGTTGAATAAAAGCATACTTAAGGAAGATTTGAGGATTTACTTAAATATTTCTCAATTCTCCTAAGGGACATGCTAATTTGAGGACCGTTGCATAGTCGAATATTCCTTAAGTTTTTCCTTAAACTCAAAAACTCAAGGAGCACCCCCCAAACCTTTCTTACATCATGTTTAGGTAATTTAAATACCAATTCAATTGAATACAATATGACCCAGGTAAAAAGGGTCAACGCTTTAAATAATAAATGGATTGAACACAGCGTGTTAATCGGTCCCATAACTCATTCTACATCCTAGAGAGGATGTTTTGGAGCCATGTTTGACTCGTGGAGTCCCGGTTTTACCCTGTGGACCCCATGGTGCGAGCATTTATTACTTTTGTGTTCAGGTTATTTAGATTACCATTAAATTGATACCGATTGATGTCCCCAGGAAAAAGGGTCAACTGCGTACATAATCGTAGATTGAACGTGTCGTGTTCTCGGTCATAACTCTCAATGCCGATCATGAGAGAATGTGGTGGGGAGTCTGACTCAGGGGAGTTCCGTTTACCCCTCTAAGAGTCTAGACGGACCCATGCCTAATCCAAATCTCGGGATTCTTTTCAATTATACACTAATTTATTAGTTTATAGTGTTGCAAATTCACATACAGTACTTTAACACACACAATCATACAATTATAAACAATGTATTGTGTCTTGTGCTTTGAGAAAGCCTCCCGTACTTTCTGTCTCTTCCTGAAACCAGTTTGTCGAAAGCCTCGCTGCCATCCTGCTTTTCAGACACCTCATCCTATTCTCTAATCTGTTGGTTGCCTAGCAGAGCAAACGGCTCCTAAGGATTTACTCATCCTTAGAACTTCAAGACAAAATTCCTTTGCCAGGAATCACAGTGTCCTTAAGGGGAATCATTTCCTTAAGGATGAGGGTAATTTTATGCAACCGGCCCAATGACTCTTTCAGGCTCATCCTGATGACTCCATTCTTTGCTTTTTGCCTTGTTTGGATTCCTTATGATAAACTTTCAATGCAGCATTTCGTTTTCCTTTGATTTGAATTTAATTTTTTTTTTAATCCCATTTTGAAATCCAGTTTTACAAAGAGGACGTCATGGGTAACATGTCTGATCAACAGCGGGCTGTATTAAAGGGGGGGCAATGTAAATAGTTTCGCACACCCCCCGCCCTCCCCCGTCACCGACAAAAATAACTCTGCTCAGGTTGTATCAAAGTGGGAAGTTCCTTGGTTAGCAGGACAATACTGCCGCCGCATTATAAGTGGCATATCAAGATTATAACAACAATAATAATAATAATAATAAAATAATAATTATTAAAGACACTAGCAGTGGCCAAACATATTTCAGGAGAGAAGTTGGATTCAAATAATTATATATTTTCCTGGTCCGTACGTAAAAAAAATTGATTTAAATTTCTCATGCATTCCCTATCCTTTGGGGCCATTTCCCATATAAAGTACACAAAATGGCGGACCACTCCCCCTCTCCTCATATGTCCCATAAATTTATTTTCCCTCCTCTCCCTTTATTTCCTCCAACTATCTTTAGATTCATTTTATCCTTTCTTTTTTCCTTACTTCCTATATTCATACCATCATCCCTTAATTTTCCAAAATAACACTTACCAATTCAACCCTTCAACATTCTCCTTGCCCAAATGTATAACATCACTCAAGTATAACAAGATGGCAGTTGCTTTTATCTTAGTCCAAACAATATGTCTGGAAGTAATTATCCTGTAATTACTCACTGACCTATTACTTGTGATGATTACAAAGTGGTAAAAAAGAAAGAAAATACAAACCAAATAAATTATTGTATTGCAGTAGTATTTGGAAGATATTCAGGTCTGGCTTCCTATTTTTAGCAAAGAGTTCTAGTGTTTGGATTGTTTTTTCATTTGCAAACTCTGTGAGATTTTTTTTAGAAACATGACAAAGTTTAACATTTTGAGAGCGTGCACACACCATCCACTGCCGGGTATGCACTGTGGTTTCCAAAGTGTTCAAGATGCCTGGAAAACTCCTCCGCGGAGAGGCAGGTGGTCCGATGTCTCGAACAGAAATTAAATCCGCTTGGGTGGGAGGGGGTAAATGGAGTGTTGTGGGGTGGGGGAGGGGGGGGAGGGAGGAGTTACTTACGATCAGCTGTCTTTGTCATCATGCATCATGTTCACAGCTCTGTGAAACAGCAGTCAAAATATTCGACCAACCACCACAATATTCAGGTTATACAGTATGCATTCACATGCGGCTTTCATTATTGACATGGTATGGTGTAGTATGGTCAAAACGATCTGGTGTTGCATATGGTGTGATGACATTGAGGTATGGTACAGGTGAGGTGTTACATTGTATTGTATTGAATGGTGTACAGTTTACTCTTTCAGAATATGCGCAGAAGATCACATTAGCTTACATGTGTCATCGAGGGATGGGAAGCAGGAATTGCAGAACCCTTTCAACGGTTTTCCGCAGGCGACGGCATTGGAAGATTGTTTTCTTGGAGCATATATGGCAGACAGCCTGGATGGACACAATTTTCGTGTGTGTCATTGTTGTTAAAGCAAATACAAGTAGACAGTATCTGAAATCAAGCCAGTCCGCTTTTGTATTCAGACTTCTTACCGTATGCTAAATGGTTCTTTGACCTTTTGACTAAATTCTTCAATTTGTCTTCTCTATCTTATTCTCATAACAAAATAATTGTTGAAAACTTGATAACAAAACCAAATTGATAATTAAATTTAAGGTCATATTGGAATGAAAATTGACATTTTATGCAACGCTCACTTTTGAACCTTTGACCAAATTATTAAATTGGTCTTCTTCAGCATTCCTTTATAAAAAGCTTTTGTTGAAATTGATAATCAAAAGCTGAAATGGGGAAAAGAGTTTGCAGCCGGACATGCACGCACGCAACGCACCATGCACACACACACACACACAACACCCACACCACACAACAACACAACACACACACAACACACATCCACACACACACACACACCACACACACGAGTAATAGCAAACCCATTTCTCCCCCGCTAATAAATTGAGAGAGTTTCTGGGTAGCAATAATTTCCGTCTTGGTGTGCAATTTGCGAATCACTTCCGCTGCAGGGTTGCACTTAATGACTGCTCAAAAAATGGGTCTTGGTCATGCACGAAACTGCAAAATTGTTGGCAAATACTTCAAAAAAAATCAAAAAAATCAAATGTTTTCGACCGCTAGTTAAGGTATGAAACATCTCACCTCTTTGTCCTTCATGTCACTTATCTTTACCACCTCAGATTGAGAAGTCATCAACTTGAGGGATGCGTCATGTAAATAGTAGATCGAAGTTGTGGAAATGGATTCATATAGGTAAAGTTTCTGCATGCTAATTAAACAATGTCGACCGAAAAATCTGTCAACATATTGTTAGCGGTTGTGGGAAATTCACGAGAAACACGCCAGTCCCAGATTCCCCAGAGGTCAGTTATTTCGGTGTGGTGTGTTCCAGGTTAGATTTCCCACCACAATGTATACGGGCATTGTTTCGGTGTGCCGGGCTGTGATCTTTTGAGTAGTGTTATTCTTTCTATCTTTTATTTTAAAAAAAACGACACGTCACATAAACCGCAGCCGCAGCAGCGTTTGACGGTGTTTCCAACACGGTCCGCGTTTTGACGGTGATTTCCAACACAGGACCCGCTTGACGGTGATTCAAACACGGCCGGCGTTTTGAAAGGTGATTTCGCAACACCGGCCGCATTTGGACGGTGATCTCCAACATCGGCCCGCGTTTGAAGGTGAATTTCCAACACGGCCAGCGTTTGACGGTGACTCCAAACACGGCCACGTTCGATGGTGATCTCCCATGGCCGTGTTTTGACGGTAAATTCCAACCGCGGTTTGACGGTGATTTCAAACGGCCGCGTTCGATGGTGATCTCCAACATGGCCGTGTTTGACCGGTAATTTCGTAACACGGCCCGTTTGACGGTGATCTCCAACACGCCGCGTTTTGGTGATCTCAACAGGCGCGCGTTTGACGGGATTCCAAACATGGCCCACGTTTGACGGACAAAAGATCGGATCAAAAGGGCGTTACCCTCTGAAAGAGCTGGCCAATCGGTAAGTGAGAGGGGCGGATCCAGCCTTGGTGAAGGTTCAAAGGTGAAAGGGGGAGGGCGCTGATTTCGGGTGGTGAGCCCAGAGCGACCCCTCCTTGGGTATAAAAAGCCGCGTTCGCTCGCCGACAGAGCAGTCGAGTGGAGAAGCCGTTTGAGGAGAGCGCTCGAAGTGAGCGCTGCAGTTTGAGTTGGTGTGGGGAGCTCGGAGGCAGTGGGAGAGGCCGTGGAGAGCTGCTTTGCTTCGAGTTCGTGCTGCGCTGGAGTTCGTGCCTGGCGGGGTTTTTTTGGGGGCCCCCCCCCAAAGTGGGGAGTGGAGAGACGCCCCGTTTGAGAGCTGGAGAGTTCGGAGTTTGGGCAGTTGATTTCACTTGGGGGTTCGCCGGGCGCAACCAGGAGCCTGAGTCGAGACCATTCACTCCTCCAGCGCGTCGTCGGCTAAGCCAGGCCGGCAGTGGAGGCCGGACGACCAAGGGAAGCCAGTCGGAGCTCGGGGTCCCGGGCTAAAGACACCGGGGTCGCCTGAATCCAGGACCCGGAGTCACTACGAGGGTGGCCAGGTAGCCGCCCAGTCTCTCATGAGCCCCTTCGGTCATCCCGGCTCCTGAGTAGTCATAAAGTCACGAGCCCGGTTCTTTTCTTTCTGGGGTTTTGGATGAAAGTCTGTGGCACCTTGTCTTTCTAAATAGAAACTGATAAGTGATGATTGTGTACATGATGAATAGACATCGGCTGTAGCTTTTGCTCGTGTCCTGTCCCCATCCCCCCATTGACTGCTTACGTGCTGAGTGGAAATAAATGTCCCCATTGTTGAATGTCACCTGCTCGTTGTGTCCACTTTCTGCCATTGCTGCATGGCAATGCGTTGGAATATTAGCTGGCTGGATTAGCCGATAAACGGTACATCTCTCCGCGGGACTTGGCGATATAAAACCGCTCGGCAATTGATCACGGAACGAGCTGCTTAAGCGGCTCATTTTCGTGCGGCCCATCGAGGTAATAAACTCCCGGTATCTTCTTGTCCGTGAGAATAATTAGGTTACATCGACAATTCGGCGAATCGATCACTGTAGCGCGTGGAACAGAGGGATGGGCTGTTTATGGTGGGTGTTTAAAAACACCGCGTAGCTGGGTTCGGCGTTGATCCGGAAGCTACGACTAGATTGGCGCATTCGGTGGCGCGCGCAGCCGCAATTGGGCTAAGGCGGTCGTCGCACGCCGAACGGGTTGGGAAATCGACAACACTTGGTGTCAGCGAGCGGGACAAGAAATCTCCCGTCTCCAAGCGAAATTAACGGAACGATCAAGGGTGTGCGAAGCGACCCTCCGGTTCCTTAAATTCGAGCTTTCATTTTATTATTATCCGATAACGCAAAATGGCAGCTCAAGGCAAGCAGGGGCAGGGAGGAATATGTTTTTAATGTAGAATCCATAGGCCCGGGATGGGTTCTTTTTATTATAATCGCACCCGAATTGTCGTCAGTGGAGCGGCCTGAGCCATGAACTTGGCCGGCAACTAAACTCGGAGTCGCAAAATGGCGGCGCGGCTGCACCTCAGCAGGCACGAGGCGTGAGCGGGTTGCTATTAATAGCACAACGAGCCGCATGGCACGGGGGAAGCGCTCCGCCCACAGGTTCAAACCACTGGTCATGGCAAGGCGAAGCAGGCCCAACAAAGCGTACATTGGCGAACTTCAGACACAATTGGCGGATGCCCTTGGAAGCAGTGGAGGTGTGGTGATACTGTAATAGGGAATGCAAATTGAAATGGAACGAGGCACAGGAGCAGTTCTGGGGCTGGAGGAGGACTTAGCCAACACAGGCGTGGAACTAATGTGGAGAATGGATTAAAGTAGGCGGATTAACCCATGATTTGATGGAAAGGTTAACAGAAACAGGTCGAGGGACTACAGGAAGAAATGAGGAAGTTAGAGGGGAGTACCAATGAGTTGGAACAAGAGAAGGGAATTGAAACAAAAAGAATTAGAGGAGGAGCAAATTAGTAAATTCTCGGGATAGGAAGAGCTTGCAGGAGAATGGAAAAGCTAGAAAAGGAAAATGTGAAATGATCGCGGAATTGGCACTACTGATAGGAAGAGTGTAAAGATCAAGGCATAAGATAAGGGAGAGCCTGGACAGGAGATAAAACGAGGAGAGAAATATCTGGGAGCAAGAGAGGGAAGAATTGTTGGAAAAGTCAGCACAGTTTCGGAAATCGCAGTGCAGGGGGAACGAACCTGGCGAGTGAACTAGAAATTAGCAAGGGACAACCGGTAAGCCGAATGGAACGAATGGAGGAAAGCAAAGAATGCAAAAGAGGTGAGGAGATGAGAAGAGGAATTATGGGAAAAAGCTTCTGAGTTACGGAAACCACCAAACAAAGAGAAAGGAATTACAAAACCGAACTGAAGGATGTTAAGGAGGAAAGAAAGAGAACGGAGAATGAAACGTTAAAGGAACCAACAACGTGCAGAACAAACAGCTAGAAGCAAAGCAAAGATTTTTAAAGAATGAGTATGCAAAAAATGAGTAGTGAAAGAACAAACGAATGAACAGAAGGAATCAACCAATTGAAGGAAACGATGAAAGATTGGAGAATGAAGAAACATGAGAGGCAGTGGGAGAGGAAACAAAAGAAGGACAAGAACACTAAAGGAGAAAGCAAGGTTGGAGTACGCGGAGATGTTGGGAAGAACAACGAATGAAGCAGAAGGAAATCACAAATTGGGAAACGATGAGAGTGGAGAATGAAGAACATGAGAGAGAACGGTGGGATAACCAGAGTTGGTGTCAAAGCACCCATGCTCACCTGTTTATACATTTATCGTTTTTAAAAAGACGAGTTCTAATAATTAATATTTTTTATAATCTCTAACAATTTTTTTGGGGGGGGGGGGGGGTTTGGAAATCAACTTCAAACATGTAGAAATGCAAAAAAAAAAATTTTTTTTTCTCTTAAACAATTTTTTTTGGGGGGGGGGGGGGTTGGAAATCACTTAAAACATGTAGAAATGCAAAAAAAAAATTTTTTTCTCAATTTTTTTTGGGGGGGGGTGGGACCAAGTCCAAGATCTAATGGCATGGAATCCTTGGAAACCATACCTAGCCCCCCCACCAAGTTTCGTCCGAAATCCCTAAACATTAAACATGTAGAAATGGCAAAAAAAAGAAAATCGAAATTTTGTTGAAAAAAACAGTTGCAAAAAATTATTTTTTTCTCTAACAATTTTTTTTTTTGGGGGGGGGGGGGGGGGTGTAATCACTTAAAACATGTAGAAAATGCAAAAAAAAATAAAAAAATTCTCTAACAATTTTTTTGGGGGGGGGTTGGACCAAAGTCCAAAATCTAAAGGCATGATCCTTGGACAGCCATACCTAACCCCCACCCGAAGTTCGTCGAAATCCGTCGAGGAGTTTTTTCCGTATACAAAAATTTAACA
>CM068954.1:31535998-31550174 GCA_035128595.1 Eptatretus atami | reverse complement strand
GTGTATGGACCCCAGTCCTCTGGCTCTTCTCCCCTCCTCAGTGCAGATGGAACCCAGTTGCTGACAGAGAAAAAGCAGATCCTGGAGAGATGGGCTGAACACTTCAATCAGGTCCTCAATCGCCCTGCTGATATCAACGATGAGGCCATCACTCACCTACCTCAGATGGAGATCAACCAGGACCTTGACAACCTCCCGACAGAAAAAGAAGTCACAAAGGCCATCAAGCAACTTTCCTTTTTTTTCTCCCTTTCCTCTTTTTTCTTCTTCTTTTCCCTTTTCCTGTTTTTCTATAAAACTTTTTCCCCCCTTGTTTCTTTTCTTTTTATTTTTCTTTTTCCTCCCTTTCTTCCTTTTAGATTTTCTCTTTTTTTTTTTTTTTTTTTTTCTTCATTCGGCTTTTTTTCTCGCGTTTTATATCTTTTTTTTTTCTTTTTTTTTCTTTTTTCCGTGATTTCCTTTCTTTTTCTTTTTTTCTCCCCCTTCTTTTTTCTTTTTTTTTTTCTCTTTTTTCTTACTTTCTTTTTTTTATTTTTTGTGCTTTCTTATTTCTACTTTTTCTAAAAAAGACCTATAACTATCTTCTTTTTCTTTTTTCTTTTTTTCTCTTATCCCTCTTCTTTTATTTTTCCTTTTTTTATTCCCCTCGAGTTTATCTTTTTTTTTTTTTCCCCTTTATTATTTATTTTATTTTCTATTTTTTTTTATTTTTTTTTTTATTTTTTTTAACTTTTTAAATTTTTCCTTTTTTCCTTTTTCCTTTTTTTTCTCTCTTTCTTTTTCTTTTTTTTCTTCTATCTTTTATTATCTCTCTTTTTTTTTTTTTACTTTCTTTTTCTTTTGTTTTTTCTTTATTTTCTTTTTTTTTTTTTTTTTTTTTTCATTTTTTTTCTTTTCTTCTTATCTTTTTTTTTTTTTTCTTTTCTTCTTCTTTTCTTTTTTTTTTTTCTGTTCTTTTTTTTGTTTTTCCTTTCTTTTTTTTTATTTTTTTTCTTTTTTTCTTTTATTTCTATTTTTATTTTTATTCCCTTTGGCTTTCTTTACGTTTCTTTTTTCTATTAACGGATAAAGTATTATTTCACTTCTCACTCATGTTACGAATTGCCTGTTTCATCATAGCTCCGACTCGCTGGTACATTGTGATTTGGAAATGCCCAAGTCGTTCAATGTTCGAAGACTTTATGTATCTTACCATCACAAGCTTCGTCTGACAAGTCCTGCACGTACACTTGCTCGCACAAGGCAGGCATCGCTTTCCTTACCGTCGTCGGCTCAACTCCGAATCGGGTCGCACCCTCCATAACACGGGGAAGCGTTCTGATTGCGAAATGATTGCAATATAGTCCGTCTGACGGCTTCCCGACATCCGCGTCCTCATAACAACGGCACCACCTCACCAGTTGCTCACCACACACACGTGCTCATCACCCTTAATGTCGTGTGCTCGCTGTCCCCATGCCGGATCACGTGATTGTAGTTCGCAGACAGCTGCTCACCGCATGCCGAGCACCCGTTTGTAAACTGGCCAGGTAACAACGCGCGACCCGGACCACGGCGAAGCGCGGTTTTATTTTTAACTTTCTGGCCCCATGCGTACATATTTTACCGTTTGCTGTCCTCGCTCTTTCTTTTAAATACCTCTGTTTCTCGTTCCCGGTCTGCACTGGATCCATCTTCCACTCTGTCTCCCCCTCCGCGCTCGTTTGTTATATGAATCTAATCTCCTTGGTCTCTGTCTCCCCCTCCGGCTCTTTTTATATGAATCTATTCTCCCGGCTGTCTCCCCCCTCCGGCTCGCTTTTATTGAATCGTCTCTCGTGGCCTCTGTCATTCCCCCCTCGGCTCGCTCTTGTATATGGAATATTCTCCCGTGGCTCTGTCTCCCCACTCTCGTTTTTATGTGAATCTACTCCCGTGGGCTCTGTTCCCCCCTCTGCGCTCGGTTTTAAATGAATCAGCTCCGTGGCTCTGTTCCCGCTCCGGCTCGGCTTTTCATATGATCTAATCTCCGTTGGCTCTGTCTCCCCCTCCGGCTCGTTTTTATCATGATCTATTTCTTCCGTGCTCTGTCTCCCCCCTCCGGCTCGCTTTATATGAATCTACTCCCGTGGCTCTGGTCTCCCCCTCCGGCTGTTTTATATGACTATTCCCGTGGCTCGTCTCCCCCCTCCGGCTCGTTTTTATATGAATCTATCTCCCGCGGCTCTGTTCTCCCCCCTCAGCTCGCTGTTTATATTGTTACGTCTGGTGGGAAATTCGCAAACACATTCAGTCCCGATAGGTGAGATTATCTCTTAGTACAGTGTAGTTTGCCCAATCTCGTTGTCTGATGGGGAATTTCTGTGATTATTCGGGCTGCGACGCTTTGAGATAGCCGTTTTTCTGTTCTATCTTATTTTGAACCAAACCACGTCCTCAACCGCCATCACCAACACCCACCCACGCATCAGTCACCAACTGCAACCACGCTCCAACCCTCAGACAACAACAGACAACGCCAACAGCCACGACTTTACCTTCACAACTCATCCCGCAAAATCGCATCACTGTCATTCCCAACGGCACCATAACCATCAAACCACCAACGATAAACCCTCCACCACCCTCACCTTCTCTCCTTTCTATGGCCATTCCCGCACCACCTCGTGAGCACTGAGCGTCAGCTGTCTTGGGCTCGGTGCAGCGTTTACGCACCGAGCGCGCGAGCGCACATAGTGCGCTTTCCGAGGAGAATTCGGATCAGAACCGCTACACGGCCCACTTCTGATCCGATCCAATTAGCAAGGCGCGAGGCGGCTTGGCCCCGCGTCCAGGCGGTCGTGTGAAATCGTATATGCGAATTCTAGGATCAGTGGAAGGTTCACGCCCACTTTTCCTCCGTCATTGACGGAGCGTGGCTCCGCCCCAGAGGTCATCTGAATCGGATTTTGATATTGTTTCTCCTGCGGCCTTCCCTTTCTCCTGCGATCGTGGCGTGAGTCGAGTCATTGGTTGGCAGAGTGAGTCGAGTCATCGGTGCTGCAGAGAGTGAGTCGGTTATCGGTGTGGCGGAGAGTGAGTCGAGTCATCGTCCCCGCAGTTGTTGCTCAGCAGAGAGGGAGTCGAGTCATCGGTGTGGCAGAGAGGTGGAGTCGAGGTGTGGCGAAGTCATCGTGTGCATCGAGTTGGGTTTCTGCAGTCGGTGAGGAGAAGGTTGCGGAAGAGCAAGGAACTCGGTGTCCGAGGCTGAGAAGCGGGCGGTCGGCGACGGAGTCGCGGTTGAGATTCGGCTCGGTCGCGGGACCCAAGCCAGCCAGCCATTCTCCTCCCCAGGGCATCAACAATTCCCCCTTCTCCCCCGCCGCTGAGATTAGTGCAAAAAGGGGCCCCGTTCCCACCCCACTGCCAAACGTCGTTGCCAACGAACGCCAAGGAGGCACCGGAGTCGCGGCACAGCCACGCGGGGCCACATCTGCGGCTAGTCACCAACGCGCCGAGGACGCGGGTAGGACCCCCCCGGTCTCGCGGACCTGGCCTTCCTCAGGTCACGCGCAACACTATGGGCCTACAGGCCGTCTGCCCCCTTGTCTTTGAGAGGTGGCTTCTTTCCCTTTGCTTTTGTGGAAGTGGGTTGTTTGGCACCGCTGCTAAGTAAACTGTGTTAGTTGTTGCCTGTTGTACGCGCGATTCGGTTTACTCTTGCTTTTGCTTATTATGTGCTTTTGAACTGTTTGGCTGCTATAGTGTGCTTTCGTGTGTCGCGTAATAAATGTGCATTGGTGTGAACTGTTTTCCCGTTTTCGCCGTCTTTTCTTTTTTGACCCTCCCAATCCTGCTCACGTAAGGTTCGTCTAGTGGGCTTAATACGCCCGGATAATTATCGAACCGTCGGAGGCCGACGATAACCCGCTCGGTTATCACTGAGCACGGAACGGACCGCTTAAGCGGTTCGTGTCCGGAGTCGGCCTGTGGCGGTGTGTGCGACTCGCACCGGTCGACCATTCGCGCAGGTAACTTAGGTAGATCGAATTTGGCGAGCGACCCTATCCCTTGCGGGTGGGCAATTTGCACGTCGTGCGTGAGGGTTAAACCCCCCCCGTGACTAGCTCCCGGCGTTGGTCCAGAGGGTCCACGACCTGAATTTGTCCGTCCAGGTGTGGCGACGTGCCGCGGATTCGAGTCACGTGGCCGTTCGCACGCGGCGGCGCGAAGTCCAACATTATGAATCTATCTCCGTGGCTCGGTCTCCCCTCCGGCTAGATTTTATATGAATCTTCGCCCGTGGCTCGGTCTCCCCCTCGGCTCGCTGTTTATATGGAATCTATCTCAGCGGGCTCTGTCCCCCCCTCCGGCTTCGCTTTTAATGATCTATCTCCGTGGTGCGGTCTCCCCCTCCGGCGCGTTTTATTGAATGATCTCCCGTTGGCTTCGTCTCCCTCGGCTCGCTTTTATATAATCTATCTCCCGTGGCGTCGGTCTCCCCCTCCGTCTCGCTTTTATATGATCTATCTCCGTGGCTTTCTGTTCCCCCCTCCGGCTCGCTTTTATTATGATCTATCTCCCGTGGCTCTGTCTCCCCCTCGGCTCGCTTTTATATGAATCTATCTCCGTGGCTCTGTCTCCCCCCTCCGGCTCGCTTTATATGAATCTATCTCCCGTTGGCTCGGTCTCCCCCCTCCGGCTCGATTTTATATGAATCGATCTCCCGTTGGTCCTGTCGTCGCGTAGTCTTTTATACCTGCTCCTTCTAACCCCATGAGCAATCCTTTCTGATTTTACCCCTCACCTGATTCGACGACCTTTTCACGCTGTGCACATGCCATGCGTCCACATTTGTCCGCAGCTTCCAGGACCACGCGTCAATTTCCCACCAAGTTGATTCCCCATCCTGTGCCCTTCACGTCAGCCATAAGCCGGTCAGCATGGCATGATGCCGGCACTGTACCGGGGATGCCAACCTGGTGTCTGCGGGTCTGCGCATTGGGGAACACCGGGCAACGGTGTAGGAGTGTTTCAAAAGGCTACTGAGCAGTGGTTCGGTTGTGATGTTGGGAGAACACTCATCAGGTATTAACTTTCCGTTCCTGATAAATACCGGACAAACTACCAAACTCTCGTCCTGTTCCCGTGCTTCACAGGGCGGGGCGATCGTTCAAATCAATGAGCGTACCTTCACCTGTAGTCGAGGTAAGTCACTCGTCTTATCAGCCAGATCCTCGGGCAGGTGGAGATTCCCACCGTAGTCCTCGAAAGACCGACGGCCATTGTTTGCGTGCAGGGTTCCCATAAGAGAGTGAAAGTCACCTGATTTGCGTGTAACGAGGTAAAGAGGTCGACTGATGACGTCACGAGGTATAACAGTATCGTGGATGTACAAATGGGGATAACCAGGTGGGAATCAACATTTACAATTATACCAACTTGATGAGGGATTTGTACCTGGGACGGAATAACAAGGACCGGGTACACTGTTGTTACACTACACTAGTGGACTTATATTATTATTATTTTTATTAACACAATAAAACTATAACATGAAGAATGAGTTTGTGGTTCAACTTCACATCGATGGGACGAATCATCGTAAACTCGGACTCGATTTCCCTTTTACAACAGAATCTGAAACATAACACTCGGGGGACGTCAGCGTACCGGCGTCCGCGATCCTTATCCTCGGGCGAACCGACCATGACCCGCGGACGAGGGAGAACCTCCCGACCGAGCGCGTTTCCTCCATCGGGCCGCTCGTGGATGCCCGGGACGTTCTCTTTGTGATCTTCAGCGAAGAGTCTCGGGTCATCGTGCACCGGCTGTACTGTGAGACGGGTGGTAAAGGAGGTGCGCGTCGCGAGGAACGTGGTGTTCCCGGAAAGAGTCCGCTCCGTGACCGACTGCCGAGTCACTGATCAGTCTTGATGTGAGTCACGCTTCTCCGGGTGGAGATCGCCAAAATCACGGTGATCAGAGCTTGATGGTCACGCTTTCTCAGCGCGCCAGGATTCGCCACGATCACGTGATCAGAGCCTTGATGAGTCCACGATTTCTCGGCGCGATTCGCCACCGATCACGTGACGAACTAGGTCCCAGATGGCGGAAACGGCGAAGCAAGTTTTCGGCGGGTATCCGATCAGTTTTCCCACTCCGACCTCATATCCGTTAACTCTTTAAATACTTTATAAAATTGATTTTGATTTCAACAGATGCTTCCCGTAATCACGGTGACCTACCGAGAGTTAATAAATATATATTGATACTTTGAAGTGACATCTTGGGGGAAACATTGTCGATGTTGAAAGTGCAAGTTTTCAGTTGTTTCCGGTTCTCACATTCCAGGAAGGAGATTGGGGGGGAGGGGGGGTTCAATTCATCCACAACCACGTGAATTTATTCCCTTTTTGTGTCTCAATCAACAAACACACATTTATGTAATCCGTGCTGGCAGGATGCCGTTAAGGAGGCCAGGTTTCGAATCCTGACCAGCTATAACCGCCACCTGGGTTTCACAGGCTGTCCCTCGGTGATGTTAACGGCCGTCCTGTCTTCCGGCATCCTTTGGTGGACGGTCTTAAGAGCCCACGGTGTCTGTCTGCGGAAGAGGCGAGCTATCTCCGGCACCGCTGAACAAGTTTACAAACCTGTCCGAACCTTTCGTCGAAGTCAGGTTGTGGCCAACGGTTCGATTGAAATGTGACTAGCGTGCTATTCTATTCGTTGGCCGCCACGTGTGTACCGTGTACGTTGTGGTTTGTGGAGTTGTAGACGCAGCTCCTCCATCACCCTTATATATAATAATAATTATGAACTGAGACGGCTTCGGCGTAGAGCCAACCCTGCTCGCGGTGACAGTTACGTAGGTATCCCACTGATGGGCCGGATCCGGATTCGACCTTCACCGAAAAATCGACTCAATCCGTCCTTGTTCACGCACCAACTTGTCCGTCCACCAAGTTTCGTCGAATCGTCCAACAACTTTTTGAGAAAATATCGTGGAATTGACGTTTTTGCATATCAGTGGTGAGAATCACTTTTAAATCAATGGTGAAGAGAGAGACGCCGTCAGTTGTCCAGATAGTCCTCGTTCCATTCCGTCTCCTCCATAGACTTCAAAACCATGAAAACTAGCGGCTCAAACTCTGAATGCATTAAGGAAACTCAAGGTGGTGCATGAATGAAATTGGTGTCTTGGGTAAATAAACACACTTTGAAATTAATTTTAGGGGTGTTTTCATTACGAAAAACTAAAATAATGTCTTCCCAAGATGGTGGGCGCACATCTTGGTCAGCTCTCTGTCAGCTTGTAAGTCTAAAGCCACCATTTCTTTTTTGTTGGCCTGCTTCAAACAAATGCCTTGTCTTGGAACGGACTCACGATTTCTAAATGTTAAAGTATTTTTTCCACTTTGCTCATTCATTTATCGATGCGCTTGATCGTCATACCTCAAATCTCTGGGTACAATGCTGCTTATAATCGCCAGGAGACAACCAGCGGTTTGTGGCTTTTTATTTCCGCCCATGCCAGAACCTCGAGAATCTCTTAAACTAAGCTGAATTACAACTGTAAGCTCCACAGTTGCACCTTAGCAGCACTTCGACTGCTTAAAAAAATGTTAATTGGCAATTTGGCATATTTGCTTTCGTGTTCTCCGGAGATGTGTTTATATGATGGACAGCCTTCCTGATAACCATGTCATTGGAGTGCTTTAGACACTGGCGAAGCCGATCCAATATTTGCCTTCACTGAATAGTGTACGGGTGACCCTCGTATATAATCCGTGTGTTTGATGACGCAATTTTCTCTTTTTTTTGTTTTGATGGCATGACAGCCCACATTTACAGACAACAACACACCAAACAACGCTACATATCCTGTACGGTCGTTGCGTCCTCGAGTTTATTTTTTTTGTTTTTTATACATTTCAGAGGGCTTCGTATGAGATTCTACACACACGACACCAAGGGGGCAAGGAGCCAAGAGGGCGGGGGAGCCCAAATGTGGGACGAGAACTTGGAGATCTGTGGAGAGGGATGGGCGGGGGAACACGGGTGTAAACAGATGGACATTCAGGGCTTTCAGGGAAGGAAAGCAGGGATATTGAATTTAGGTGGGTATGGGGTGCAAATGCGGGGGGTAGTAAATATCAAGATTTGATGGAAGATATTGAGATGGTGGTGACAACAGGTGAGACTGGAGGAGGAGTGGGATGGAGGAGTTGGGAGTTTCGTTCCAGAGGTGCGGGAAAGAGGAATGAAGAGACGGAGGTGAGGCAGTGATGGCTTGATTGGCAGTTTTTACCAGGAGGGTGGTTTTGGTGGACTTGAGTGTGGCCTGCGAAATAGGGAGGACAGATCCATAGAGAGAGCTGGACGGCGGGGTGGGGCAAGGCCGGAGAGAGCTGTTGAGTGGCATTTGATTGGTCGAGGGACTGCATCTTCTTCCCCCATACTAAACGTTAATCTGAGTTTTTGGGAAGGTACGGCACCGTCGACAAGCGGGGTGATTTGTGTTTGGTTTTTCAAGTTGGTAATTAAATTTTAAATTATTAAAGATTTTAAGGTGGAGAAAAACACAAAATAACTTTTTTCGGAAGGTTTACGCCTGTTGATGCACCGTTTTTTTTACACCACCGCTATCCAACGTTAAACTCTAACACCTATCAACATTGAGTATTCAAACAAAAGCAAACACGTGATCAAAACTACTGAATCGCGAGTTTCTTCAGCGGCAGATTCGTTGCCGCCCGCCACGTGACCGGCGACGATGAGAAACTCATCAATGATTTCGCGTCCGATGCGAAAATTTACACGATTACATTCTGAGTAATGATGAGATTAATATTCTTCTCAGGAGCCAAAACCTGAATACCAACATTACAATGGAGATCGGCCCTGGTAACCTGGTTTGCAACAGAACGCGTGCTTTGAGGCGCGAGTCTGCGTCTCATTTTCGTGGTGATTCTGTCTCACGATGCGGGACTCTGCACAGATATAGACAGGGAATAACACTTGTCCACCGTTAAACATTCACAAGATATAAATCAAACCAATGCGTGTTAGTACACCGCACAGCGTTAACATCACCAAGATAGTATTAAATGACAACCAATCGTGTTTATACAGACTTATTTAATTTATTGATTCGGGTATGCATGCCCGGACAATAAATAAATAATTATCGAATTAGTTGTTTCCAGCTCGACGGTTTTTTATTAATTATACCCACTGCCAACGTATAATTTACACAGCACCTGGACGGTCATTACGCGTTTTACGTCCGTGACCGGTCATTACGCTTTTTACGTCCGTGACGTCCCCATTGCATGCGCGCGTGGCGGAGCCGATGCAGAGTGTTCGTCGTCGCGCTCCTGCAACTCAACAGTCCCGGGCTGATTTAATTATTTTGAGGTTTTTCTTTGTTTCACGATTTCTCTTTATTTAAGGGCTTGCGCTGCTTGGTGACGTCGCGAGTCGTGACGGTAATACTGTTACGTCACAATCGAGTGGAATTCTGTGAAAACGCTCTGTTCGACGTTGTCGTCCGCGGCGTCATTCGGACTTTATTGACTTCAAGATGCATCTGTTTTACGACGGGAAACACAACGGAGGTTCCTCACACGTTTAATGTTTCACAACATAATGAACTTTACATTCATGTCGAGTTTAACCTGATTTATCCACCGGTGACTGCGAACACGCCCAACATGGCAGTTTATAGCGGCTCGGGATTCGAACCCAGGCGAGACAGCTAGGAGGAGAGTGGCTCCTATTATTCTCGGTCCTCCTGCTGGTTCCTCCTGTGATTACATGTACACTGTGCCGCTCACCTCTGGGGCTGTCTCGCCGGGTTAGAATCGCCGACGAAGTATAACTGCCACCTGGTGTTTTCGCACGTATGGCGAGTATCATTGCGCTGACCGTCCATCGGCGTCGATGTAGCCGGAAGACCCTCAAGCAACCACCGGTGCGGTGGTGGGTTAACCGAATGTGTAACGATGGCGTTTGGGTGGAAGAGTGGGCGGGTTAGGCAGATCGAGTTAAATTTTTGAACAATATTACTAATGCTTCGCCTTAAGTTGCGAATATCGAATTACCGAGCGATTTGTGTTGTTGGTTAATAAATGGTTAAAGAGGTTAAAGGTGTATTAAAAAAAAAATCTGGCGTTTTACCGCTCGTTTCACCCAGGTCTATTACACCACCTTGTGGAACACGTTGATATCGCGCATGCTCCCATTCGAACCGAGCTTTGTACTGACCTTACACCATTCACCCCAGGAATTCATCTGGGCGTGACTTTCCCTCTGTTCCATCTTGTTCATCTGTGTGTTGTCCCATCCCCTAACGTGACGACTTATTCTCCATCTCTTTCACACAACTGGGAAGACATTTCACACTCATCAGACTCTCTCTTCGCTCTGTTGGCAATTCAGTTGTCCCACTGTAACTTGACGGATGTGGTCTGTCTCACAAGCGTGTCTTCAAAGGACTTTCTGTTGACTCCATGGGATGACTCAATCTGTGAACATTTGCCCGGATTTCTCCATGGCAAATCCTCCCTTCGGACTTCGGGATGACAAACTTCCCTGCAAATCACTGCTCTCCCTGCTCTCATTGTTCATTCTGAGTCTGGGAGTTCACCCAAGAGATTGATGGGACTGCAAACGAGCCAGGGCTCTCTTTCGGACTGGTCTCCCATATCTTCTGCTTCCTGATGTTAACTCAGCTGGGAATATATCACAGGACCTGCTCTCTCTCTCTTCTCTCTCTCTCTCTTCTCTCGCTCTCCTCTCTCTCTCTCTCTCTCTCCCTTCTCTCTTCTCCTCTCTCTCTCCCTCTCCTCTCTTCACTTACGATTCATCCCTCTCTGCTTGATGCCGTGGAAACGGAGGCCTTTACGGTTATTTTGAAATCTCCCACGTCAAGCTGAGTCATGGGCCTATCACTTCACCTCGCGACAGGTCATGGTCTCTACTGTCACTAAAACCAACTCTGGTTGTGTGTGGTCCCCTCTGCGTCATTCCATGCTTTTGTCTCCCCTCCCCAGGTTTCTCCACCCACACCGGTTCACCATGCAACTCCTTCTCCGTGAAAACTCCTAAAATCTGTATCACTGCTCTCCTCGTCATTTGTTCTTCCTTTCGCCTCTGGGATCAACGTTTCACATCCTCTTCAATCTATCTTCCCTCCAGGTTCCTCAGGACAGCTGTGACTACCATCTCAGATCATCCCCAATTCAATCCATGATGTTTTCCCTTGGTTAACCCACTAAACCCTTAGTCCTTCCAATTTTCCAGTTTTCCTCCTTTTTGAGTTCCTTGTGTGGTCCATTGCGTACACCCCATGCCATCCCTCTGGTCTAACTTTCTTCCCCATGATGCGTGTTTGCGGGGTCCTGTTTTCGTGCTGGTTACGTCCCGGTCTGCTCAGTGTACTCGCTCTTCCACAAGCTCGACGAGTGTATGCAATTTGTAAGAGGCTTAAGGTCTTCACAGTCTAACGGTCTCTGGGGTCGAAGGATCTAATGTCTAAACTTCTAACGGTACTTCAAAAAAGAAGTTAGATCTAAAGGGTCTTAAAGGGATATCCAAAGGATGTATATCTAAACTGTTCTTAAAGGGCTTCTAAAGAGATCTAGAGGTTGTTTTAAGGGGTCTAACTGTAGAAGGGTCAAGTGTCAAGCGTCCAACTGGTCTAGGAAGGTTCTAAGTGTTGAAGAGATTTGAGGGGTCTGTTGCTGGGTCTTAAGAAGAGTGTTGTTTTCCAGGGAAAGACAAGCTGCACGAGTCACCTAATTCACAGACGTTGATGTACCAGTCACACACATTCGACGTGCACCAAATAAAAAGAAAACTTCTCCGTTGGGACGTCTGAAAGTAATATATTTATTTCTCCTCTACTCTTTTTAAAACTTGCTCGTTTTGTGATATACCTCGGTCAAAAAATGTACAAAGAACATTAACTTTTCAATCTTTTCATCTCAGGTGCTTGTTCAGAGAAAAAAAAAAAAAAAAAAAAAATAAAACAGGGGGAAGTGTTGTCGATGACGTTCAATGCCATGTAGTAAGAGAAAAATTCTCCCTTCGGGGATGACACATGCAGACACACACACACACACACCACACACACACAACCCACAACACACACCACACAACACACACACCACAACACACAGCATTCATACAACAATGTGACGGTCAGGGGTTCACGCTGACTTGAAATCAGCAATGCTACACCAATCGTTCATAGAGAAGAGCTTTAATAGCACAAAAGTGTACACGAGAGTAGAAAGCACAGAATACCTTACAGTATACCGCTCAGTCAAACTCTGCGCTCGCAAAGCAGTTTTGTTTACTTTATATAATTTTTCCTGCTATCTGTTTTCATGATTCCCCATTCATAGGTTGATATTTCCTTTCTTAGATATCGTTTCTTTGAGACAACAACATCCGCCACTGGTTCCCCCCGGGCCTGGCAAAGCATTGTCTTTCACTAGCAAGAAGATCTGTGTATTGGTCAGAGATCTTTATCACATATATATTATCTTCTCTTCTATTGCAGATGTACCATTGACCTATACCAAACAGTCTGATTTATGATCGGGCTTCTCGGCTAGGCTCAAGAATGTTGTTACAAGGCCAGGCAAGAAAGCCAGATGTTTAGCTGGCATACAGAGAGAGAGGGCTTGGATTACCAAACATCAAAAACTGTAGCTTTACTGAGAGCTTTTTTAAATCTTTGGTTCTTCAAGTAAATGTACATTCATTTAAGAAAAGGTATCCTACTACAAATGGCTGCTCTCTCTTGGGAACCTGTTCACAGTCACACATGCACCACACCACACACACACCACACACCACACACCACAACACACACACCACACACCACAAAACACCCTTTTCCATTGCAGTTAGAAGGCTTTGCCTCAAAGCCAATCGAGTTATTTATTTTCCTTTGGACAGCAAGGCACGTCTGTTGCAGTGCCTTCTGGGAGTTATTTAATTTTTCTAGTGGGACATATGGGGAACCCGCTTGTCAGTGTATCAAAGATTGGGGCATGACTATCAAGATAAGTTATATGAAGAACTTGATGCCCTCATTGCAGTAGTCCCACAGTCAGAGAAGCTTATTGTCCTGGGAATTCAACGCCAGAGTGGGGACAGATCACCAGACTTGGGAAGGGATCATTGGAAGACATGGCACTAGCAAGTGCAACAGCAACGGCGTTCTACTCCTGAAGATGTGTGCCTCACATGACCTAGTCATCACCAACACACTTCCTTCGCCCCACCCGTAAAAAGACATCTTGGATGCACCCCCTCTAAGGCAATGGCATCTGATTGATTATGTCATCACCAGGAAGGGGACAGGCAGGACGTGAGAGTGACAAAGGCCTGTGTGGTGCCGACTGCTGGACTGATCATTCCCTCATCGTGTCCAAACTTAAGCTTCGCATTCTGCCCATGGAAACCCCAAGGTCAGAAGACTGCAAAGAGGCTCAACATCTCTAAGTGAAGAGCAGCAAGTTGCAGAGAATCTCCAGACCTTGATGGCAAGCTGGTGGACACACCCCATGATGACCAGGACAGCCTTGAAGAACAGTGGGTGGCTTTCAGAATGCAGTCTACTCCATCGCCCTCGAACACCTCGGGCAGCATCCCGCAGAACCAGGACTGGTTTGACGAGAACGATGAAGAGATACAGGCACTGCTATCAGACAACACAAACTGTTCGGAGCACACCAGAACGACCCCACGTCACAAGCGAAGAAAGATGTCTTTGCCAGCACAAGACAAAAAGTACAGAAAGAACTCCGTGAGATGCAGGACGCATTGGTATATGAGAAGGCTGATAAAATCCAGGGCTACGCAGACAGTCACGACACCAAGCGTTTCGACGCATTGAAGGCTGTGTATGGACCCCAGTCCTCTGGCTCTTCTCCCCTCCTCAGTGCAGATGGAACCCAGTTGCTGACAGAGAAAAGAAGATCCTGGAGAGATGGGCTGAACACTTCAATCAGGTCCTCAATCGCCCTGCTGATATCAACGATGAGGCATCACTCACCTACCTCAGATGGAGATCAACCAGGACCTTGACAACCTCCCGACAGAAAAGAAGTCACAAAGGCCATCAAGCAACTTTCCTGTGGCAAAGCACCAGGATCAGATGCAATTCCTGTCCTGAACCACGGCACAAAGCGGGCCT
>CM068954.1:31490255-31504157 GCA_035128595.1 Eptatretus atami | reverse complement strand
TTCGGTTAGTTGTCTTCGTCTTGGCCAATGGCTTGTGTGTGTGTGTGTGTGTGTGTGTACTCATGCATGCGACGAACAGGCGCGGTTCTCATTGATACAATGTTTTGCTCAGAGTTGCATCATGTTAGGCAATCAATGAGAAAGATCCGACATTTTGTGGGTCAATTATGCTTGTAAATGGGACAGCATTTGTCATTTGTTGCCACACACTTTGAATAGCAGCTGTCGTCAATCAAATGCAATGAGATCACAGATATGATTTTTCACGCAGCATCAAGTGAAACCTCCCGAAGGCCGACAGAAACCTTGTCACAACATGAAAATCTATCAAAAACTTCCATGAGACATTATTTTGAGAAAGCGATATTTTTCGCTATTATTACTTCCACCACCAAAGGTGAAGGAGGTTACGTTTTCACCACTTTCTGTCTGTTTGTCTGAGTACAGGATATCTCAAAAATGTATTGGGCCCGACATGTTCTCGTGGATCAGGCATTACAGGGCTGAGGTACGCGCTCCACCGAGTGCCCTTCCAGTTGACAATAAAAATCGGTCGGCTGTTCAAATATACAAAAAGTGGTAGACGAGTGCCAAAAGTGGTAGAGTTGGCAATTTTGCGTTAGGTTACCTGATCAAAGCATTTTACAGGTTGTTGACAATTAATATTTATTTATGCACAGTCGTAATGCTCATATCATTTTACTTCATTTAAATTCATTCATTTGTCTCAGGAAAAGTGAAGTATTGCAGAAAGTTTTCTGAAAGGCTCACTTAGCTGTGCTTGGATGGGTTTGAGGGTTGTGGAGTAGTGGTCAAAACCTGAATCCTATCCAGGCTCCTCCTGATGAACCTCCATCTTTGCTCATTACTTATTCGGGTTCCTTCTGATGGCTCCAATGCAGTGTTTGGTCTTCCGTTTGATTACGCAATGTGTTGTTGTTTGCTATTTCCCCGTCATCATCATTACATGGAGTATTTTCACTCATTGCATTTCAACTTGCTCATCATTACCTTTCTTGTCATCATCAACCAAAACTTTATTCACTTTATTCAGTTTAGTTCCTGATGTTGATATTTGTCCTGCTTTGCTGACTCTAACTTTTTAATTCTCTGCGAGATAAGGAGGGGTTAAACTTTCTGTACTTTTATCCATCCAAGTGCAACACCTAGCTGCTGGTTGCCTCCTTGTGAGGGAGTGTAACTGTGCCGCTGATGCAGTTCCCATGCAGCTCGTGGCAGGAATTTGGAATTTGTTTAGGATGCTGGTGAAACTCTCCGACTCTTCGTCGAAAGACGGAGTAGGACCTTTAACATCCACCAATTAATGCAAGCAGACAGGAAACCCAGTCCATCTGAGAGGAAGTGTCCTTCTGAACGCCCTGCCTGTGAAGCACCAATCCGATGGTTTATAGTCAGGCCTGGAACCATCCTGCCACACTGTCTGCAGTGCGAATAATTTAATTGCTACTCCAGGTTGAACTGAGAAAATAATAGTAATGATGGCAGGAAAGTAGTGACAACTGAAATGTATTTTCATTGAATCTGCATTCTTGTGGTCACGACATCAATTTCACTCTTTGCTCTTTGTATCTCATGGCACGTCTTGCTTGCTTTTGCACGTTATGTTACTCTATAATATAAAAGGTGTATAAATTGTTCAAGCAATTTATTTACTTATTCTATGGGATTAAATGTGGTTCTAGAGTTTCCTGAGATAAGTCTCATCCTGTGTTCGTGAAACTGCGTCTGAGTGCCCAAAAACATTGCACGTCATCATGAACGAAAACTCAAAATAAAGTTATAACAGCAAACTGGGACCATTATTAATTTTTGCATTAAACAAACAAGGATTTGTCAAGAAAAGACCCCTGAGAATACTCAATAACTTGTCGAATTAATGATACCTTTTTGTTGTTAAAGACCAACCCTTGTGAACAAGTCAATAACAGGTCCATTTATCGGATAGGGAGCAGTTACTGATTTAAGGCCCTAACCACCATGTGTGCTATAAAAAGTCAAGGCTCGTGGAAGAGCTAGAGCACTGAATGGATGAGGATGCAACAGAACAAAAGGAACAGTAGAAAGAGAGGGGGAAACACCAATAGCAGGGATGCGAAGGATAACATAGAGGCAGACTTGGACAAACAAGGGAAGTGGGGAGGAAAGAGGGGTAGGGGAGGATACATGGGGTGGCAAGATAGAGACAGAAGCAAACTCTCAGGAAGGAAAAACTGGAAATTTGGAAGGTGGTGGGCTTGGGTGTGCAGTGGTTAACGGGGGTAGAAAAGATCAGGTTTTAGATGGGGGGATGGTCTGAGATGGTGGTGATCAGCTATCTTGAAGACCTAGAAGGAAGAATGAGATTGAACTGAATGTGGTGAGGAAAAAAAACCAAACAAATGAGTGGAGGTGAGCAGCGATTCACGTACATTTCAGGATTCTTTTACAAATGTATGAAATACATATGGTTTGGGATAAGATATACATTGCTGCATTGCTCAGTGTGACAGCACTGTCCAAAAATAGTGGTTGGAGAAGGTAAGACGTTATATTTTCATGTTTCCTCCTATCTGCAACTAGGTGAGGCCAGATAAGTGTGGATAACATTAGATGCAAAGATCCATGTTGCTGAAGTCAGACATTTTGGTGCTTCAGTGAGGTCAGAGAAGAAGGTTGCAGACTGTATGCTATGCAGAACCATGATTGGCATGCATATGCAGGGCCTTGATTGGCGGCATCGTGCAGCCATTACATGGGCACTCGGCTGGCGGGGCTTCGGCCGATTGACATTCTGCCTTCAGGAAAAAAAATGTGGGAGCCGCAGATATAAACATGGTGAGCCGGCAAGGGCCTGGTGGTTGGAGCCTTCCTTGCATCACATCCTTCGATCTCTCCCCTCCGGGCACACGCCGAAATTGTTTCCAACTCTGCTGGATCCAAGAGCTGTTAACCCTGTCATCTGCTCTGGTGCCGCTCTTATTCCATCAACTACCAGCCTCATGGGGTCCCAACCAGTCCATGCATCACGGTTAGGATTGCCTAAGTTATCATGTTTATAATCCTTGCCATCCTTTGTGCAGGATTCCATCCGTATCGATTGTCATTTGTTTAATAAATTACACATTTCTTAAGCCATGTGTCCATGTCTGTTCCTGCTATCTCTCACGCACCGACGAGTCAAGTAATTGCACACTCCTGCAGGATTAAATCATAATATATATAATTTGGTGTGTGCAGTTGTGGGTGCGTGCGTGTATGTATGCCTAAACTGCTGGAAGGAATGAGTTCAAATTTTGTGGCTGTACTTGAGATGAACCCGGGAAGGTTTTAGGCAATGAATTTTTTTTGTAGTTATGGGGGTTCGGGAGGGGGGTGGGGACGATGCAAATTCTCTATGTAAATGTGTACTGTGTAGCACTAACATGTGGTGGTGAGAGATGTTATTACAAGTCAGATGTGGAGATTACTTGCAACTTTGCACTGCACACGTGACATTTTCTGACCATTACCAGATATGAGTGGGTATTACGCTCCCATAAGGAGTGGGTGTTTCGACTTTGAAAAAAATTGTAATATTGCTCCAGTATGTGATGTAAATTAGGGCCAGCAGGATGACCTAGAGGTGTGCACAGTCGCCTCAAAGCTGTCTAGCCTGAGTTTGAAACCCAACACAGCTATAAACTGACATCCCAATGTTTCACAGGCAGGGTGATTCATCAATGTATGTTCTGTCCTTCGGATGGACGTGAAACTGTTTTTCCCATCTGCTGGTTTTAGTCGGTGGACATTAAATATCCCACTGTGTCCTTCGTGGGGAATAGGTGAGCGATTACCAGCACCCTGGCCAAATTCCAAATTCCTGCCCTGACTTCCTGAGTCAATTTCCAGGATTGTAGCCTAATACCTACTTCGCCAGCATCAAAGCTCAACATAGGGCAGGGTACATGATGATGATGATGATGATGATGATGATGATGATGATGATGATGTAAATTAGAGAATCTTCTGAATATGGGACTAGCTAAACACCACTCGGGCATCCTCCTCATTTAATAGATCCTCCGTGGAAGGATCTCCGCCATGTTTGCTCTTCCTCACACCAGCTGAGGTCGTGGGTGTGGTTGAGCAGTTGTCATGGGGGGAGGGCATACATGTGACAATGCACAATAACAAAAAGAGCACAATAACAAACAAAAGCCATAAAGGAAGATACAACTGGTTGGAGGCAGTGATGCAATTGGGTTGAAAGATGAAGGGATGTTCATTAACATATCTTTCCAATATTTGACCAGAACCAAAGCAGAAGCAGCTGAGAGGAAGGTGGTTCCAAAATCACAAGAATCGGGAAACAAAGGAAGGAGATGACGTGAAAGGATGAACTTAGAAAGGGAAGACCGATGAAAATCGGAAGAGGAAAGGGTGTGATGGTTATGGCGATGAGATGGTCATGTACGATTGACCATCGCAAAGGTGAGACCAGAAATGAAACAAAAATAACATGTGACCTGCCACTGGTCTGTGATGGCGAATAAGGATACCGTGACATTCTGCACATTGATGAGAACGTCGGATTATATGAAAGGCCTTTCTTTGCCTTTACAGAATCACGGAGAAACCTATTAGGAGCAGCACCGCAATGAATGGGAGAAGTTCACTCTATTACATCTAATAAAGCCTTTGTGGACTCGTAGGCGATTGTTATTATTTTGTATGCAGCCTGTGGCTGCTGGTTGCATCATTGCTGGGAGTGCGGCTGTGCCACTGATGCAGTGCTCCCCATTTCCAGTAAGCTGGTACCTATTTTGCCGACCTCGGAAGGATAACAGGCTGAGTCAACCCACCTGGTATTAATTAAACAGCTGAGCGGGATTTGAACTGAGGACCCTAGGATCCAAAGCCTGCCACCCTAGCCACTTAGCCAACACCAGGCTTGATTCGGCGATCAAAGGGCAGGTATGATTCCCTAGAGGTATACGCACTCACTTCTGAGCTGTCTAACCTGGGTACGAATCTTAGCCCAGCTATAAACTGTCACCCTGATAGTCCGATAATTGTGACTGTTAAAGAAGAACAAAATGGTGGTTTCATACCATATTAACACCTGTTCTTTAAGATTACAACGTGGTAATGTTGATTCATTCTAGAATGTTTTTTGAATGCAGTTTTATAAATTTAAGTTCTTTCTTTGTCCACTCACATGAGCTTCGTTTGTCTGTCATTCGTATATTTATCCCTACACTCATCTGAACTTAAGGAGGTTGATTCTATATCGAAAAAGGAGTGTATTATTTCTCCCTACAAAATCCAGGATCATGGAAGAACAAGGTCACGAAGGGCATGAACTGAGAGTAGGGTAGCGGGGCACTCCCTGGAATGCTTGGACACAATAAGCAAGGGTGTGAAAGAAAAGGAGAGAGAGAGAGAGAGAGAGAGAGAGAGAGAGAGAGAGAGAGAGAGAGAGAGAGATACAGACAGACGGACAGAGAGACAGAGAGACAGAGAGACAGAGAGACAGAGAGACAGAGGACAGAGAGACAGAGAGACGAGAGAAGAGAGACAGAGAGAGAGAGAGAGAGAGAGAGAGAGAGGCAGAGAGAGAGAGGCAGAGAGAGAGAGGGCAGAGAGAGAGAGGGGCAGAAGAGAGAAGGAGGCAGAGAGAGAGAGAGAGAGGCAGAGAGAGAGAGAGAGAGAGAGAGAGAGAGAGAGAGAGAGAGAGAGAGAGAGAGAGAGAGAGAGAGAGAGAGAGAGAGAGAGAGAGAGAGAGAGAGAGAGAGAGAGAGAGAGAGAGAGAACAGACAGACAGACAGACAGACAGACAGACAGACTGAAATACTGAAACCTGCAAGTAAGAGGTTTGGGTTGAGAAGAGCTAATGGGGGTAAGAAAGATTGTGGATAAGGATCGGACAGCCATAGCATAATCTCAGTTTAATTTAGTGTTTGATTTTGTGATCAAACAGATTATTCTTCATCCAACATCCAAAAAGAAAATTAAATTCTTCAAAAACGTGACTCGTCGTCACACTGCTTGACTGACTGATTGTCTGAAATACAAGCCAGAACATGGGACATTGAGAAGAGAACAGAAAGCATGTTCTGACATGAAGTTCTTGACCATCTCCCACCTGAAGACATTCCACACAAGCAACTCCCAGCACAAGATTGATGGCATGCTGAATATCTTTTGAAATACAAGGCAACGCCTGTTGGGCGGACAGTTTCAGTTTATAACTGGTATAAAGGGAGCATGGTAATGCCATTTGAATTGGGTACACAATGTACGCTCATTCCATTTCATGTAGCTTCAAAGTTTTCCCCATTGTTGACCTAATAAAATGTTACTGATAAAATGGGAATGTTGGAGCCTTTTGCAGGAAAGTTCTCTGACTATACGCACCTGTAACTGTATACCACGCTGCTCAATGTGTACACCTGTGTTTGTTGTATTCAAACAAAAGTCATTGTTCTCAAAACAAAACCTTTTTGTTTTTAAACAAAAGACAGATGAAGACCCTTGAGGCCACAGAAATAACTAAAAAACATCTCAGAATGCAAAGCCCATCTGCATACGCTTTGTACTCGAACTAAACTTGACGAAAACAACAGGTTAAAAAAACCAAAACTGTACATTTTATTAATTTGTGTTCTCCATATTCTCATCACAAAGGTTTGTTGAAGATTTGAGGACAAAAGCTCAAATGGTAAAAACGTTAAGGCCTGGACAGACGGTCATTATCAATAGTATTACGTACCATCATCATTATTATCATCAATATCATCATTGTAATCACTATAATTATGCGAAATGATCACTATCATTATCTAACATTATCATTATCACGATCATTATGTACCATGATTATTATCACGATCATAATGTACCATTATCATTATGTACTCTTTTCATTATCATTATCATTGTGTACCATTGTCATTGTCATTATCATTATGTACCATTCTCATCATCACGATCATTATGTACCATGATGATATAATCATTATCATGATGTATCATTCTCATTATGTACTCTTTCCATTATCATTTATCATTGTGTACCATTATCATCGTCATTATCATTATGTACCATTATCATCATCACTGTGCGGTGACTGATGAAGCCCTGAACACTTTTGATCGTTTTCCTCGTGAGAAATAAACGGTTTACGTCGAGGGTCCTCCATGTTATCACACTCTTCCCCGAGCAACCACATTCACAGAACTCTTCTCCCTCCGAAGTGAAACACAATAATCAAAAGGTTGTCATTTTGAAGGTTCACATTTTGACCAAATTACTTGTTATTTTCTCCGTATTCTCAAACTAAAGCTTTGTTGAAAATTTCATGGCAAAAGCTCGAATGGTAACAACGACAGCAACAACAGCAATAACAACAATAACTCCTTCGAAGTGGTGTACAGGCTAATAAAAATGAAAATATATAATGTATGTTATACAATGGGTCTGGACAATAATATTTAGTGATAAAAGTGTTAATTGTTTGGGCCCCAAATTAGGTCATGAGATCGAGTGGAGCCCGACACGGCGTCCTTGCAAACTCTACTTGATGCTTCAGGTTGCCAACTCGCCATTGCTGGAGGAATGAAAGAACGAGGATATCACAGCGTTTGAAACGAAGAGGGCCAAGTTGATTTTTCACAATAAACATGATTGTTTAGCATCATCGTCATCATCGTTGTCGCCTAACCGGGCGAACTCTCTGCTTGCCTGCACAAGTCGGCGTGACGCAATGCCGAAGTACAACTCGTGTAACGATCGACGTGTAACCACGAGCGTTTGTTTGACTTTGCGGTCATTAAGACACGACGCTCAATGATGCCATCAAAAGCGAGTCTGAAGCCAAGAGCGCTGAAACAGAGAGGGGGGTGGAGCTTGGGTGCGATGACGACACAGTTGCCATGACGACCTGATCCCCAGACGAGAAGGAAAATTCCACGGTTGTCAAAGCGCCAACTAACCAGCCACGTTGCACGGACTACGTGACGCCCATGCACGAGTTTGTTACGGCGATTCGGAGTGGAGAATTACAACGTGGAACGAACGAGGGGCTGATAATTAATAATAACATTTATAACTTCATGCGACACGTGATCCGGACAACGTACCTTGTGTGTCAGTGAAGTCAGAGCTCGAGTCTGGTGTCAGGTACCTCTGGTAATCTGTGTGGGATGTGAAAGATAATTACGAAGTAGAAGATACCAACAAACACTTACAAACAAAAATAATCACAAACAAAACCTTTATTCCGCTAGACGGGGAAACGTTGTTGCGGTTTTATGGCAGAGCCGTCCACACTGGGGGGGAGAAGTGTGACATTGCCGAGCTGGCCCCGAGCCGAACCCGAGCCAAACCCGAGCTGGCCCCGAGCCGAACCCGAGCCAAACCCGAGCTGGTATTTTTCCGTCCTTCCACGATCAATTGTTTTCAGGATGGAATTTTTCATTTGTATTTTTGGACATTATTTCATCAGACTTTGGCGATTAAAAAAACAAACAAACATACACACACACATACACACACACATACCGCACGCACACATAACACACACACACACACACCACACACACACACACACATACACACACATACATATACACACATACACACACACACACACACACACACACACACACAACACACACACACACACACACACACACACACACACACACACACACACACAAAACACACAACATACACACACACCACCACACACACACACACACACACACACACACACACACACACCACACACACACACACACACACACAATATTTGCATACAATGCACTTTGTACTCACAAATAATCAACGAAGTGTGCACACACTCATGACGAGCTCCAGAAGAGCGAAACTACCATTTGGTGGTGGTGGTGGTGGTGTGTTGTTTTTAAGCTGAATAACCAGGTGTGCACTTGGATCTCCGTCTACGATGGTATACACCATACAATGAAGACCGTTTGTACCAGACGAAGTGCCTAATGGTTCGACCGTCCTTCCCGAGTCTGGCAGGTCGGAGGTTCGAATCCCGACTGAGTCATACATACCAAAGACTTTTAAAATGGTACGTGCTGCTTCCTCGCTCGACGTTGGGCATTTGAAAACGACAGAGCAAGGACAAACAGGCATGGGTTGGTAACTATAGCGCAAGCACAATTACCCTGATGACCTCCTCCATTGAACTTCCAACAAGGGAACTCGTATATGTATTTGTTTATTTATTTACGAGTCGCATGCTGATACCGAAGGTCTTTGTGAGATCACACGGTTTGGTTTGAAATTCGTGCGTGCAAGGTGTCACGTGGGTCACGAGAGGTGGTGTGCGTTTCAGCTGTTTGCGGTCTCACCAACCTTCCGTGTAAGGAGTGCGTTCACCTTCAGCCTTGTTTAATGTTCTACGTTTTATCAACTGGAAATGGATAAAAACAATGCTAAACGCCGTGTGAAACAAAGGAATGTTAAGGGCGTTATAAACCTTCGTTGGAACAAGAAAGACTCCCAACAAAGTTCAAACAAATGGCTTGTGCGTGGAAACGTCAGCTTTACTTGACTGTGCTTCCCATGGTGGTTAGCATACCTTTGTTTCCTATTGTGGTTAGTATAACTTTGTTTCCTATTGTGGTTAGTATACCTTTGTTTCCTATTGTGGTTAGTATAACTTTATTTCCTATTGTGGTTAGCATACCTTTATTTCCTATTGTGGTTAGTATATCTTTGTTTCCTATTGTGGTTAGGATACCTTTGTTTCCTATTGTGGTTAGGATACCTTTGTTTCATATTGTGTTTAGGATACCTTTGTTTCCTATTGTGGTTAGGATAGCTTTGTTTCATATTGTGGTTAGGATACCTTTGTTTCCTATTGTGGTTCGGATACCTTTGTTTCCTATTGTGGTTCGGATACCTTTGTTTCCTATTGTGGTTAGCATACCTTTGTTTCCTATTGTGGTTAGCATACCTTTGTTTCCTATTGTGTTAGGATACCTTTGTTTCTATTGTGTTTTAGGAAACCTTTGTTTCTTTGTGTTTAGATACTTTGTTCGCTAATTGTGGGTTAGGATACCTTTTTTTCTATTGTGGTTAGGATACCTTTGTTTCCTATTGTGGTTAGGATACCTTTGTTTCCTATTGTGGTTAGTATACCTTTGTTTCCTATTGTTGTTAGCATACCTTGTTTCCTATTGTTGTTAGCATACCTTTGTTTCCTATTGTGGTTAGGATACCTTTGTTTCCTATTGTGTTTAGGATACCTTTGTGGTTTCCTATTGGTGTTTAGGATACCTTTGTTTCATATTGTGTTTAGGAATACCTTTGTTTCCTATTGTGGTTAGGATACCTTTGTTTCCTATTGTGTTTAGGATACCTTTGTTCCCTATTGTGTTAGGATACCTTTGTTTCTATTGTGTTAAGGATACCTTTATTTCCTATTGTGGTTAGGATACCTTTTGTTTCCTATTGTGTTTAGGATACCTTTGTTTCCTATTGTGTTTAGGATACCTTTGTTTTCATTGTGTTAAGGATACCTTTATTTCCTATTGTGGTTAGGAATCCCTTTGTTTCCTATTGTGTTTAGGATACCTTTGTGTCTATTGTCTTTAGGATACCTTGTTTACCTCCCGCACCCGAAAGTGAAGGAGGTTATGTTTTTCACCCCTTTCTGTTGGGTCGCCGAAATAGGTGACCCTTATTGTTGGGTCGCCGAAATAGGTGACCCTTATTATCAGTAATTCTGTCTGTTTGTTGGATGTTTTTGTTCGTGTCATCAGCATAATTGGTAGTAAACGTGGGCGGATTTTGACAAACTCGGGTGGTAGGTACATCTTATGACCTCATGCTTTGGAAATTGTGATGGTTGCTAGGACGCTTTGGTTCCATAGCAACAAGCGAAAAACCTTCAAAATCGGTACCGTTCACGAGCGAAATCAATTCCGAAAGCCATTATCCCACGTAGGGTTATGAAATTTGGCACGAGATCTACAGGTGATGCTCTATCAAATATATTCCGTTTTTTTTGTGATATATGGAATACTTTACCCGCAGCGCCCCCTACAATTAGGGTATGCGCGAAAATTGGCGAAAATTGAAGGCCCCTATCGATCAGGTGAGTGCATCAATACGAATGAAACTTTGCAAGTTCATGGTACTCAATGAGTATTACAACTTTGCCTCAGGACATATTGACCGATTTCGCTTAGGTCAGGGGTCAAAGGTCAATTAGTGCAAAAATCGATAATAATGCGAAGAGCTGGAGGTGCCTTCGCACCAAATGCTATCCTCCTAGGGTTATGCTCGGATGGTCATGAAAAGTCACACTAATCGTCTGGAATACATTGTGCACAAACGATCGAGCCGGATTTTCGATTTAGATCTTGTTACCCAAAGCACCCCCTCGAACTTTGGGGATTTCCGATTTCAAACCGCATTTTCGGTACTTTCATTCAAATGGATACCGAGTAGTTATCAGTAGATGGAACTGGATGAGATTTGATATGCATAATCTTAAGGTGATTCCCTATCGCTATATGACATCCATTTTGCTCTATATCTTATAGTTTCCATGCTCGGCGACCATCGCCGCCTACCGCTTGTTGGGTAGTCAATGTAGTCGAAAAAAAAAAATTCAATTTTTTTTTTTGACATTTGTTCTACCTTATTATCAGTATTCCTTCGATATGTTGGGTAGTCGATCTAGTCGAAAAAAAATCTCAAAAAAAATTTTTTGAGTTTTTTTTTGCTACCCTTATATCAGTATTTCCGTCGATATGTTTGTCTGTTGGGTAGTCGATAAAGTCGAAAAAAAAATTTTTTTTTTTTTGATCTACCCTTATCACTTTTTCCGTCAATGTTTGTCTGTATGTCTGTATGTCTGTATGTCTGTATGTCTGTATGTCTGTCTGTTCGGTCCAGTGCTCGTTAATACAATGGCGATTTCGATGAAACTTGGTGGGTAGGTTCATACCATGACCTAGTTGTGTGCAATGATAACCGTTGCTATGGAGACCACCGTTGCCTAGCAACGGGACTTTAAAATTTTTGAAAAATCATAAAAAAATTATTTTTTCGAAAATCAAAAATCGGGCCACGAGCGACTGTGGGCAGTACATTCAGCATATTGTCAAAAATTTCCAGCCGGATCCTATGAAAACTGTCGGAGAAGATAGACTTTGAATGAACCCTGGTCAAAAACAATAAAAAAACGAAGTTCGTTATATCTCAGAGACTATGAGTCAGATATACATGAAACTGGTATGGTAGGTTCATGGTATGTCCTAGTTATGTGTGAGAAAGAACCGTTGCTATGGACCACTCTGTTGCCTAGCAACGGCCGAAAAACCTCTAAATGTGGGGGTATTTTAACGAAAAAACAATCTGCAGCATTAACCCTTGAAGCTAGAATCATGAATTTTCTTGTGCTTAATCCTCAGGTCATTCCCCATCGAACGGGCCCATCGCGTCAGGTTCTATTGGTAGGCGACTACCCATGTCCGCCTACCGGCTTGTCTGTCCCTCTGTTCGGTCCAGTGCTCCATTAATACAATGGCGATTTCGATGAAACTTGGTTGATAGGTTCATACCATGACCTAGTTGTTTGCAAATGAGAACCGTTGCTATGGACACCACCGTTGCCTAGCAACGGGACTTTGAAATTTTTGAAAAATCATAAAACATTAATTTTTTCGAAAATCAAAAATCGGGCCACGAGCGACTGTAGGCAGTACATTCAGCCATATTGTCAAAAATTTCCAGCCGGATCCTATGAAACTGTCGGAGAAGATAGACTTTGAATAACCCTGGTCGAAAACAATAAAACAAGCCGGTAGGCGACATGGCTGCTCGCTCTAGATGGAAAGCTGGCCGACCGACTAGCCGATATTCATGTACATGCTATCAATAAATTTAGCACAATAAATATGATTATCACAGCCCTCTTAGTTTGCCCCAGAAACCGCCTTGTGAAATTTCAGGCATGTTTCCAAAGAGACTCTAACAAATGGCATCCCTGGTAATTCAATTTATCTATTCGCTAAAGATTTTATTTTTTTATATGATGCTGTAAGGAGTGTAAGACATCTCCTTGGGCACAAAAAAACAGGTCCCTCGGAGGTCCAGTTTCGGAGGCATTGATTTTTTTTGTACAGTCCAAATAAGTGTACGATGTACGATAAAGTATTTTAGCTGTTGCTAAGCAACGGAGGTGTGCATAGCAACCATTCATTTTTGTGTACATGCTAGCCACATTGTACACATTTCACCCCAGTTTCATCAAAATCGACTCTTTCTCTTAGAGATATTCGCAATTAACCGTTTCTGAATGTTCGACATGTACTCGCCCAAAACTATCTCCTTCTACAAATATTTTTTGTTAGGGCTGCAAATTGGCAGGAAGGGAGCTAGATAGATTGCGCACAGACCTATAAGCTTCGATTTTTCGATTTTTTTTTTTTTCGATTTTTTGACCACTTTAAAGGGCCGTTGCTATGGCCCGGGGTCCCATATTCGAAAGCACACGATTCCAGAAATATTGGTCCTACCTACCAAATTTCATTGGAATCGGTTGGGTGTTTTAGCCCCTCGGCTTGACCAAAGTTTTGGGGGACAGAGAGATGGAAATGTCCAGAATAAGGGTGCTCTAAGAGCAGCCAAAAACGAAGTTCGTTATATCTCAGAGACTATGAGTCAGATATACATGGAACTGGTATGGTAGGTTCATGGTATGTCCTAGTTATGTGTGAGAAAGAACCGTTGCTATGGACCCTCCGTTGCCTAGCAACGGCCGAAAAACCTCTAATGTGGGGGTATTTTAACGAAAAAACAATCTGCAGCATTAACCCTTGAAGCTAGAATCATGAATTTTCTTGTGCTTAATCCTCAGGTCATTCCCCAATCGA
>CM068954.1:31473025-31486294 GCA_035128595.1 Eptatretus atami | reverse complement strand
CATACACAGTAGCTGTGCGGACGGCTTGGTTTCCCAGGTATTTGTGAGAATGTAACCCAGGTGATTGTGCTGTGACGTATTTCACGCTGATAGACAATTCCCAGTGCATACTCTTGAAGGAACCAATCTTTGTGAAGCAATTTGTCTGGGAAGCCTTTTGGTCCGGGCCTAGTCACAGCCTGACTGTCAGGTTAATGCCATGATAATGTGTTGGTGTTGCTTTCAGTTTTATTAAAATTATTTTATTCCCATAATGCCTTGGGTGAGATTTTAATTAAATCCTTTAAATGTCTTTGAAAGTGCTGTGGATTGGAAGCCATTAAGAATGAACAATTGCAAAGTGTATTAAACTTCTACCAAACGACAAATTGGGTCGGGACAATTGTACAGGGTTAAAACAGCTGACTGTGTTCACATTTTGGATTGATGAGTTTAATTTCAATTAAACCAGAGAAATGTCCCGAAGGGTCATCGGGCAATATAATCTAAAATGGCCGGATGACAATTCTCACCTGTAAGGAGCCACTTGTATTGAGGTATTCTCTGGACGGGCTTCAGAAGGAAATGTTTGAGCGGTAAATTTCCACAGGCAGGGCTCATCTGCAGTAAAAAAAAAACATAGAGCGAGCATTTTACAATGCAGAACGTCGGTGGGACGTATAGATTACAGTAGATCTGAGAACCAGTGTGGACTCATTCATTACAGGCTAATCCTAACATTAACCCGAACCCTAACCCTAACCCTAGCCCTAACCCAAACCCAAACCCAAACCCAAACCCTAACCCTAACCCTAAACCCAAACCCAACCCAAACCCAAAACCTAACCAAACCCAACCAAACCTAACCCAAACCAACTAGCCTAACCCAAACCATACAAACCCTAACCCAAACAACACCCAACAACCCTAACCCTAACCCAAACCAAACCCAAACCCTAACCCAACCCCAAACCCTAGCCCTAACCCTAACCCTAACTCTAACCCAAACGCACCGTTACAACTGTCTCGCGAACGTGTGAGGCCAAAATAAAAAAACGGTTCATCGAAAATCCCCACATCCATCATTATAAATCATGAGAAAATACGCGGTAATGCTTCCGGTAATGGTAATATTTTACCATTAATCTGTAATCATTATATAACAGCAGGTTACCGGCGTGCACAACGGTGTAAGGGAAGTACTCGAGAAGTGGGAGAAGCAGGAAGAGCGCGGAAGGGCGTGAGAATGGGCAGGTGATCGGGGACAGGAGAACCGACGGGTGGGAGTGGGAGGGGGGGGGGAACTGTGTGGGAGCCAGGAGAGACAGGCCACCAGTGGGGAAAAGGGGTTTTAATTAGCGTCTTCAAGGGTCTTAAGTATCTTTGAGGTCTTACAGGTCATTGGGATGTTAAGGGTCTTTGAGGTCTTTCCGTTCTTTAGGGTCTTCAAACTCTTAAGTCTTTGGGGTCTTCAAGGTCTTCTGGCTCTAAGGGGTCTTCAAAAGACTTAAGGGTCTTCTGGCTCTAAGGGGTCTTCAAAAGACTTAAGGGTCTTTGGGGTCTTCAAGAGTATTACGGATCATAACCGTCCTTAGGGTCCAAAGCGTCTTTGGGGTATTCAGGGTTTTAAAGTGTCTTCATTGTGTTTGGGGAATTCATTGGTCTTATGGGTCTTTGAGGTCTTATTTCCGAAGCATGTATTCTAATCTCTCAAGCATGTAAAAAACACAAAAATGGATAAAAAATACACTTCGGACAATCCCTGGGTCAGACTTGGTCTGTATGCCAAATTTGGTTGTTGTCAGCCCAGCAGTCTTTGCAAAAAACGCGAACAGACAGACAGACAGACAGACAGACATCCGATGAATCTTATTTATTAGATACATCTTTAAAGGACGGCGGCCATGGTGTGACGATTGCGAGTGCGGTTGTGAATAGGAGCGTACTGTACACCACTTACCGGAGCAGATGGCTTTGGTTTACCGCAACACGAAAACGGTGAACGTATTATTTATTTAGTTAGGTTCCAATTGTGATTTCCGAATATGACCATTACCGAAGCATTACCAGCGTATTTTTCATGATTTATCATTATGGATCAGTGAAAGTCAAAATTGTTTCATTCATTCATCCGTTTGCAGCACTTGGCTGCCAGATGCATAATTTCTGATGGTGCAGCTGTGATGCCTCTGTGGTTTAAAATGGCAGGACGGGAATAAGTGAGGCTTATCCTGGAAAGGCCTACGTGTCCCTATTCTTGAATAAGAATGAGGGACATGTCAAAAGACTTCTGTGACTCATTGGGACTGACTCAATCGGTCAATTTCCCAACCGGATCTCAACCAACGGTACTCCATCTCTTCTGGGATCTGATTTTGACCAATTTCCTGAAAATATCTGCTTTTCTTCTTCCACTCCAATTGGTTCTTCTGACCACTGCTTCTTGGCTGTTATTAGAGCACCCCATGCCGTCGAGTCTGCATTTCACTCAGGCCGACTGGCAGGGACTTCAAGCAGCCATCAAACTTCTAGATTGGTCTCCCATCTCAACTTCCTCCAACATCAACTTGTCCTGGGAATTCTTTCAAAGAAACTTGCTCTCCCTCATGTACAGATTTATCCCATCTCGTCTTCAGTTGTCCTACCCTTCCTCCCGCCCTTGGTTCACTGAAGTTTGTGGTGAGGCAGTTGTCCTGAAACAAATTGCCTTTGCCTCATGGAAAGCAAATCCAACTGAGGGTAATCTCAGTTCCTTCCAGAAAGCTCGGAACAAGTGTGTGTCTACCCTCAGGAGAGCCAGAAAACAAACATATTTCCAAGCTCAAGTCTGAACTTTGAAACTCCCTCCTCCAAATCCTGGTGGCGTCAAATCAAATCTGTTTCTGGTGTATGTTCCCCCTCCATCCCCTCCCTTACCTCAAATGGCCACACTGCTGCCACTGCATGTGAAAAGGCTGAATGCCTGAACTCGGTGTTTGCATCTAAATCTTGTGTCCGAAACCCATCGCTTTCTGTACGCCACCTTACCCAGTCACAGCCAGCAGTCCCTGACTCTGTGTCCTTTTCTTCTGACAAAGTGGAGAGCTTGCTGTCAAACCTCGACTCAGATTCTGCAACCGGTCCAGACGCCATCAGCCCACGTATCCTACAAACCTGCTCCTCTGCTCTTGCTCACCCTCTCTGTTCCATTCACCCTCTCATTTGCTCAAGGTCATCTGCCATCTACTTGGAAATCAGCAAACATTACCACCCTGCATAAAAAGGTGCAAAAACACTTCCTGCAACTACAAACCAATTTCTTCTCTTGCATATGGCAGCTTAGCTGCAAGGGTAGCTATCATTTCTTGAAGCGTGACTGTGTTGCTGATGCAGTGTGCCTCTACCAGTACACATGGTACTCATTTCGCCAACTCGGAAGGATGACAGCTGAGTCAACCCCCTGGTGTATTAATTCAGCGGTAAATGGGGTTGAACTCAGGACCCTGGGGTGCCAAGCTGCCCCCAGAACTAGTAAGCCAACACCAGGCACCAGACTAATCAGCCTTCTCTCAATCATCAGCAAGGTTATGGAATCCATCATCACTTCAGACATTAAATCCTTCTCTTCTCCAATGGCTTGATTTCCAATCATCAATTGGTTTCAGACCAGGTCACTCTCCCTGGATATGCTGCTCCTGCTATCCCAACAATGGATGGAGGTACTCAATGCAGACATGAAATCAGAGACATATTCTCAGACATATCACGTGCTTTTGACATAGTCTGGCACTCTGCCCTGCTCACCAAACTCTCTTCAATGGTATCCAAGGTCATCTCCAGTCATGGCTCACAGACTTCCTCTCCTGTCGCAGCCAATGGTGTGCCCTAAATGGAGTTCTTTCATCCCCTCTTCCTTTCAGACTGGAGTTCCTCAAGGTAGCGTTCTGGCCTGTTCTTTTTCTGTTTTTCATCAAAATCTCTCCGACTCTCTGGGGAATCCTCTTTATTGGGTAGTCGAGTCAGTGAAAAAAATTTTTTTTTTGATCTATCCCTTATTATCAGTATTCCGTCGTATGTTTGGTGGGTAGTCATCGAGTCGGAATTTTTTTTTTTTGAGATTTGTCTACCCTTATTATCACTATCTAAAATGGCGATTTCAGTTAATACAATGGCGATTCTCGATGAAACTGGTTGGTAGGTCACACCATGACCTAGTTATGTGCAAATGAGAACCGTTGCTTGGCCACACCATTGCCTAGCAACGGGACTTTCAAATTTTAGAAAATCATAAAAATTTATTTTCTTGAAATCAAAAATCGGGCCAGGAGCGAATGTGGGCAGTACATTCAGCCATATTGTCAAAATTCCAGCCGGACCTATGAAAACTGTCGGAGAAGATAGACTTTGAATGAAACTGGTCGAAAACAATAAAAAAACCAAGTCGTTATATCTCAGAGACTATGAGTCAGATTAACATGAAACTGGTATGGTAGGTTCATGGTATGTCCGAGTTATGGGTGAGAGAGAGAACCGTGCTAGGACCCCTCCGTTGCTAGCAACGGCCGACTACCCATGTCCGCCTACCGGCTTGTCTCTTTACTGATGACTGCACCCTCTGCAGTATCATCGTCATCCCTCAGACTGGCAAGCGGCAGCTTCTTGCTCTCTGTATTCTGCATAAACTCACAAACTGGTCCACACGTGGAACATGTCTTTCAATCTTGCAAAATCTCACACTCTCACTATGTCTTTCTGAAAGGACCGTTTGGAACATCATGATAGGTAGCACTGTCATTGAACACCACATGAATATCGTCAGATTGTGTGGATGGAATGCAGCAAAATGAGGAAGGTACCATCATAGACTTTTTGCCTCTGTGCTGGTTCAAGAGGCTCAGCATGTCATTTAGAAAGAGTTTAAACATGAAGTCTACATACTGCTGTTTAAAAGCTGGTTTCTTATCCAGAAGCTTGCAAAGGGACTTTAAGTGGTTGATTGCAAGGGGTCAATCACTGGAAGTTTTACATCTTTCTGAAGGGTAACGGAGCCACCCAATTGCCATTTGCATTCCTGATTAATTCATCCTCTATGGTCTGAGAAAATGGTTGTCTTTATGGAGGACCTGGCTTGTCATTGTTCTTGTTCACTTAAAGATGTCACTGTCGACCCGTCGCCGTAGGCTCTATGGTTGCAGGGTTTCCCGAAGTGTTGACCTGAAGGTACGTGACAATGTGGCAGGATTACGTCTTTGATGGTGACGTGATTAGGCATGGCAAGCAGACTAATGGTCTTCCATTGTCGAGAATGTGGGTATCATAGGCCTCCACCGCTCAGGGGTATGGACGATGTTCAGACATACATACCAATGATCACCATCAATGGTCCATATGCTGTGCCATGGAGCATTAGGTGGTCCATTCAAGTTGCTCTGACCTTAGAGCACTGAGGAGAATGTCGTCAATAAAAAGCAAGATGGACACTTGGGTCAGGTTCGGGAAACATTTCAGTAATAAGACATCCACTGATGAGCCAAAAGATTATGACCACTGATAGGTAAAGTGATAACATTGATTATCTTGTTACAATGGCACCTGCCAAGGGGTGGGTATATTAGACGGAAGTAAACAGTCAGTTCTTGAAGTTGATGTGTTGGATGCATGAGAAATGGGCAGGAGTAAGACCTGAGCGAATTTGACAAGAACCAAATTGTTTGGCAGACGACTGGGTCAGAGCATCTTGAAACGGCAAGGCTTGTGGGGTGCTCCTGGTCAGCAGTGGTGAGTACTCCCGACAGTGGTCCGAGGAGGGACAAAACACAAACCGGGACAGAGGTGTTGGGCGCCCAAGGCTCATCGATGCACAAGGGCAAGAAGGCTATCCTGTCTGGTCCGAACCGACAGAAGGTCTACTGTGGCACAAGTCACAGAAAATTTTAATGGTGATCACGGGAGGAATGGTTCACAATCCAGAGTGCATCACATCTTGCTGTGTATGGGGCTGCGTAGCCGCAGACCGGTCAGAGTGCCCATGATGACCCTGTCCACCATCGAAAGTGCCTACAATGGGCACGCGAGCATCGGAACTGGACCTTGGAGCAGTGGAAGAGGTCCTGGTCCGATGAGTCCGTTTTCTTTTAGATCACATGGATGGCCGTGTACGTGTATGTGTACCTGGGAAGTGACGGCACCAAGATGCACTGTGGAAGAGGACAACGGTGGAGGGAGGGTGATGCTGTGGGCAATGTGCTGCTGGGAAACCCTGAGTCCGGCATTCATTGGACGTCAATTTGACACGTGTCACCACCTAAACATCGTTACAGACCAGGTACACCCTTCATGGCAATGGTATTCCCTGATGGCAGTGGCCTCTTTCAGCAGGATATGCGCCCTGCCACACCGCACACATTGTTCGGAATGGTTTGAGGAACATGATGACGTGTTCACGGGGTTGCCCTGGCCTCCAAATTCTCCAGATCTCAATCCGATTGACATCTGTGAGATGTGCTGGACTGACAAGTCTGATCCATGGCGGCTCCACCTTGCAACTTACAGGACTTGAAGGATCTGCTGCTAATGTTTTGGTACCAGAACCACAGGACACCTTCAGGGGTCTTGTAGAGTACAGCCTCGGCGGTCGGCACTGTTTTGGCGCACATGGAGGACCAACAGCATATTAGGTAGGTGGTCATAATGGTTGGCTCATCAGTGTATATGTGAGTGGAACCTTGTGACTGACCTCCAGTGTTGGAATCTCGGAGGAGTTAAAGAATAGCATTATACTTGGTGAGCTCCGGGAGCGTCAAGTAGACAAACCATCGAAAGATTCGATGACGAGATTCTTGACACGCCTACCAATGGTTGCCATCGTTCCAAAGCAGGCCTTGAGTTCATAGGAGACTAGATTAATGGGATGTTGAAGTCGTCAAAGATTCCCTGCAGCCCAGAGACCGATTTGTCTGGTCATCCAACATAGTATAAGTTTTCAGAAGTGTTCAGGTATACTAGTGATGAATACCTTCACAAGACAGATTTTGGAACAAGACCTTCCTCTGGATCCACTACTACTGCAAATGTCCGTACACCTGTTAATCACCGAGGGTCACTCCTCACCATGCTTTCGAAGCCCATCCAACACTCTTTCATGGTTTGAAGAGTCCCTGATAAATTGCCTTCCTGCCAGTCTGTCGAGGGTAGCACAACTGGCATCATGAAGTGCTGAGCAATGACGGGTGCTGTGCAGTGAGAACAATGCAATTTTACTTGACACTCTTGTCTCAATGGTTAGTTGACAGAGCGCATCTGGTCCATATTTTCCATTGGTTAAGAAGGCTGTGTCTGGATTGCAATGTTTTTGCTTGAATGATCTGCAATGTGCAAGATGATGTTTGGTCCTGTGAATGTGGCAGAATTGTTGCGGATCTTCCATTCGACGATGAGTGTGCTGATTTTCAGAAGGTGACACGACTGCTGCGGTGACACAGCTCGACAATCCGTGGCAGCAATTCACCCGGACTTCGGTCTTGCTTACTCTGACCCTTGGCGAGTGTCACGGGTGAAGGAGCAACATTTGTTCTTCATAGTGAGTGTAGCTTTCACCTTAGGAGCTGAAGACCATGAGCAGTCAAAACATCTCGAGGAAATCATCAGACTGAGGTCATTTTGAATCTTTGCATTGCGCTGAATGAAGGAAATGCAACTCGAAAATGGCAGAAATGTGACATTGTGGGTTTCTTTATAGTTTGAAGACCTCCATCCTCCAATGATCCACGAGGTCAGGTGAAGCTTCACATTGATTGGTTTGAGGAACAAAGATATATCCAAAGTACAAAGTCTGGGAAGGAAACCATCGTTTTTGGCGCCTCCATTTCCTCGATCTGCGTCAGAGTGGCGACCCGTCCAGGATTGTCCCAATAGCCAAGGAGACTGCTTAGGCAGCACCAATGCTCTGCACAGAGTATGGTCCCATGGATGGATGGATTTCCTCGATGGTGTCGTGAAACTTCTGAAAGTTTTGCAGTCATGAGGAGAGACTTGAGGCAAAAGTTCCAGCTTGTTTAGCAATGATTGTGTAACTCTGTCATCGCTGGCCAAATCTTTCATGAAGGCAATTCCAGACCTGCTCCAAGCCGACATCAGGGTCAGCAATGTAGACTCGGTTAAGACGCTCGACGAGTGCTTTGGATTCGGCATTGTCAGCCATATATCGAACCATAAGGTAAGCTGTTTATCGGATGCCAGCGGTACTTCTCTGATCATGTTTGAAAGCCATACGCATGCCTGAATTTCTCAGGCAAGAAATTCTATTTGAAACGAAGTCATCAAACACAGTCTTATCGTCAAACATAGAAATTATATTTCAAACAAAGTCTCAATGAGACAAATAGTTTGCGCAGTCGTGCATGGCAGGATCACTGTTGGCATGATTGATGGCTTCACTTCTCAACCAAATAGTAAATGGCTAGACACTGATAATGTTGTTGCCAGATGTGTGTTGTATGTCCTCACATCAATGCAGGTACAGCATGGGTGTACAAAGGATTTGGTGAGAAATAACCCCATGGATTGGTTGTCGGTTGTAATCGACTGGATGCGATGTAAGGTCAGTATACATGGTGGGATACCGAGCGGTCGGTCGTAACCGAAGCCGGGTTTGTGAGCCACGAGCTCATAACAGGGCATGTTAACACAGTGGGGGTCGATGTGCATCCGTGACAAGTAGCATTGGAGGATGATGACACGAAGGTTGTGTAGAAGGTTAGTTGTGTCTGTTAAGTTTTGTACGATAGCCCAGAAGCTGGCATTGTGTTATACTGAGCAGACAGAACTTCCTGTTGGACATGTTTAATGTTGAGAGTTCTCCATGGATGCTGGTGCCCAGCATTAGCGCCTGGTGAAAGGGGTGTAGGAGTGAAATACTATGGTTTGAGTGACGTAGTTGAGTCAGCACGTAACCAGTACCCAGTGGGATGGCGGTGAAGACGTGGCATCCCTGGACAACAGCATTCCCCCCTTCCGCAGGTGTAGGTAATCCAGCTGCCGAAATATTGTCGAATCCACCCCAAAACAGGCGTCAGACATCACTTCCAAACGGGCTTTAGCCACAGCAGCCTCTTCTTCCGCTTCAGCTGCTCGAGAGCACTCTGTTGCTGCATCCGTTGCTGCTCGAGACCGCTCCGGGTTGCTGCTCGAGACCGCTCCCCATTGTTGCTCAAGACCGCTCCCCATTACTGCTTGAGACCGTTCTCATTGCTGCTCGAGACGCTCCACGTTGCTGCTCGAGACCACCACCATTGCTGCGTGAGACTCGCTCCCGAAACTGCTCGAGACGGCTCCCGTTGCTGCTTGAGACCGCTCCCTGTTGCTGCTCGAGACTGCTTCCTATTGCTGCTCAAGAGACCGCTCCCCGTTGCTGATCGAGACCGCTCCCCGTTGCTGATCGAAACCGCTCCCGTTGCTGATCGAGACGCTCCCTGTTGACAAACTAGCGACAGACCACATGTGAAGCGAGCTCAACATGGAGCTCTCGACAAACCACCAGCCAGCAACATACCATGTATGAAGTGAGCTTGACATGCCGTCTCCTCCCGGCTGCGAGACTTGTGTGAAATTAGGTTTTTACTATCCTGGAAAGGTCGACGTGTCCCGATGCTTGAATACGAATGCTCCAGGCAGTTTAATCAACACTTGCAGTGTTTCAAAACACCTTTTCTTAATTTTTAAACTACTCAAATGCGTCATTAAAAACCGTGTTTTTTACAGATACGTGCACACGTCACCTAAATATGCATGAGGCAAAACATGAGCGGAACATAATACATGTTTTACATTCAAACTTGGTTACATCATAAGGCTTATTCCCGAAGCAGCATTCGTTGGTGGATGTTGAAGATCCCACGGTGTCCTTCGCGAAGAGTTGACGAGTTAACACCAGCACCATTAACAAATTCCAATTCCTGCCCTAACGAGGAGAGGGTATTGCGTCAGCGGCACATCCACACCTCAGCCATTGATGCTACCCCACCGCCTTGTGTTGCATATGAACGAAGAAGAAGATTCCCAAACCCGACAAGTTTAGCATGCTCCTTCTGAGCCATCGTTCCAGCCCTAAAAAGTTGTTAAAAAAAAAAACAGCTGAAATTATGTTTTGAAAAAAATAACAATTAAATCAAGAGGTGTGTTTCTTTTTTCTATTTTGTATGCAGCACATGGCTATCTATGAATGGCATCCTTTCTGGAAGCATGGCTGTCGCACTGTATCGCTGATGCAGTGCCCCCTATAGGTTAGAGTAGGAATATGGGATTTGGTTAGGGTGCCGATAAGAGGTTGTCAACTCTTTGCATAGGACGTCATGGGATAACCCTGTCTGTGAAACACGGGATGACAGTTTATACCTGGGTCAAGATAGCTCAGAGGCAAGTGTGTGTGCCTCAAAGCCATCCTTCCACCCAAAGGTGATTTTTATCTTGTTAAAAATGGTCAACAAGCTTCTTCAATAAGTGCATAGTGCATAATATGAATACGATCTGTTGAAGTCAAATCCATCAGTTATACCTCCAATCATCAGGTAGTATACTGCATTGATAAGGTACCGTACCTCCACTCATCGGGTGTACGTACTGCAGTTTTTAAAATGTATTTTTCACCTTATGAATCAACTTTCAATTTGGTTTACACAGTATGCACTCGTTTCAACGAAGGTGGATGGAGGTTATGTTTTCAGCCATGTGTGTCTGTTTGTTTGTGTTTGTGAAATCTCAAAAAAAACGTTATGGACGGATTTGAACGAAACTTGCTGGATGAGTGGTTAGGTAACAATAACAAGCCGATTAATTTAGTTCGGCCCGAATCCAGATCCGGTCTATCGGTGGGATACAAAACCTAAACGAATCAGCTTGGTGGAGGTATGCACGACTGAATGCCTTCTAGTTTGACCTTTGTTCTCCAAAAGGGATCTAACAACAGTCCATTAAGGGGATTACGGACCGGTTATGCAAATGCTATTATAAGACAAACTGTATTTGAATGTGACAAGCTAACGAGTGACAGTTTGACGAGAACAAACAACTCATTGTCATTGGGAACACATACCTGACAGACTAATTGTTTGGCATGTACAGTGAGAAGGTTGGAGCTGTTTAATCCAGCGGTTAAATGGACTTAAAGGAGGTGCCATGAGATACACCAGCAACCCCAATCCCTCCCCTACTCCAAGTTGATGGAACAGTGGAAGAAGAAGTGGTGGTAGGGGAGGTTCCGGCTCGATAGCAGACAATGCATCCGACACAACCCCGAATGAGTGGGTTTGAATAACAGTATTTTGATGTCTGCAAGGTGCCCAGTGGCAACATGACATTGCAGAGGGATACAAAAGCCCCTTGATAACATGAGCACAAGTGTTAAAATATATAGGGCATCAATGTAGCTATGTTGAAGGACACAACTAATCGGGTCAGTTGAGGGGGTTAGATTTCAGCATTTGCAATATGTGTGTGTGTGTGTGTGTGTGACGGTGTCTCGTTTGTCAAGAGAGAGGAGCATGTTCGAGTCTAGTTCACTGCATTCCTGACCCACATTTTATCGGTTGGTTGTTACATTATAATCATTTACTAACCAGACAAACAGATCAAGCATAAAGTGAGTGTGACAGTTCAGCGTCTTCGTTTTTATCCCACATATGACCGTCCTCCATGTGGAATTACCTTGGAGAGATCCATGTACGTATTGTAACATTAGACTCGTGAATAACCCACTTTACACCATGAGCTATATTTCATTAACGCTGAAAGCCTATGGTGGGTGTGCAGACACCCAGGAACCCCCCACCCTTTCCAGAGCAAATGGCAGGTGTTAAAAGATAGGTTGATATAGGCAGTGCTGGATTAAGCCTCGGCTGCGCTAAGGCACATTTTGAAATTTTAGAGAATGGCCTGAAAATTTTAAATTAGATCTCGGGCTCATGGAAATGGATCCCAGACAAAAGATGAACTGATTCAAGAACAAAATATTAATACAAAAAAAGACAAATATTTAATGTGAAAAGAATTTTTGGCCCGAATTTTTGGCTGGCCCTAAGGCACATGCCTTGTCTGCCTAATGGTTAATCAGCACTGTAATAGGTATTGACTAATTACACTTCCAATTAAAGTAACAATTAGTTTGTTTTGTGATACAAGAACCTGGTACATCTCCTGGTGTAGGGATATCCTATCTCACCCTACGATATAAAACAAGTTATTTATATCGTTGAAGGGTTGGGGAAAAAAACTCTGAAAAACTACAGGTGGGATGGATGGACAGATGGACAGCAAACCTATAGTCCCTTCAGTGAAATCAGTCGGACAATAAGGATTAATCCTGTACGTCTGATAGTATGGAGTCGAAAACGGCTGGCCGATCTCCATCAAGTTTTGTACGTGTGCTCGGGGTACCAAAAGTCAAGTCATGGGTACAAAAACCACCTCACCCACTTCCGTGAAGGAGGGATATGAGATGCAATTTTTGCCTGCACATGCGGAATCGTGGAAGTGGTTTAACCACTGATCCCTGCCTGATGGAGCGGTCACTGACGCCATATTTCGCTCCTGGAGGAATGGGTATTACTCGTGTTAAAATACAAGCATAAATGAGTGCTTCCAATTTGTTCCATGTGCTGCGTGAAAGAGTTTGCACCTCAAACTCCCGCACAAGGGCAGCAAATCGAGGGCAGGAGCGGCACATGTCGTCGAGGAGAGCCATGTTCTGTCAACTCCCGCACGTACGCTGAATAGAGCTTCAAATAGGCCCTTTGCTCACAATCACGTCCGCAATTTAGCTATGCTTGCAAACGAACAGATTCATTAAATGAAGTAATTTGAGCGATCAGCAATAAATGTGTTCATACATATACATTATACATACGTACATACATACATACATACTGTACATACATACATACATACATACTGTACATACATACATAGGCTGAGTGCATGTTAGCAATTGTCCATTCCTGCAAATTAATTATTCAGCAATCAAAACTTTGGCTTCGGCGAATGAATGAACGAATCGACGAACAACATGCCAAGTTCAAGTCTATTTCCTTTTTATTTTTTTTTTGGTCTCTTCGATTGTTTTGATGTCAATTATTAACAATTTGATGGTTCGTGTGCAGTTCAGCCAGTCTGTGTATTTACTGAACTGGTTTTCTTTTCATCCATCAACAAAGGTGGTCGGAGGTTATGTTTCACCCCTGTCTGTTTGTTTGACTGTCTGTGAGCGGGATGTTTCAAAAAGTTATGGACGGATTCGGACGAAATTCGACAGGTGGCGGT
>CM068954.1:31442480-31472719 GCA_035128595.1 Eptatretus atami | reverse complement strand
CCAGAAGAGAGATCTGCAGTGAACTGGTTGAACATGGGGTAAAGCTCCTGGATCTGTGCATCCATGCTGAACTTCTCAAGACTGTGGAAATGCGTACTCATGTATGCCATGCAGTTCTGTGCTCTGCCCTGGAACACAGGCATATCTGAACTGACCTGGCAGAGGAGGCCTTGTTGTCCCTCTCTGGAAAGGGAAAGGGTGATCGCAGGACTCAACAAACTACCGAGGGGTGGACGCGCTCTCATGCCGGGCAAGGTATTTCCTTGGAAAATTCTTGATAGGGTTCGCACCATCTGCTTGAGCACTGCAGCGTCCAGAGCAGTTCAGCGCTTTGCACGCAAAGAGGTCAATGATTGACCGTATCATTGCTCTTACGGTCTCACATGAACGCAGATTAGAGTTTGGCAGGGCTGCTTGCAGCCTATGTTGATCTCTGTAAGTGTTCAACCAGTGATTGGGATGCCTTCAGGAGGATTTCTTGGTCTTCGTGGGTGCACAGAAAACTAACAATCGATGTTGAAACGATACACTGGTACTGAAAGGCTGTGAGATGTGGTGATACCATCTCTGACTTCTAGTTATTGCTAGAGTTCCCAAGGTTGTACTGCCCCTACTTTTTTCAGCGCTTGTATGCGACTGGATTCCTGGGGAGGTTTTGGAGAGATCAGCTGCGGTGCATGGTTTTGGGTAATGCTAAGATGCTCTGACTTGATTTCACGAGACGATGCAGTCAGCTTTTGCGAGACTCTGGATATCCTTTTGGGGCCCAATCGAGGTGCTGAATGAGGAGTTGAGCCGCTGGGGATTAAGGGTTCCTTTTGGCCAAAACTAAGATCAGGCTTTCAGTGGCATCTTGGATGCTGCATCTTGTCTGTAACGTGTTTGTGGGTGAGGATGTTTGAGGTTACCGAGAGATTCACTTACTTGGCCAGTGATATTTCATAGTCCTCTGCTGGCTGTGAGCCAGAAGGTATATAGATGTCTAGGGTGGGCCTGCGGATCATGGGATTCACCTGGACATGGGGTGTGGTCCTGCTGGAACCTGTGCGGAAGATGAAAGTCCCAAGTCTATCAGGTCCTTGGTGCTTCCAGTTCACTATGCTCTATCGGAATGTGAGACTTGGCACTTTTGACCAGAGATCTGAGACGAGCGAATCTTAAGTCTATCAGGTCCTCATTCGGAGAATCCGTTGGCTATGCCACTGATATCAGACTTTCGTGTGCATCCGAGCGGCGCATATGCTGGAGAGAGACTCATGAGATTTGGTTACCTCATAGTCCATAAGCTCAGCTGCGGCTGTATCGACATGTGGCTTGTATTCCTGATACGATCTGCTCATAGCTGATTCTCCCTGGGGGGGCTCTTGAGTGGTAGGAGCCAATGGGCCAACCATGTGCCTCGTGGTTCACAGGTTGAATCAGATGCTCAAGGAGAAGGGATGGTCCAGCGCATCTGCCTGTGGGATGGCCAGACGGGAGGATCTCTGGAGGACAGGCGGAAAGTGGACGAGTGAAATGCGCTGCTCTGCGCAATGCTCCCATACCTGACCTGACCTGACTGATATCGTCTGAATCCTGCACTTGCTCTCCAAATCCTGCCTACGGCATCCAAGGCCAACTCGCACACATGGCTCACTGACTTACTCTACTCACATAGGCCAATGTGTGGCACTCAACAGAATCCTTTCCAATCTCCTCTCCCTTTGAAGGCCTGGAGTAGTGCCAAGAGTATTCTGGCCCAGTCCTTCACCTGATCTTCATAAATGAACTCTCTGACTCCCTGGGAATCAAACCTTAAATCTATTGCTGGATGACTCCACCTTTGCGTGACATCCCTCATCCTTCACCCCAAGGCAGGCTGCAGCATTTCACCTCTTCTGACTTGACAATCACAAAGCTGGTCAAACACTTGGAAAATGTCTTAATCCTGAGAATCTCTTTCTCATCTGATCTCGCAACCCGCAACACCCTGCACTCCATGGTATTTGTTCATAGTCCTCTTGAGGAAGTTCAGTCACTCAAACTACAGGGTTTCACTATCACCCATGATCTTTCTTGGGCAAACAAAATTTCAAAGTTGGGTCAAAGCCAGCCGCCGACAGGGCATCCTCTGTCATTATAAAGTCCTTCATTGGACGCCTGAACTCCTATACACCTACAAGGCCATTCATACCGCTGCTTGATGGAGTACTTGCTCTTCCCTATGGGCTGGCATCCCTGCTCACATCATGCTCAGCTTGATGCCCATGAAAATCAAGGCCTTTAAGCTTATTGGAATCTTCCCAGCGATGACTTAACGTCTATGGGCCTATCACTTCGCCATGCAGACAGCTCATGGTTCTTTGTCTTCTACGGCCTCATTTTCGCGTCTCACAACTCTCTGCTGTTTCTGTGCTTTGTTTCTCCCCTGGGTTTGTGACGGGTATGTGTGGTCACCATCATTCCCTACTGGTGAAACTACAAATCCAGGATCACTGGCTTCATCTCCAACTCATTCGTTCTCTTTTTTCTACCCATGGGAAAAAAAACTTCTCCATTCTCTTCCTCTCATTCTTCCCTCCATGTCTTCAAGAGAGCTGTTCACACCATGCAGGGGAGTTTCTATGGAGGGTATCATGCCCCGCCCCAAAAGATGCATGGGTGACAAGATGATACAGAAGGAAACTCTCAGGAGGGAAACTGAAATTTTGGAAGGAGGGAGGTTTGGGGGTGTGGTGGAGAGGGGGTTAGCCATGGCAGAAAATATCATGGTTTTTGGATGGAGGATGTCTGAGATGTAGTCAAGTATCTCGGAGGATATCGAGCAACCCCGCCCACCCCCCAGGAACCTCTACCAAACGCAACTTTTTGTTTTCTGGTTGTGTGTTTTTTGGTTTTCAAAATTGGTCTGCCATTTCCATTCCAAGTTAACGATAAAAATAATAAACATCCTTGATAAGAATTACAAGACGAATATTCCATGGTTCTGTCTCTATTATTATTACATTATGATTATTTGAAGCTTGACATTTGATATTTACGATGATTTTACACATTTTTTAAAACATTTTGAACTCCATCTTGGATTTTAATGGAATGGCAAAAACTAAATCACCACAGGGCTATTAGTTCAACAATGAGGAACATATATTCAATTAATCCAATATTAATTTACTGTATATTATTCTTAGTTTCAGGCGTTAATACAATTTTCTAATGATTTTGGCCTATTGTGGCATTTTGGATGCAATCTTTGGAATTTTTAAGCATTGTAAAAAATCCAATCACGAGGTATTTCGTTATTATGATGAGAAACACATCTATTGCAAATGAATAATTTACAATTTTGTCGCAGTTTTTGGCTTATATAACATTTTCTATTGATTTCGCATATTCTGGTGGCATTTTTGGACGACCATTTGGATTTTTTCAAAAATTGCAACAAAAGCCAATTATCAAGAAACTAGTAACTAAATGATCAGGAACGCAAATCCCAATGATTATTTTCCAGATTTGCCACATTTTGAGATTACATACGTATTCTATGATTTTACCCATTTGGCGGCATTTTGGACGCATCTTGAATATCGCCAGAGGTGCCGGGAATTTTTTTTGTTAACACTCAAATGTGTAATAGGACATAAAAGGAAGCTAAAAAAGTTGGTTTGGTAGAGTCCTGGGGGTGGGGGGTGCCTCGGATACCTCCGTAGATACTTGCTACATCTCAGACCATCCTCCATCAACCATAATATTTTTGCCATGGCTAACCCCCTCTCCCACCCCACCCCAAACCTCCCTCCTTCCAATTTCAGTTTTCCCTCCTGAGAGTTTCCTTCTGTAATCCATCTGTCCACCATTCATCCTTTTCTGCACGCCAATGCATCTTTTTGCGCCCCCTCCCCCCCATTCTCTCACACCATGTTTGTCAGTCCCCTCTCTCCGTTCCTTTTGTCCTGTTATGTCTTTGCATTATGCACTATAGTGGGGGGCCACTTAGCTAAATATAGCATTAAAATTGTTGCATTTTGTGAGGAAAGCACCAAATTTTGGCAACACTAGTAGCCTATCATATTAACTGAAACAGATTTTGATATTGGGCCACTACAAATTTTTGATGCAGTGGAAAATGGCTGCCACAGCCAAAGCGGCTTGAATTTGGAGATGGCCTAATATCAAATCTGTTCATAATATGTTAGGTACTAGTGTGCTAAATTTGGGTGCTTTCCTCACAAAATGCACAATTGTTATGCCTAAGTTGCCCCACTAACCAGGTCTTCAATGAGCCTTGACTGTAGAAAAAAGAAAGAGCAATATGAACACTGACAAGTTATTTATTAAGCCCACTATATTAATGATATTTCATTTGTTCTGAACAGGATGTAAAAATAAGAATAACTTGTGTTAAAAAAGCAAATGTGAGAAATCATTGTTTGATAGATACAAAAGTGTGCTTGTGGTGTGTTATGGTGCGGACGAGCGGAAAGGCGAATTGAGCGATTGGAAGGGCCCACACATTGGCTGGAGGCAGAGTGGCTACTGGTTTACTGCACCTCAGATGCCCACGGCGCCAGTCTTTCGAGTGGATGCAGAGCGATGTCGGCACAGTGAGATTGATGGCAGGAACATGGAGAAGCCATTGATAGTAATGAGAGTAGCTTAGTAAGAGAGTTAAGGGCACTGGGACAGAAGGGGCAGGGCGACAGGAGCATCAGCAAGGAAGTTTTGGTATTATTGGCTCAGCATAAGAATAAAATAACACAAAGGTGAGGTCTGTTCAAGGAGCACACCGTAACATAAAGGATCCACAAGGAGGAGGTGTCTCTGAGATTTGAATGCTTAGGACGTGAAGGCTGGAGGGAGGAGAAACGAAGCAATTTCCAGTGTCAGTGAAGCAGGATGGTCAGCAGCAGTTTATGAATTGAAATTCCAAGTGAGAAGAACACCTGGATCTGCAGGTGTCAAATTTCATTGGATAAGGTGCTGAGAGATCATTCTTAAGCTTAAAGCCAAGCAGATCAGCAAATTCCAGGAAGAGCAGGGGACCACAAAAGAATAAGCCATAAAGTCAAAGCTTAGATGAGCATGCGCATTTCCTGTTTTAGTGGACAATGCGAGTGTTAATATGCCGATGTCAGGAGAAACACAAGGTGTGGAGCATTATGGAGGTATTGTGAGGGACACTGATGAAGGTGGCCAGATAATGTCATTACTGAAAGACCAGGCAAGAAGAAGAAAAGTAGTTGCAGTTGTAGCATTTCCTTCATCAAGACTATCACAAAAAATAGAAACAGTTCAGCCAGGAGGAAATACCTGGACATTAATTGAGTCAAATCTGTTTTGACTACACGGTGTAGGGAATTCTGATCGGAGGAAAAATTACTTTATCAAAGAAAGTCTTACAGAAAAGGTGTACCACTCAATCAGGATGATCAGACAGTAGCCATAAAAGCCCATAAAAATGGAAACGATAAAGTAAAATTGTGATTCTATGTTGCTGTAAAAGACAAAAAGAAGATCAAGTTCAAGAAGGAAAATGAGGAAAATATCCTCTGTACTATTGCAGACCGGAACCACGAGAAAATTTGAAGAAGGGAACATGGAAAAATGGATGAAGAAGCTATCAAGTCATCAGAACAGAGTGTACAGCATGTATAAAATGCATGGGCGACGGTAGAAGAAACACTATGAAGGTTGTCTGTGGCATCTTCAGATCGATGAACCTCAGATTGGTTTATATTCTGAGATCTAAATGGCATGAACAACTGCACCTCTGATCAGCAAAGTTGATGACTTCCAATGCAAGTCACTCCAGGAACATCACTGTTGTTTAAGCATGTGGATGATGAAAAGCAAACCTCTCAAGACCACATGTGGATGGTTGGGTACAAGGCACACCAACGTACCAGAGTGTGGCGGGCGACCTCTGACGAAGGAGCGGGCTGCTGAGCAGGTGGTGGGCAGGACCGTCGTTCGCAAACATTCATCGAAGCCCAACTGCAGTCAACGCCTGCTTCTCTACTCCAAGGACGTTTCCAGGGCGGGCAAGGTGCTCTAGTTTCACGCTGCAGAACGTCGTAGGTGGCCTGGCATTGTGCATCACACTGCCATCTCCCCAGAGCATGGCTCGAGACGGATAGCAATACCAGAAAAGAGGATGTTTTGCAGCATAGAGAGTGGAAGCAGGACACTGTGGGCAATAACTTGTGCGTGATATTCACCCAACTTTAAGCTTGCCTACAATTCACACGAAGCACATCGCAAGAGTTCCCATCCATACTGATGGAGATTGAGCCCCAAGACAGGCCTTCAAGAAGTCCAAAAAAGAAGTCACTCTCAAGCGTCTATGCCTTTCAAGATCTCGATGAAGAAAAAGATATAGCAAGCCAGTTGGCCATGAGTGTCTCATTGCTTTGACAAAGTCTCCAGAGTGGCCAGAAAAGCTTGGAACTCCCCATCGTATCAAATCAAAGCGGCAAAGGGGAAAACCAGTTCCCTTTACACGCCCAGCAACCGTAATATGGCAGGCAAAAAACATCCAAACTTATTTGCCGGTCGAGTCATTTGAAAGTTATCAGCGACCCTCGCACTCATTTTGCCACTCACCAACCTTCGTTCGATTCCTTCCTAGCCTTCCTCATTTCCTGCACTTGCATTATGAAAATGTACTTCCTGGAAAGTGGTGACTATGAAAACATGACCCCACCTGTACGCAAGCGTAAACGAACCAAACCAGTAGCAGTGGAAAAGTTTGGAGTCCTGGCAGCCACTTATTTCTCCTATTATTATTAGGATACATTTAAATAATTGAGCTATTATCTTGGCATTTTCCTCTGTTTAGAGAATATTGATATCGTCATTTTAAAAACGAAGTCACTGTCTCCTTGAGGATTTCTTTAGATTTTGCTTGTATTATTGAGAAGTGTCTTTTCACATATTGTTCGTTATTGTATTGATTTTGCACGCAGATAAATGTCAATACAAAACTTCTTTATATTAAGTCTCATAAGGAACTACATCGATAGAATAACAAACTACAATGTTTGCACTAACTGTTATCCTCTCTTGCACTACAATCTAGTGGACATTTTGCTCCTGTTTTGCACTCACACATGCACTGTTAATCACCTCCGCTTACGGTCGAAGAAACAATGGTTGTTTCCCCCAACAGTTTACAGGTTTAATTGTTTCAGTGCTGCCAATCCCTCTTAATTGAGTGAGTTTGGAAATTGGCAACCAAAATAAGACACGCTCAAACTAAAGATGGAAAATTCTAATACCGACAGAGTTTTATGGTTTTGTCGTATAAAATCAAATGACGACACAATGGATTAATGAATGTAGGAAAATTTGAGATAGTTTCTCAAACCTTTTTTACTCACTAAGAATTGTAAATTTTACCTTCTGGGTTACCTGCCTATTTTCCTTAGACCCTTATTTGTTCCTACCGGTTTCACCGGAGAACTATAGCTTGCTGCTGTTCCGCGTTATTCGCAGTTTTTTTCAGATATTTTTCCCATTCCTTTAACATATTTAACTGAACTTGGACATGGCTTTATTGTGATAGTTACAGAACTAGTTCGAGTTTCAGGGCGTTTTGTCCCTAATTTTTCACAGGTTATGCCCTTTTGACTTAAAAAATATCACATTGGTTTAGTGGAATTATTGCTCTTGTTTTTCTCTTGTTTCACCCCATGTCTACGATGAAACTTATCCCTGAAGATCTGATGTGGTCTTAAATTTTTTTTACAAACCATGAGATGCCAACTTGAATCATCAGGTTTCTGTGCAGATGTGTACTGTGCCATTTGAAAGTCCATTGAATGTATTTTCCTTCTTTCCCAGCAGATTATAAGCGGGAAAAGGAGTGGCAGCGCAACATGGCGTACAGACAGCGATGGATACGTAGACATGAGCAACTTCAGCAACTTGGAAGGCAAAAAGGGACAGAGATAGACCCTAAAAGGTTTGAAGCAGATAAAAGGAAGTGTTGAGTTTTGGGAAGGAGAAAGGACAGTTAAAATAAAATTATAGCATCTAGGGAGAAGTTAAATAGCATCGAGGACAAAAATATAAAGTAAGAGAATTAGTTGTTATTGCTGTAATTATTTTACACTACTAACTGGATGTCTAACAATTAAAAATAAAAATGGAGAACACAAAAGAAGAACACAAAATAAATCAAACCATAAGATAACTGAACAAAAGATGGAAAACAGAAGCTCCTCTATGAGTCTTCATTAACAAAAGCTTCCATGGGAGTGCAGATGGTGTATGCCCTAATGACAGGAAGCCAAAGCGAGAGAGCAAGAGGTGTCACATTCAGCACAAAAAAACAGAAGGAAACTGCAACAAAAACAAACTGTTTTCAAGCAAAACAGTTGGAACTAATAAATGGTTCACAGGCAAATCCTTATCGAGGGTAATGAAAAAATTTCCCAGAATAAAGTTGCCGATTCTTCATGGTAGGGCTTGATGTGAAAGAGGGGACTTGTTGTTTGTGCCACTGCAGATGCGTACTTCTGCAATGGCGAGAACAGCACAGTACAATCGCAATACCGGCGAAGGAACAACCAGGGCAACCGTCGAAGGATTGGTCGCACACTTTTGTCAATTTTATCCAAACACGATAATATTGTCAAGAATTAAATCTGGCACTTATTATGCTCTATATGATGATGTACGCTAATGTATCAAATAGAAAACATGTTTATAGGAAATTTGGGGGTTTTTTTTGTCTTACAAGGATAATGTTGACAAAGAAAGCAAATTGAGAGAAATTAGCCAAGAGATGGACATGAGAGAAGGTGAGTTTCCACAAAATGTGATAAATACTGGAAAGTGCAACTTGGTAACTGGTAGGTGGTAACAATTGGCAGTACTTTGGCACAATAGAAACGATAGCCACAAGTGTACCAAATAGCATTTACAGCTCTTAAGCTCAAGGTTCTTCACCTGGATTGCATTTGGTTATGAAAAATGGGAAATGTTGGTGAAAATGAAAGTTTGATTGGAGAGGGTTGGGAGGGGGGCTGGGGGAGGTTGTGGCGGGTATTTCACTGCTTATCAAGCATAGATTCAAGGAACGAAAACAGTTTTAGGTTCAACAGAAGTGGTTTCAGGGGGTAGATTTGTTTTCCAAACAGATTGAAAGGGCAGAATATGAACAGTCCTTTCAAAGTGGAGTTACTTAGATAAGGTATAGAATGTAGAAAATAAAGGTGATGCTCAATTAAAGGCTAAAATCCTTAAGAGGAGTGTGAAGAAATGGTTTTGTCAAAATAAATAACAATGAATGTGTGATGCACAGGGTGCACAACATTTTTTCACTAACCCGCCATAACTAGGGGGTAAACCCCAAGCGAGCCAAATGGTGATTGGCCAAATTTGAAACCAGCATCTGAAATGGGGCACCTGGAGTTCTTTTTATAATGGCTCCTCATTTTCTAACAGGCCAATGGAAGAAGAAGAACGTCCCCATACTAAATTCACCCATGCGCGCAAGGGCAAAGCAGGGTTAAGCAACTGGTTCACTTTGCTTGGATGTCTGTCTGTCTGCAACATCAGTCTATGATTGAGGAACTATTTAATTTCAATTAATTATACATTTGAACACTGTCGAACACGAACCTACAGTTTAGCATAATTTGGCTCTGAATTTGACAAAAATGACTGAATCTCGTCCCAATCACACCTGCGCGCATATCGTCGTGAGGTAATCTTATCAGTCTGTCTGTCTGCCTGCTGGCAGTCAAACACAAAATTGAAAATTGCTACAACAGGAAACTTACCATTTTTAGGGACATCATAAAAGACACAAACACAGGCAAAACAGCTAATTCAATGTGTTAAATAAGGTGCATTTAGAAGGTGCATCAACGCGGTAAACTTCCGGAAAAAAAGTTTTGTTTCATTTTACTTCTACAGCCTTTAAAACCTTTATTATATTTCAATTAAATTATGTAGTTGAACACTGTAGAACACAAATTATCTTCTGCACTTAAAAACAAAAAACCTTCTTTTAGAGTACTGTATTTAGCATTGGGCAATATGAAATTCAACAAATTGTGGCTCACAGGAAATGTAGATCGTGCTCGAAACGCAAGCAAGAGTTAAAAAAACTCTTCCAATGTCTTTTTTCTCAAGCATGGTGAAGTGTTCTTGAAAATCAATAGTTTAAGTCTGAGTTTTACTCACAAGAGATATAATAATAATAAAAACACAAGCACAACGAGAATCATTAAATACTTTGCCACAAGTCTCATGACAAAGCCTGAGAGACAATATGGACAGTCACATACATATTATATGGCTGAGCCTGAACCAACAAAAGATGGGTAGGGTGAATGGCATCTCTCCTCATGGCTGTGCACAGGTGCCATGGCTATTATGGGATCGCGACAACGAACGGTCAGCAAGTACTCGCATAAAGCATAGCCGGTTTGCTTTGGATGTTAAATGTGGATTCTGCTCTCCCATATTTTCAACAAGTGTAACATTTCAACACGTCCCACAAATGCACCCATTGCCTTGTGTCTCCAGCATGTTTTCCTCTTTAAATCTCACCAGCCACCTGCTAACAAAGTCACTGTTTTTTAATACAGTACTGTACTTCAATTTCAAGTTCTCTTTTTTCTTTCTCCTCTTTCACTTTTGGCTTTATCTTTTCGCTCTATCCCCTCATCTTCCCTAACATCCTCTCTCCTGCACACACCTGCAGCATTCGTCCTTTTATATCCTAATCCGCAGGCAAATCTAACTCACTACCAGCCATTACGTGTTCAAGAGCACTTCGCAAAGTTGCCAGCGACCAGGCTTAACAGAATGGCAGGGTTTCATAGTGGATTATGAATTGGGGGAATTGTAACATAAAAAGGGGGTAGATGAGTAGTTCAGCTGCTGCGACTCCATGTGGCACGACTATTTGATGATAAGTGACTTCACACATATAAAATCCAGCCTGTTTTTGTTATACACGTGAGGTCATTTGTCATCAAAAGTCACTTTGTCAAATTGGCAAGTGACGCTCCAAGCTCAATAATCCCGTTTCTTTCCCTGCTCTTTATGTCGGGGCCAGAAAAAATGGTGGAGCAAAGGAGCGTGACCCTATTCTTGTCGTGTTATAACTTCTGAACGGATTAACGGATTTCAATGAATCCACGACGGTGGATTCAGAGAACTCCTGGAAAGGTTTGTGATGCAAAAAATAAATAAAAAAAGGTCGGTTGTGAGTATGGGTACACGGGACACATATTGAAACCGTAAAAGCAACTTGGACGTTGGTTATCCCGCACGGAGGCAGGATCTCCAGGAATCCTTTTTTGTTCTTGCCCGATGGGTTAGCATCGCAGCAAAGATTGGTATTTCCGTCAGCGGAGCGACGGGTTTATATGCTCGTGACCTTGAAAAGAAGTGTGAACCTGGAGATACTCAACGCATTACAAACAGAACAATAAAAGCAATCATGGTTGTGGAATTCTAGCAAGGTTCATTAAAAGTGACTGATATTAGGAAGAGTTCATTCTTGATGTTGTGTTTTTGTCTTCTCACCATTTGTTTTACAGTTTTGTGGATTCTTTGAAACTACTGCATGTGGTGAGTTTTTGGGGTTTTCTTTTTCTGGAGAGGGACTGGATTAATTTTGCATTTATTAAGTTAAAGAAAAGTTTAACTGCCCTAAATGGAAGTATATGGGCATAATGAGGCGTTTGTGTGGGCTGGCTATACTTTCATCAATTGCGAATCAAAGCCATTCCAAATCCCATCGTCTCACGTGGGTAAATGATTTAGGTTGGTTCACTGGGTGTATTGTACTCAAGTGATATGTCGGTCCAATTCCATCCCACTTGTGGGAGGAAAGGCAAACCACAATGTATTTCATGTCCAGGCAGCTCTGTTTCACCAGCATTTATTTTTTATTTATTTATTTATTCATATTCATAGCAGCCTGTGGCTGTGAGCTGCATCATTTTCTGGGGGCATAGCTGTGCTGCTAATGCAGTGCCCCTGCTCCAGCAAGCTGGTACTCATTTTACCAACAACAGAAGGATGACAGGCTGAGTCAACCCACCTGGTGTTAATCAAGAGCATGGCAGGGCTTGCACTCAGACCCAAAGATCTTAAAGCCACCTTAACCATTAAGCCAACACCAGGCATTCAACAGCATTATCCTCAGAGTGTGGAATTGGATCTGCCATGGATAAATAACCAATGATGATGAAATGGCAAAATATGGTATTAATCAACATGCCATATAAACAAGTTACGATGAAAATTGGGATTTAGAAAATCCCCACTTCCATCGTAAGTCCTAAATGGCCGAATTAGTGACTGAATGAATGAATTGCCGTGTACAAATGAAGAGTCATAAAAGGACACTGCAAGGATCATGGTGTAAATTGAATAGCAGCGAATAATAATAATAATATTAATAATAATGATAATAATAATAATAGTAATAATAAAACGAGACTTGCCTTTAAACTGTGAGCAGTTATGCTGGGTGCCAAACACCACCCGTGCCAACAACGATGCCATCCCACGTCACCCGTCCCGATGACGATGACATCCTACGCCGCGAATTACTAAAACGTCTGAGTCCAAATTACCGCTAACTTCAGCCAGAGTTTAATCCATAACCTGTAGATGCCAGTTCGATGTCCCACACAATGCCAGCACCATAACCTCAAGGGCAAATAGGTGAAGTAGATGGTTGCATGAGTGCATGCAACAGTTCAGCTATTTCCTTTCTCTGCCAGACTCATGACATCATGATCTGCACTCAATTATCGAAGCCTGTGGCTGCCATGTGATTTATGAAATACTCCAAACAACTGTGAGAATGAGAGAACATGAAGCAAATTAAACTTTCGATTTCATCGGCTAGTTATGAGTAACATTCGGCAGTTTTACTACTTTGTATAAAGGAAAATACAGTTCCTTTTGTTTTTTTACACACAATAATGAATCGACGATAGAGTAACAGGAAGAGGCTTTTGGGCCCACCCTACATTTGTCATATTAATATCCCACGACCTACGTTATTAGTCCCGACCGCATCACCAGAGGGTGATGTTCCAAATCAAGGATACCAAAACCTCACATTCAAAGAGGGGGTCATAAAAAAATTTAATATACAGTATTTCATTTATAGGGCAGCAATGAGGGTGGCATAATGGTCCGTTTGTAGCTGATGCAAAAGTCAGATGTGATGAAAACCACTGTTCTATGTGTGCCATCAGCATGAAGTTCTATATTTTTCAAGATGGGAGATCTAGGGAGCTCTCCATTTAATGATATCGTGTCGATGTGAAATGCTAAATATCATCGTTCCCATCTGAGTACTTTCCTCTTGCTGTGATTCAGGTTTTAACTTGTTATTTCCCCCCCCCCCGCGAGCCATTGTCCCTCTGTTGTATCTCTCTACTCTGCTGTCGGTGTGTTTTCCCACTTCCCACTGTGTTCTGTTCTGTTCTGTTCTGTTCTGTCTTTCTGTTCTGTTCTGTTCTGTTCTGTTTTCCAACTCTTCCATGAGCCTCGACTGTATACATACAATTCCTTGTTTTGTGTTATTAGTCCGTACTGGCAACACCAGAGGGGACTACAGGTTTGCTCTCTGTCTGGCCGTCTGTCCATCCGTCTGTCCCACCTGTGGTTTTTCAGACTCTTCTTTCCCCACACCCTTTAACATTATTTCACTGACACTTGGTACATGGCTTTATTGTGATAAGTAGCAGAACAAGCTGGAGTTTCTGGGCGTTTCATCAATTTTTTCACAGAGTTATGCCCTTTTTGTACTTGGAAATATCACATCGGTAGAGGCCATGTCTTGCAAAGCAATTAATTTAGCTCTTATCTGATCTAGCTCATCCTTATCTATTCATTTAATTAACATTCACCAATCGTACTTAATTAAACAATGTCTATAGCTCTTGGTTGAGTGTGTGCACATAATTCATGAGTGACATTATGAGACGTCATTGCACAATGAACTGAATTGCAATGACATTAGCAGACAATGGAAAACAAAGAGCAATAATTGCTAGCAATACATGTTCGCCACCAATGTGATATTTTTTTAGTTCAAAAGGGCATAACACGGGAAAAATTGATGAAACTCTCTGAAACTCGAACTTGTTCTGTAACTTATCTGATAACCATGGACCAAGTTCAGTTGAATATGTTAAGGGTATGGGGAAGAAAGTCTGAAAACCACAGGTGGTGGACGGACGGACGGACGGACGACGACGAAGAGAGAGCAAACCTATAGTCCCCTCTGGTGTTGCCGTACGGGACTAATAACACAAAACAAGAATTTGTATGTATACAGTCGAGCTCATGGAAGAGTTGGAAACAAAACGAACAGAACAGAACAGAACACAGTGGGAAGTGGGAAACACACCCGACAGCAGAGTAGAGAGATACAACAGAGGGACAATGGGCTCGGGAAATAACAAATTAAACACTGAATTCACAGCAATGAGGCAAGTACTCAGATGGGAACGATGATATTTAGCATTTCACATCTATCAGTTACATCTACACGATATCATGAAATGGAGACACATAGATCTCCTTCTTGAAAATTATAGAACTTCATGCTGATGGCACACATAGAACAGTGGTTTTCATCACATCTGACTCTTGGCATAAGCTACAACTGGACCATTATGCCACCTCATTGCTGCCCTATAAATGAAATACTGTATATGAAAAAATGTGACCTCATTCTTTGAATGTGAGGTTTTTGAATCCTGGATTTTGAATCAGATTGCTGGAACTCGTTCCTAAATGTCAGTCATAGGGAAAATTAATTATAAATGAATGGTTATCTGGCAGCTGAGGTCACAATGGACACAAGCAGCGTTTGTGAATGTCACAGGTGGGAGGGCGTAATGATGTCAGCTATGTACGGTTGTGTGTGTCTGTTTTGCCTGTTGTTGGTGCAGGATTTCCGTGAGGCGTCGAACAGGCAGCCAACGCCATGGCACTCCACTCCTACCTCCAGGCACACTTGACCAGATCCTGTCCCATCTGCCGCAACTTTATGACTCAACAAGTTGCTACTCGCAGACTTCACGCAGAGGCTCAACAATTGGTAGTAATATCTTATGAAGTTTCAACACGAGTGACAGCCTGACCTCAAACACCCCTCACCAGGAGAATATTAATAAATCCCAGAATTAAAGGGAATAAAACTCAAATTATAAAACTGAAAATAACAAGATCTGTTCACATTCTTAACTAGAAGAGCATCTGTAGATAACCTCCACCGGGCTGAACAGTTTACATTTTGTATCCCACTGAAAGGTCGGTTTACATCCTGACCTGAACCTAAATCTAATCGGCTTGTGCTTGTGACATACCCAATTCATACACCAAATTTTCTTATGATCCGTCACAACTTTTTGAGATATCACGTGACATATCGATTTTGGCCCTATCACTCAATGGTGAAGAATCACTTTTAAAATTCCAGTGTCTGGATCGGCGGTGGCGGAGGTAATAGAAATAATTCACCATTAACTACAAACTCACATTCAGTTACTTTCCGAGTAATATCCGTGGAGGCAGACCGTCTTCCATTTTTTTGGATCCCTGCTTGGAACACGAACATCACAAGCTTTACAATCAGTACACTGATCCCAAAGGTAAGGCATGGTCTGAATCCACAAAAAAACAAAAAAAAACAGGGAATTCGCAAGTCATGCATTTGCTGCTTAACAGTGCATCTCTTCATGTTAGGAATAAAGTGAAAGATTGGTAAATGATCAGATCTTGTAATTCTGAGTTTTGAAATTTGGATTTAGTTCCCATCTTATATTTTCACGATTTGGTATGAATTATGAAGCTTTTTTGGAAAGGCTTAATACCTGCCTGGTTGCAATGTTTGTATGTTTTTTTTTTGTTTTTTTTTAAGAAACATGGCAGCAAAAAGGCCATCTGCTATATATCGTTTTTGGCCCTACTTCAATGGTGAAGAATACTTTAAAAATTCTAGTATCAGGATTCGGATCCGGATCTTCACCAAAATCGAATGAATTGGTCCGTGTCACACACCCAACTGTCGAAATTCGTCGAATCCGTCCATAACTTTTTTGAAACATCCGCTCACAGACAGTCAAACAAACAGACAGGGGTGAAACATAACTCCGACACCTTTGTTGATGGAGGTAAAAGAAAACCAGTTCAGTAATAACACGCATGGCTGAAACTGCACACGACCATCAAATTGTTAAATAATTGACATCAAAACAATCGAAGAGACCAAAAAAAAAAATAAAAAAGGAAATAGACTTGAACTTGGCATGTTTGTTCGTCCGATTCGTTCATTCATTCGGCCGAAGCCAAAGTTTTGATTCTGAATAATTAATTTGCAGGAATGGACAATTGCTAACATGCACTCAGCCTATGTATGTATGTCAGTATGTATGTATGTATGTACAGTATGTATGTATGTATGTACGTATGTATAATGTATATGTATGAACACATTTATTGCTTGATCGCTCAAAATTACTTTAAATATGGGATTTCTGTTTGCAGGCAAACTGAGCATAAAATTGCGGACGTGATTGTGAGCAAAGGGCCTATTTGAAGCTCTATTCAGCGTACGTGCGGGAGTTGACAGGAACATGGCTCTCCTCGACGACATGTGCCGCTCCTGCCCTCGATTTGCTGCCCTGGTGCGGGAGTTTGAGGTGCAAACTCTTTCACGCAGCACATGGAACAAATTGGAAGCACTCATTTATGCTTGTATTTTAAACGAGTAACCCATTCCTCCAGGAGCGAAATATGGCGTCAGTGACCGCTCCATCAGGCAGGGATCAGTGGTTAAACCACTTCCACGATTCCGCATGTGCAGGCAAAATTGCATCTCATATCCCTCTTCCGGAAGTGGGTGAGGTGGTTTTTGTACCCATGACTTGACTTTTGGTACCCGAGCACACGTACAAAACTTGATGGAGATCGGCCAAGCCGTTTTCGACTCCATAACTATCAGACGTACAGGGAATTACTTATCAGTCCGACTGATTTCACTGAAGGGACTATAGGTTTGCTGTCCATCTGTCCATCACATCCCACCTGTAGTTTTTCAGAGTTTTTTTCCCAAACCCTTCAACGTATAAAACTAACTTGTTTTATATCGTAGGGTGAGATAGGATATCCCTACACCAGGAGATGTACCAGGTTCTGTGTATACACAAAAACTAATTGGTTACTTTAATTGGAAGTGTAATTAGTCAATACCTATTACCAGTGCTGATTAACCATTAGGCAGACAAGGCATGTGCCTTAGGGCAGCCAAAAATTCGGGCAAAAATTCTTTTCACATTAAATATTTGTCTTTTTTTGTATTAATATTTTGTTCTTGAATCAGTTCATCTTTTGTCTGGGATCACTTTCCATGAGCCCGAGATCTAATTTAAAATTTTCAGGCCATTCTCTAAAATTTCAAAATGTGCCTTAGGGCAGCCGAGGCTTAATCCAGCACTGCCTATTACACCTATCTTTTAACCAGTGCATTTGCTCTGGAAAGGGTGGGGGGGTTCCTGGGTGTCTGCACAACCACCATAGGCTTTCAGCGTTAATGAAATATAGCTCATGGTGTAAAGTGGGATTATTCACGAGTCTAATGTTACATAACGTACATGGAATCTCTCCAAGGTAATTCCACATGGAGGACGGTCAATTGTGGGATAAAACGAAGACGCTGAACTGTCACACTCACTTTATGCTTGACCATCTGTTTGTCTGGTTTAGTAATGATTATAATGTAACAACCAACCGATGAAATGTGGGCATAGGAATGCAGTGAACTAGACTCGAACATGCTCCTCTCTCTTGACAAACGAGACACCGTCCACACACACACACACACACATATGCAAATGCTGAAATCTAACCCCTCAACTGACCCGATTAGTTGTGTCCTTCACACTAGCTACATTGATGCCTATATATTTTAACACTTGTGCTCATGTTATCAAGGGGCTTTTGTATCCCTCTGCAATGTCATGTTGCCACTGGGCACCTTGCAGACATCAAATACTGTTATTCAAACCCACTCATTCGGGGTTGTGTCGGATGCATTGTCTGCTATCGAGCCGGAACCCTCCCCTACCACCACTTCTTCTTCCACTGTTCCATCAACTTGGAGTAGGGGAGGGTTGGGGTTGCTGGTGTATCTCATGGCACTCCTTTAAGTCCATTTACCGCTGGATTAAACAGCTCAACCTTCTCACTGTACATGCCAAACAATTAGTCTGTCAGGTATGTGTTCCCAATGACATTGAGTTGTTTGTTCTCGTCAACTGTCACTCGTTAGCTTGTCACATTCAAATACAGTTTGTCTTATAATAGCATTTGGCATAACCGGTCCGTAATCCTCCTTAATGGACTGTTGTTAGATCCCTTTTGGAGAACAAAGGTCAAACTAGAAGGGCATTCAGTATCGTGCATACCTCCACCAAGCTGATTCGTTTAGGTTTTGTATCCACCGATAGACCGGATCTGGATTCGGGCCCGAACTTAAAATTTAATCGGCTTGTTATTGTTACCTAACCCTCATCCAGCAAGTTTCGTTCAAATCCGTCCATAACGTTTTTATTTTGAGATTTCACAAACACAAACAAACAGACACACATGGCTGAAATAACCTCCATCCACCTTCGTTGAAACGAGTGCATACTGTGTAAACCAAATTGAAAGTTGATTCATAAGGTTGAAAAATACATTTTAAAAACTGCAGGTACGTACACCGATGAGTGGAGGTACGGTACCTTATCAATGCAGGTATACTACCTGATGATTGGTAGTTACTGATGTGTTGACTTCAACAGATCGTATTCATATTATGCATTATGCACTTATTGAAGAAGCTTGTTGACCATTTTTAACAAGATAAAATCACCTTTGGGCTGGAAGGATGGCTTTGAGGCACACACACTGCCTCTGACTATCTTGACCCAGGTATAACTGTCATCCCGGTGTTTCACAGACAGGGTTATCCCATGACGTCCTATGCAAAGAGTTGACAACCTCTTATCGGCACCTAACCAAATCCCATATTCCTACTCTAACCTATAGGGGGCACTGCATCAGCGATACAGTGCGACAGCCATGCTTCCAGAAAAGGATGCCATTCATAGATAGCCATGTGCTGCATACAATAGAAAAAGAAACCACCTCTTGATTTAATGTTATTTTTTCAAAACATAATTTCAGCTGTTTTCATTCTTTGGGCTGGAACGATGGCTCAGAAGGAGCATGCTAAACTTGTCTGGGTTTGGGAATCTTCTTCTTCGTTCATATGCAACACAAGGCGGTGGGGTAGCATCAATGGCTGAGGGTGTGGATGTGCCGCTGACGCAATACCCTCTCCTCGTTAGGGCAGGAATTTGGAATTTGTTAATGGTGCTGGTGTTAACTCGTCAACTCTTCGCGAAGGACACCGTGGGATTTCAACATCCCCCAACGAATGCTGCTTCGGGAATAAGCCTTATGATGTAACCAAGTTTGAATGTAACAATGTATTCTGTTCCGCTCATGTTTTGCTCTCATGCATATTTATGTGGACGTGTGCACGTATCTGTAAAAAACACGGTTTTTAATGACGCATTTGTAGTGTAATTAAATTAAGAAAAGGTGTTTGAAACACTGCAAGTGTTGATTAAACTGCCTGGAGCATTCGTATTCAAGCATCGGGACACGTCGACCTTTCCAGGATAGTAAAAACCTAATTTCACACAAGTCTCGCAGCCGGGAGGAGAGCGGCATGTCAAGCTCACTTCATACATGGTATGTTGCTGGCTCTGGTGTTTGTCGAGAGCTGCATGTTGAGCTCGCTTCACATGTGGTCTGTCGCTAGTTTGTGCAACAGGGAGCGGTCTCGATCAGCAACGGGGAGCGGTTATCGATCAGCAACGGGAGCGGTCTCGATCAGCAACGGGGAGCGGTCTCGAGCAGCAATGGGAAGCAGTCTCGACAGCAACAGGGAGCGGTCCTCAAGCAGCAACGGGAGCCGTCTCGAGCAGTTTCGGGAGCGAGTCTCACGCAGCAATGGTGAGTGGTCTCGAGCAGCAACGTGGAGCGTCTCGAGCAGCAATGGAGAACGGTCTCAAGCAGTAATGGGGGCGTCTAGCACAATGGGGAGCGGTCTCGAGCAGCAACCCGGAGCGGTCTCGAGCAGCAACGGATGCAGCAACAGAGGCTCTCGAGCAGCTGAAGGGGAAGAAGAGGCTGCTGTGGCTAAAGCCCGTTTGGAAGTGATGTCTGACGCTCTGTGTTGGGGTGGATTCGACAATATTTCGGCAGCTGGATTACCTACACCTGCGGAGAAGGGGGAATGCTGTTGTCCAGGATGCCACGTCTTCACCGCCATCCACTGGGTACTGGTTACGTGCTGACTCAACTACGTCACTCAAACCATAGTTATTTCATCAGACCCCTTTCACCAGCGGCTAATGCTGCAGCACCAGCATCCATGGAGAACTCATCAACATTAAACATGTCCAACAGGCAAGTTCTGTCTGCTCAGTATAAACAATGAAGCTTCTGGGCTATCGTACAAAACTTAACGAACACCAACTAATGCCTTCTACACAACCTTCGTGTTCATCCTCAATGCTACTTGTCACGGATGCACTCGACCCCACTGTGTTAACATGCCCTGTTATGAGCTCGTGGCTCACAAACCCGGCTTCGGTTACGACCGACCGCTCGGTATCCCACCATGTATACTGACCTTACATCGCCATCCAGTGCGATTACAACCGACAACCAACTCATGGGGTTATTTCTCACCAAATCCTTTGTACACCCATGCTGTACCTGCATATGATGTGAGGACATACAACACACATCTGGCAACACATTATCAGTGTCTAGCCATTTACTATTTGGTTGGAAGTGAAGCCATCAATCATGCCAACAGTGATTCCTGCCATGCACGACTGCGCAAACTATTTGTCTCATTGAGACTTTGTTTGAAATATAATTTCTATGTTTGACGATAATGACTGTGTTTGATGACTTCGTTTCAAATAGAATTTTGTGCCTGAGAAATTCAGGGCATGGCGTATGGCCTTCAAAACTGATCAGAGGAGTACCGCTGGCATCCGATAAACAGCTTACCTTATGGTTCGATATATGGCTGACAATGCCGAATCCAAAGCACTCGTCGAGCGTCTTAACCGAGTCTACATTGCTGCCCTGATGTCGGCTTGGAGCAGGTCTGGAATTGCTTCATGAAAGATTTGGCAGCGATGAAGCAGTTACACAATCATTGCTAACAAGCTGGAACTTTTGCCTCAAGTCTCTCCTCATGACTGCAAAACTTTGCAGAAGTTTCACGACACATCGAGGAAATCCATCCATCCATTGGACCATACTCTGTGCAGAGCATTGGTGCTGCCTAAGCAGTCTCCTTGGTATTGGTACAATCCTGGACGGGTCGCCACTCTGACGCAGATCGAGGAAATGGAGGCGCCAAAAACGTGGTTTCCTTCCCAGACTTGTAGCTTTGGATATATCTTTGTTCCTCAACCAATCAATGTGAAGCTTCCACCTGACCTCGTGGATCATTGGAGGATGGAGGTCTTCAACTATAAAGAAACCACCAATGTCACATTTCTGCCATTTTCGATGCTTGCATCCTTCATTCAGCGCAATGCAAAGATTCAAAATGACCTCAGTCTGATGATTTCCTCGAGATGTTTGACTGCTCATGGTCTTCAGCTCCTAAGGTGAAGCTACACTCACTATGAAGAACAAAATGTCTGCCTTCACCCGTGACACTCGTCAAAGGGTCAGAGTAAGCAAGACCGAAGTCACGGTGAATTGCTGCCACGGATTGTCGAGCTGTCGACCGCAGCAGTCGTGTCACTTTCTGAAAATCAGCACACTCATCGTCGAATGAAGATCCGCAACAATTCTGCACATTCACAGGACCAAACATCTTGCACATTGCAGATCATTCAAAGCAAAAACATTGCAATCCAGACACAGCCTTCTTAACCAATGGAAAATATGGACCAGATGCGCTCTGTCAACTAACCATTGAGACAGAGTGTCAAGTAAAATTGCATTGTTCTCACTGCACCAGCACCCGTCATTGCTCAGCACTTCATGATGCCAGTTGTGCTACCTCGACAGACTGGCAGGAAGGCATATTTATCAGGGACTCTTCAAACCATGAAAGAGTGTTGGATGGGCTTCGAAAGCATGGTGAGGAGTGACCCTCGGTGATTAACAGGTGTACGGACATTTGCAGTAGTAGTGGATCCAGAGGAAGGTCTTGTTCCAAAATCTGTCTTGTGAAGGTATTCATCACTGTAATCCTGAACACTTCTGAAAACTTATACTATGTTGGATGACCAGACAATCGGTCTCTGGGCTGCAGGGAACTCTTTGACGACTTCAACATCCATTAATCTAGTCTCCTATGAACTCAAGGCCTGCTTTGGAACGATGGCAACCATTGGTAGGCGTGTCAAGAATCTCGTCATCGAATCTTTCGATGGATTTGTCTACTTGACGCTCCCGGAGCTCACCAAGTATAATGCTATTTCTTGTAACTCCTCCGAGATTCCAACTGGAGGTCAGTCACAAGGTTCCACTCATATACACTGATGAGCCAACCATTATGACCACCTACTCTAATATGCTGTTGGTCCTCCATGTGCCGCCAAACAGTGCCGACCGCCGAGGCATGTACTCTACAAGACCCCTGAAGGTGTCCTGTGGTATCTGGTACCAAAACATTAGCAGCAGATCCTTCAAGTCTGTAAGTTGCAAGGTGGAGCCGCCATGGATCAGACTGTCAGTCCAGCACATCTCACAGATCTCAATCGGATTGAGATCTGGAGAATTTGGAGGCCAGGGCAACACCGTGAACACGTCATCATGTTCCTCAAACCATTCCCGAACAATGTGTGCGGTGTGAGGGCGCATTATCCTGCTGAAAGAGGCCACTGCCATCAGGGAATACCATTGCCATGAAGGTTGTGTACTGGTCTGTAACGATGTTTAGGTGGGTGACAGTGTCAAATTGACGTCCAATGAATGGCGGACTCAGGGTTTCCCAGCAGCACATTGCCCACAGCATCACCCTCCCTCCACCGGCTTGTCCTCTTCCCACAGTGCATCTTGGTGCCGTCACTTCCCCAGGTACACATACACGTACACGGCCATCCATGTGATCTAAAAGAAAACGGGACTCATCGGACCAGGCGACCTTCTTCACTGCTCCAGGTCCATTTCCGATGCTCGCGTGCCCATTGTAGGCACTTTCGATGGTGACAGGGGTCATCATGGCATTCTGACGGTCTGCGGCTACGCAGCCCCATACACAGCAAGATGTGATGCACTCTGGATTGTGAACATTCCTCCGTGATCACCATTAAAATTTTCTGTGACTTGTGCCACAGTAGACTTTCTGTCGGTTCGGACCAGACAGATAGCTCTCGTTGCCCTTGTGCATCGATGAGCCTTGGGCGCCCAACACTCTGTCGCCGGTTTGTGTTTTGTCTCCTCGGACCACTGTCGGAGGTACTCACCACTGCTGACCAGGAGCACCCCACAAGCCTTGCCGTTTCAAAGATGCTCTGACCAGTCGTCTGGCAAAACAATTTGGTTCTTGTCAAATTCGCTCAGGTCTTACTCCTGCCCATTTTCATGCATCCAACAATCAACTTCAAGAACTGACTGTTTACTTCCTGTCTAATATATCCCACCTTGGCAGGTGCATTGTAACAAGATAATCAATGTTATTCACTTTACCTATCAGTGGTCATAATCTTTTGGCTCATCAGTGGATGTCTTATTACTGAAATGTTCCCGAACCTGACCCAGAAGTGTCCATCTTGCTTTTTTATGGACGACATTCTCCTCAGCTGCTTAAGGTCAGAGCAACTTGAATGGACCACCTAATGCTCCATGGCAAGCATATGGACCATTGATGGGTGATCATTGGTTATGTATGTCTGAAATCGTCCATACCCTGAGCGAGTGGAGGCCTATGATACCCACATTCTCGACAATGGAAGACCATTAGTCTGCTTGCCATGCCCTAATCACGTCACCATCAAAGACGTAATCCTGCCACATTGTCACGTACCTTCAGGTCAACACTTCGGGAAACCCTGCACCATAGAGCCTACGGCGACGGGTCGACAGTGACATCTTTAAGTGAACAAGAACAATGACAAGCCAGGTCATCCATAAAGACAACATTTTCTCAGACCAAAGAGGATGGATTAATCAGGAATGAAATGGCAATTGGGTGGCTCCGTTACCCTTCAGAGAAGATGTAAAACTTCCAGATGATTGACCCCTTGCAATCACCACTTAAAGTCCTTTGCAAGCTTCTGGATAAGAAACCAGCTTTTAAACAGCAGTATGTAGACTTCATGTTTAAACTCTTTTCTAAATGACATGCTGAGCCTCTTGAACCAGCAACAGAGGCAAAAAGTTATGATGGTACCTTCCTCATTTTGCTGCATTCCATCCACACAAATCTGACGATATTCATGTGGTGTTCAATGACAGTGCTACCTATCATGAGTTCCAAACGTCCTTTCAGAAAGACATAGTGAGAGTGTGAGATTTGTCAAGATTGAAAGACATGTTCCACGTGTTGGACCAGTTTGTGAGTTTATGCAGATATACAGAGAGCAAGAAGCTGCCGCTTGCCAGTCTGAGGGATGAACGATGATACTGCAGAGGGTGCAGTCATCAGTAAAGAGACAAGCCGGTAGGCGGACATGGGTAGTCGGCCGTTGCTAGGCAACGGGGGGGTCCATAGCAACGGTTCTTTCTCACCCATAACTCGGACATACCATGAACCTACCATACCAGTTTCATGTATATTGACTCATAGTCTCTGAGATATAACGAACTTGGTTTTTTTTATTGTTTTCGACAGGGTTCATTCAAAGTCTATCTTCTCCGACAGTTTTCATAGGATCCGGCTGGAATTTTTTGACAATATGGCTGAATGTACTGCCCACATTCGCTCGTGGCCCGATTTTTGATTTTCGAAAAAATTATTTTTATGATTTTTCAAAAATTTGAAAGTCCCGTTGCTAGGCAATGGTGGTGGCCATAGCACCGGTTCTCATTTGCACATAACTAGGTCATGGTGTGAACTACCAACCAAGTTTCATCGAAATCGCCATTGTATTAACTGAAATCGCCATTTTAGATAGTGATAATAAGGGTAGAAAATCTCAAAAAAAAAAAAAATTCCGACTCGATGCGACTACCCACCAAACTATCGACGGAATACTGATAATAAGGGTAGATCAAAAAAAAAATTTTTTTTCAAGCTGATCGACTACCCAATAAAGAGGATTCCCCAGAGAGTCGGAGAGATCTTTGATGAAAAACAGAAAAAGAACAGGGCCAGAACGCTACTTGAGGAACTCCAGTCTGGAAAGGAAGAGGGGATGAAAGAACTCCTTTTAGGGCAACACATTGGCTGCGACAGGAGAGGAAGTCTGTGAGCCATGACTGGAGATGACCTTGGATACCATTGAAGAGAGTTTGGTGGCAGGGCAGAGTGCCAGACTATGTCAAAAGCACGTGATATGTCTGAGAATATGTCTCTGATTTCATGTCTGGCATTGAGTACCTCCATCCATTGTTGGGATAGCAGGAGCAGCATATCCAGGGGAGTGACCTGGTCTGAACCAATTGATGATTGGAAATCAAGCCATTGAGAAGAGAAGGATTTAATGTCTGAAGTGATGATGGATTCCATACCTTGCTGATGATTGAGAGAAGGCTGATTAGTCTGTGGCCTGGTGTTGGCTTACTAGTTCGGTGGCAGCTTGGCACCCCAGGTCCTGAGTTCAAGCCCATTTACCGCTGAATTAATACATCTTCTCCAATGGCTTGATTTCCAATCATCAATTTGGTTTCAGACCAGGTCACTCTCCCCTGGATATGCTGCTCCTGCTATCCCAACAATGGATGGAGGTACTCAATGCCAGACATGAAATCAGAGACATATTCTCAGACATATCACGTGCTTTTGACATAGTCTGGCACTCTGCCCTGCTCACCAAACTCTCTTCCAATGGTATCCAAGGTCATCTCCAGTCATGGCTCACAGACTTCCTCTCCTGTCGCAGCCAATGTGTTGCCCTAAATGGAGTTCTTTCATCCCCTCTTCCTTTCCAGACTGGAGTTCCTCAAGGTAGCGTTCTGGGCCCTGTTCTTTTTCTGTTTTTCATCAAAGATCTCTCCGACTCTCTGGGGAATCCTCTTTATGGGTATCGATCCAGTTGAAAAAAATTTTTTTTTGATCTACCCTTATTATCAGTATTTCCGTCGAATGTTTGGTGGTAGTCGATCGAGTCGGAATTTTTTTTTTTTTTGAGATTTGTTCTACCCTTATTATCACTATCTAAAATGGCGATTTCAGTTAATACAATGGCGATTTCGATGAAACTTGGTTGGTAGGTTCACACCATGACCTAGTTATGTGCAAATGAGAACCGTTGCTATGGCCACCACCATTGCCTAGCAACGGGACTTTCAAATTTTGAAAAATCAATAAAATTTATTTTTTCGAAAATCAAAAATCGGGCCACGAGCGAATGTGGGCAGTACATTCAGCCATATTGTCAAAAAATTCCAGCCGGATCCTATGAAAACTGTCGGAGAAGATAGACTTTGAATGAACCCTGGTCGAAAACAATAAAAAAACCAAGTTCGTTATATCTCAGAGACTATGAGTCAGATATACATGAAACTGGTATGGTAGGTTCATGGTATGTCCGAGTTATGGGTGAGAAAGAACGTTGCTATGGACCCCTCCGTGCCTAGCAACGGCCGACTACCCATGTCCGCCTACCGGCTTGTCTCTTTACTGATGACTGCACCCTCTGCAGTATCATCTGTCATCCCTCAGACTGGCAAGCGGCAGCTTCTTTGCTCTCTGTATATCTGCATAAACTCACAAACTGGTCCAACACGTGGAACATGTCTTTCAATCTTGACAAATCTCACACTCTCACTATGTCTTTCTGAAAGGACCGTTTGGAACATCATGATAGGTAGCACTGTCATTGAACACCACATGAATATCGTCAGAGTTGTGTGGATGGAATGCAGCAAAATGAGGAAGGTACCATCATAGACTTTTTGCCTCTGTTGCTGGTTCAAGAGGCTCAGCATGTCATTTAGAAAAGAGTTTAAACATGAAGTCTACATACTGCTGTTTAAAAGCTGGTTTCTTATCCAGAAGCTTGCAAAGGGACTTTAAGTGGTTGATTGCAAGGGGTCAATCATCTGGAAGTTTTACATCTTCTCTGAAGGGTAACGGAGCCACCCAATTGCCATTGTCATTCCTGATTAATCCATCCTCTATGGTCGTGAGAAAATGGTTGTCTTCTATGGAGTGACCTGGCTTGTCATTGTTCCTTGTTCACTTAAAGATGTCACTGTCGACCCCGTCGCCGTAGGCTCTATGGTTGCAGGGTTTCCCGAAGTGTTGACCTGAAGGTACGTGACAATGTGGCAGGATTACGTCTTTGATGGTGACGTGATTAGGGCATGGCAAGCAGACTAATGGTCTTCCATTGTCGAGAATGTGGGTATCATAGGCCTCCACTCGCTCAGGGGTATGGACGATGTTCAGACATACATAACCAATGATCACCCATCAATGGTCCATATGCTCTGCCCATGGAGCATTAGGTGGTCCATTCCAAGTTGCTCTGACCTTAAGCAGCTGAGGAGAATGTCGTCCAATAAAAAGCAAGATGGACACTTCTGGGTCAGGTTCGGGAAACATTTCAGTAATAAGACATCCACTGATGAGCCAAAAGATTATGACCACTGATAGGTAAAGTGAATAACATTGATTATCTTGTTACAATGGCACCTGCCAAGGGGTGGGATATATTAGACAGGAAGTAAACAGTCAGTTCTTGAAGTTGATGTGTTGGATGCATGAGAAATGGGCAGGAGTTAAGACCTGAGCGAATTTGACAAGAACCAAATTGTTTTGGCCAGACGACTGGGTCAGAGCATCTTTGAAACGGCAAGGCTTGTGGGGTGCTCCTGGTCAGCAGTGGTGAGTACCTCCCGACAGTGGTCCGAGGAGGGACAAAACACAAACCGGCGACAGAGTGTTGGGCGCCCAAGGCTCATCGATGCACAAGGGCAACGAAGGCTATCCTGTCTGGTCCGAACCGACAGAAGGTCTACTGTGGCACAAGTCACAGAAAATTTTAATGGTGATCACGGGAGGAATGTGTCACAATCCAGAGTGCATCACATCTTGCTGTGTATGGGGCTGCGTAGCCGCAGACCGGTCAGAGTGCCCATGATGACCCCTGTCCACCATCGAAAGTGCCTACAATGGGCACGCGAGCATCGGAACTGGACCTTGGAGCAGTGGAAGAAGGTCGCCTGGTCCGATGAGTCCCGTTTTCTTTTAGATCACATGGATGGCCGTGTACGTGTATGTGTACCTGGGGAAGTGACGGCACCAAGATGCACTGTGGGAAGAGGACAAGCCGGTGGAGGGAGGGTGATGCTGTGGGCAATGTGCTGCTGGGAAACCCTGAGTCCGGCCATTCATTTGGACGTCAATTTGACACGTGTCACCCACCTAAACATCGTTACAGACCAGGTACACCCCTTCATGGCAATGGTATTCCCTGATGGCAGTGGCCTCTTTCAGCAGGATAATGCGCCCTGCCACACCGCACACATTGTTCGGGAATGGTTTGAGGAACATGATGACGTGTTCACGGTGTTGCCCTGGCCTCCAAATTCTCCAGATCTCAATCCGATTGAGCATCTGTGAGATGTGCTGGACTGACAAGTCTGATCCATGGCGGCTCCACCTTGCAACTTACAGGACTTGAAGGATCTGCTGCTAATGTTTTGGTACCAGATACCACAGGACACCTTCAGGGGTCTTGTAGAGTACATGCCTCGGCGGGTCGGCACTGTTTTGGCGGCACATGGAGGACCAACAGCATATTAGGTAGGTGGTCATAATGGTTTGGCTCATCAGTGTATATGTGAGTGGAACCTTGTGACTGACCTCCAGTGTTGGAATCTCGGAGGAGTTACAAGAAATAGCATTATACTTGGTGAGCTCCGGGAGCGTCAAGTAGACAAATCCATCGAAAGATTCGATGACGAGATTCTTGACACGCCTACCAATGGTTGCCATCGTTCCAAAGCAGGCCTTGAGTTCATAGGAGACTAGATTAATGGGATGTTGAAGTCGTCAAAGAGTTCCCTGCAGCCCAGAGACCGATTTGTCTGGTCATCCAACATAGTATAAGTTTTCAGAAAGTGTTCAGGATTACCAGTGATGAATACCTTCACAAGACAGATTTTGGAACAAGACCTTCCTCTGGATCCACTACTACTGCAAATGTCCGTACACCTGTTAATCACCGAGGGTCACTCCTCACCATGCTTTCGAAGCCCATCCAACACTCTTTCATGGTTTGAAGAGTCCCTGATAAATTGCCTTCCTGCCAGTCTGTCGAGGGTAGCACAACTGGCATCATGAAGTGCTGAGCAATGACGGGTGCTGGTGCAGTGAGAACAATGCAATTTTACTTGACACTCCTTGTCTCAATGGTTAGTTGACAGAGCGCATCTGGTCCATATTTTCCATTGGTTAAGAAGGCTGTGTCTGGATTGCAATGTTTTTGCTTTGAATGATCTGCAATGTGCAAGATGATGTTTGGTCCTGTGAATGTGGCAGAATTGTTGCGGATCTTCCATTCGACGATGAGTGTGCTGATTTTCAGAAGGTGACACGACTGCTGCGGTCGACAGCTCGACAATCCGTGGCAGCAATTCACCCGTGACTTCGGTCTTGCTTACTCTGACCCTTGGACGAGTGTCACGGGTGAAGGCAGACATTTTGTTCTTCATAGTGAGTGTAGCTTTCACCTTAGGAGCTGAAGACCATGAGCAGTCAAAACATCTCGAGGAAATCATCAGACTGAGGTCATTTTGAATCTTTGCATTGCGCTGAATGAAGGATGCAAGCATCGAAAATGGCAGAAATGTGACATTGTGGGTTTCTTTATAGTTGAAGACCTCCATCCTCCAATGATCCACGAGGTCAGGTGGAAGCTTCACATTGATTGGTTTGAGGAACAAAGATATATCCAAAGCTACAAGTCTGGGAAGGAAACCATCGTTTTTGGCGCCTCCATTTCCTCGATCTGCGTCAGAGTGGCGACCCGTCCAGGATTGTACCCAATAGCCAAGGAGAC
>CM068954.1:31421656-31440093 GCA_035128595.1 Eptatretus atami | reverse complement strand
AAACAGCTGAAATTATGTTTTGAAAAAAATAACAATTAAATCAAGAGGTGTGTTTCTTTTTTCTATTTTGTATGCAGCACATGGCTATCTATGAATGGCATCCTTTTCTGGAAGCATGGCTGTCGCACTGTATCGCTGATGCAGTGCCCCCTATAGGTTAGAGTAGGAATATGGGATTTGGTTAGGGTGCCGATAAGAGGTTGTCAACTCTTTGCATAGGACGTCATGGGATAACCCTGTCTGTGAAACACCGGGATGACAGTTTATACCTGGGTCAAGATAGCTCAGAGGCAAGTGTGTGTGCCTCAAAGCCATCCTTCCAGCCCAAAGGTGATTTTTATCTTGTTAAAAATGGTCAACAAGCTTCTTCAATAAGTGCATAGTGCATAATATGAATACGATCTGTTGAAGTCAAATCCATCAGTTATACCTCCAATCATCAGGTAGTATACCTGCATTGATAAGGTACCGTACCTCCACTCATCGGGTGTACGTACCTGCAGTTTTTAAAATGTATTTTTCAACCTTATGAATCAAACTTTCAATTTGGTTTACACAGTATGCACTCGTTTTCAACGAAGGTGGATGGAGGTTATGTTTTCAGCCATGTGTGTCTGTTTGTTTGTGTTTGTGAAATCTCAAAATAAAAACGTTATGGACGGATTTGAACGAAACTTGCTGGATGAGTTGGTTAGGTAACAATAACAAGCCGATTAAATTTTAGTTCGGGCCCGAATCCAGATCCGGTCTATCGGTGGGATACAAAACCTAAACGAATCAGCTTGGTGGAGGTATGCACGATACTGAATGCCCTTCTAGTTTGACCTTTGTTCTCCAAAAGGGATCTAACAACAGTCCATTAAGGAGGATTACGGGACCGGTTATGCCAAATGCTATTATAAGACAAACTGTATTTGAATGTGACAAGCTAACGAGTGACAGTTTGACGAGAACAAACAACTCAATGTCATTGGGAACACATACCTGACAGACTAATTGTTTGGGCATGTACAGTGAGAAGGTTGGAGCTGTTTAATCCAGCGGTTAAATGGACTTAAAGGAGGTGCCATGAGATACACCAGCAACCCCAATCCCTCCCCTACTCCAAGTTGATGGAACAGTGGAAGAAGAAGTGGTGGTAGGGGAGGGTTCCGGCTCGATAGCAGACAATGCATCCGACACAACCCCGAATGAGTGGGTTTGAATAACAGTATTTTGATGTCTGCAAGGTGCCCAGTGGCAACATGACATTGCAGAGGGATACAAAAGCCCCTTGATAACATGAGCACAAGTGTTAAAATATATAGGGCATCAATGTAGCTATGTGTGAAGGACACAACTAATCGGGTCAGTTGAGGGGGTTAGATTTCAGCATTTGCATATGTGTGTGTGTGTGTGTGTGTGACGGTGTCTCGTTTGTCAAGAGAGAGGAGCATGTTCGAGTCTAGTTCACTGCATTCCTATGCCCACATTTTCATCGGTTGGTTGTTACATTATAATCATTACTAAACCAGACAAACAGATGGTCAAGCATAAAGTGAGTGTGACAGTTCAGCGTCTTCGTTTTATCCCACATATGTACCGTCCTCCATGTGGAATTACCTTGGAGAGATTCCATGTACGTATTGTAACATTAGACTCGTGAATAATCCCACTTTACACCATGAGCTATATTTCATTAACGCTGAAAGCCTATGGTGGTTGTGCAGACACCCAGGAACCCCCCCACCCTTTCCAGAGCAAATGGCACTGGTTAAAAGATAGGTGTAATAGGCAGTGCTGGATTAAGCCTCGGCTGGCCCTAAGGCACATTTTGAAATTTTAGAGAATGGCCTGAAAATTTTAAATAGATCTCGGGCTCATGGAAATGGATCCCAGACAAAAGATGAACTGATTCAAGAACAAAATATTTAATACAAAAAAAGACAAATATTTAATGTAAAAGAATTTTTGGCCCGAATTTTTGGCTGGCCCTAAGGCACATGCCTTGTCTGCCTAATGGTTAATCCAGCACTGGTAATAGGTATTGACTAATTACACTTCCAATTAAAGTAACCAATTAGTTTGTTTTTGTGATACACAGAACCCTGGTACATCTCCTGGTGTAGGGATATCCTATCTCACCCTACGATATAAAACAAGTTAGTTTTATACGTTGAAGGGTTTGGGGAAAAAAACTCTGAAAAACTACAGGTGGGATGGATGGACAGATGGACAGCAAACCTATAGTCCCCTTCAGTGAAATCAGTCGGACTGATAAGGTAATTCCCTGTACGTCTGATAGTTATGGAGTCGAAAACGGCTTGGCCGATCTCCATCAAGTTTTGTACGTGTGCTCGGGGTACCAAAAGTCAAGTCATGGGTACAAAATACCACCTCACCCACTTCCCGTGAAGGAGGGGATATGAGATGCAATTTTTGCCTGCACATGCGGAATCGTGGAAGTGGTTTAACCACTGATCCCTGCCTGATGGAGCGGTCACTGACGCCATATTTCGCTCCTGGAGGGAATGGGTATTACTCGTGCTTAAAATACAAGCATAAATGAGTGCTTCCAATTTGTTCCATGTGCTGCGTGAAAAGAGTTTGCACCTCAAACTCCCGCACAAGGGCAGCAAATCGAGGGCAGGAGCGGCACATGTCGTCGAGGAGAGCCATGTTCCTGTCAAACTCCCGCACGTACGCTGAATAGAGCTTCAAATAGGGCCCTTTGCTCACAATCACGTCCGCAATTTTATGCTCAGTTTGCCTGCAAAACAGAAATCCCATTATTAAAGTAATTTGAGCGATCAAGCAATAAATGTGTTCATACATATACATTATACATACGTACATACATACATACATACTGTACATACATACATACATACATACTGTACATACATACATAGGCTGAGTGCATGTTAGCAATTGTCCATTCCTGCAAATTAATTATTCAGCAATCAAAACTTTGGCTTCGGCCGAATGAATGAACGAATCGACGAACAAACATGCCAAGTTCAAGTCTATTTCCTTTTTTATTTTTTTTTTGGTCTCTTCGATTGTTTTGATGTCAATTATTTAACAATTTGATGGTTCCGTGTGCAGTTTCAGCCATGCTGTGTATTTACTGAACTGGTTTTCTTTTCACCTCCATCAACAAAGGTGGTCGGAGGTTATGTTTCACCCCTGTCTGTTTGTTTGACTGTCTGTGAGCGGGATGTTTCAAAAAAGTTATGGACGGATTCGGACGAAATTTCGACAGGTTGGGTGTGTGACACGGACCAATTCATTCGATTTTGGTGAAGATCCGGATCCGAATCCTGATACTAGAATTTTTTAAAGTGATTCTTCACCATTGAGAGGTAGGGCCAAAAACGATATATAGCAGATGGCCTTTTTTGCTGGCCATGTTTCTTAAAAAAAAAACAAAAAAAAAACATACAAACATTGCAACCAGGCAGGTATTAAGCCTTTCCAAAAAATGCTTCATAATTCATACCAAATCGTGAAAATTATAAGATGGGAACTAAATCCAAATTTCAAAACTCAGAATTACAAGATCTGATCATTATCCAATCTTTCACTTTAGTTCCTAACATGAAGAGATGCACTGTTAAGCAGCAAATGCATGACTTGGCGAATTCCCTGTTTTTTTTTGTTTTTTTTGTGGATTCAGACCATGCCTTACCTTTGGGGATCAGTGTACTGATTGTGAAAAGCTTGTGATGTTCGTGTTCCAAGCAGGGATCCAAAAAAATGGAAGACGTGTCTGCCTCCACGGATATTACTCGGAAAGTAACTGAAGTTGTAGTTTGTAGTTAATGGTGAATTATTTCTATTACCTCCGCCACCACCCGGATCCAGACACTGGAATTTTAAAAGTGATTCTTCACCATTGAGTGATAGGGCCAAAATCGATATGTCACGTGATATCTCAAAAAGTTGTGGACGGATCATAAGAAAATTTGGTGTATGAATTGGGTATGTCACAAGCACAAGCCGATTAGATTTAGGTTCAGGTCAGGATGTAAACCGACCTTTCAGTGGGATACAAAATGTAAACTGTTCAGCCCGGTGGAGGTTATCTACAGAGTGCTCTTCTAGTTTAAGAATGTGAACAGATCTTGTTATTTTCAGTTTTATAATTTGAGTTTTATTTCCCTTTAATTCTGGGGATTTAGTTAATATTCTCCTGGTGAGGGGTGTTTGAGGTCAGGCTGTCACTCGTGTTGAAACTTCATAAGATATTACTACCAATTGTTGAGCCTCTGCGTGAAGTCTGCGAGTAGCAACTTGTTGAGGTCATAAAGTTGCGGCAGATGGGACAGGATCTGGTCAAGTGTGCCTGGAGGTAGGAGTGGAGTGCCATGGCGTTGGCTTGCCTGTTCGACGGCCTCACGGAAATCCTGCACCAACAACAGGCAAATCAGACACACACAACCGTACACTATGCTGGACATCATTACGCCCTCCCACCTGTGACATTCACAAACGCTGCTTGTGTCCATTTGTGACCTCAGCTGCCAGATAACCATTCATTTATAATTAATTTTCCCTATGACTGACATTTAGGAACGAGTTCCAGCAATCTGATTCAAAATCCAGGATTCAAAAACCTCACATTCAAAGAATGAGGTCACATTTTTTTTCATATACAGTATTTCATTTATAGGGCAGCAATGAGGGTGGCATAATGGTCCAGTTTGTAGCTTATGCCAAGAGTCAGATGTGATGAAAACCACTGTTCTATGTGTGCCATCAGCATGAAGTTCTATAATTTTCAAGAAGGGAGATCTAGTGTGCTCTCCATTTCATGATATCGTGTAGATGTAACTGATAGATGTGAAATGCTAAATATCATCGTTCCCATCTGAGTACTTGCCTCATTGCTGTGAATTCAGGTTTTAATTTGTTATTTTTCCCCGAGCCCATTGTCCCTCTGTTGTATCTCTCTACTCTGCTGTCGGTGTGTTTTCCCACTTCCCACTGTGTTCTGTTCTGTTCTGTTCCGTTTTGTTTTCCAACTCTTCCATGAGCCTCGACTGTATACATACAAATTCCTTGTTTTGTGTTATTAGTCCCGTACCGGCAACACCAGAGGGGACTATAGGTTTGCTCTTCGTCTGTCCGTCCGTCCGTCCGTCCACCACCTGTGGTTTTTCAGACTTTCTTCCCCATACCCTTTAACATATTCAACTGAAACTTGGTCCATGGTTTATCATGATAAGTTACAGAACAAGTTCGAGTTTCAGAGAGTTTCATCAATTTTTCCGTGTTATGCCCTTTTTGAACTTAAAAAAAATATCACATTGGTGGCGAACATGTATTGCTCAGCAATTATTGCTCTTGTTTTTCCATTGTCTGCTAATGTCATTGCAATTCAGTTCATTGTGCAATGACGTCTCATAATGTCACTCATGAATTATGTGCACACACTCAACCAAGAGCTATAGACATTGTTTAATTAAAGTACGATTGGTGAATGTTAATTAAATGAATAGATAAGGATGAGCTAGATCAGATAAGAGCTAAATTAATTGCTTTGCAAGACATGGCCTCTACCGATGTGATATTTTCCAAGTACAAAAAGGGCATAACTCTGTGAAAAAATTGATGAAACGCCCAGAAACTCCAGCTTGTTCTGCTACTTATCACAATAAAGCCATGTACCAAGTTTCAGTGAAATATGTTAAAGGGTGTGGGGAAAAGAAGAGTCTGAAAAACCACAGGTGGGACAGACGGATGGACAGACGGCCAGACAGAGAGCAAACCTGTAGTCCCCTCTGGTGTTGCCAGTACAGGACTAATAACACAAAACAAGGAATTTGTATGTATACAGTCGAGGCTCATGGAAGAGTTGGAAAACAGAACAGAACAGAACAGAACAGAACAGAACAGAACAGAACAGAACAGAACACAGTGGGAAGTGGGAAAACACACCGACAGCAGAGTAGAGAGATACAACAGAGGGACAATGGCTCGGGGGGGAAATAACAAGTTAAAACCTGAATTCACAGCAATGAGGAAAGTACTCAGATGGGAACGATGATATTTAGCATTTCACATCGACACGATATCATTAAATGGAGAGCTCCCTAGATCTCCCATCTTGAAAATTATAGAACTTCATGCTGATGGCACACATAGAACAGTGGTTTTCATCACATCTGACTATTGGCATCAGCTACAAACTGGACCATTATGCCACCCTCATTGCTGCCCTATAAATGAAATACTGTATATTAAATTTTTTTTATGACCTCCTCTCTTTGAATGTGAGGTTTTGGTATCCTTGATTTGGAAACATCACCCTCTGGTGATGCTGGTCGGGGACTAATAACGTAGGTCGTGGGATATTAATATGACAAATGTAGGGTGGGCCCAAAAGGCCTCTTCCTGTTACTCTATCGTCGATTCATTATTTGTGTAAAAAAACAAAAGGAACTGTATTTTCCTTTATACAAAGTAGTTAAAACTGCCGAATGTTACTCATAACTAGCCGATGAAATCGAAAGTTTAATTTGCTTCATGTTCTCTCATTCTCACAGTTGTTTTGGAGTATTTCATAAATCACATGGCAGCCACAGGCTCTGATATTTTGAGTGCAGATCATGATGTCATGAGTCTGGCAAGAGAAAGCAAATAGCTGAACTGTTGCATGCACTCATGCAACCATCTACTTCACCTATTTGCCCTTGAGGTTATGGTGCTGGCATTGTGTGGGACATCGAACTGGCATCCTACAGGTTATGGATTAAACTCTGGCTGAAGTTAGCGGTAATTTGGACTCAGACGTTTTAGTAATTCGGCGGCGTAGGATGTCATCGTCATCGGGACGGGTGACGTGGGATGGCATCGTTGTTGGCACGGGTGGTGTTTGGCACCCAGCATAACTGCTCACAGTTATAAAGGGCAAGTCTCGTTTTTATTATTACTATTATTATCATTATTATTAATATTATTATTATTATTCGCTGCTATTCAATTTACACCATGTATCCTTGCAGTGTCTCTTTTATGACTCTTTCATTTGTACACGGCAATTCATTCATTCAGTCACTAATTCGGCCATTTAGGACTTACGATGGAAAGTGGGGATTTTCTAAATCCCCAATTTTCATCGTAACTTGTTTATATGGCATGTTGATTAATACCATATTTTTGCCATTTCATCATCATTGGTTATTTATCCCATGGCAGATCCAACTTCCACACTCTGAGGATAATGCTGTTGAATAGCCTTGTGTTGGCTTAATGGTTAAGGTGGCTGGCTTAAGATCTTTGGGTCTTGAGTGCAAGCCCCTGCCATGCTCTTGATTTAACACAAGGTGGGTTGACTCAGCCTGTCATCCTTCTGTTGTTGGTAAAATGAGTACCAGCTTGCTGGAGCAGGGGGCACTGCATTAGCAGCACAGCTATGCCCCCAGAAAATGATGCAGCCTCACAGCCACAGGCTGCATATGAATAAATGAATAAATAAATAAATAAATAAATGCTGGTGAAACAGAGCTGCCTGGACAATGAAATACATTGGGTGGTTTGCCTTTTCCTTCCCAAAGTGGGGATGGAATTTGGACCGACATATCACTTGAGTACAATACACCCAGTTGAACCAACCCTAAATCATTTTACCCACGTGAGACGATGGGATTTGGAATGGCTTTGATTCGCAATTGATGAAAGGTATAGCCAGCCACACAAACGCCTCATTATGCCCATATACTTCCATTTAGGGCAGTTAAACTTTTCTTTAACTTAATAAATGCAAAATTAATCCAGTCCCTCTCCAGAAAAAAGAAAAACCCCAAAAACTCACCACATGCAGTAGTTTCAAAGAATCCACAAAACTGTAAAACAAATGGTGAGAAGACAAAACACAACATCAAGAATGAACTCTTCCTAATATCAGTCACTTTTAATGAACCTTGCTAGAATTCCACAACCATGATTGCTTTTATTGTTCTGTTTTGTAATAGCGTTGAGTATCTCCAGGTTCACACTTCTTTTCAAGGTCACGAGCATATAAAACCCGTCGCTCCGCTGACGGAAATACCAATCTTTGCTGCGATGGCTAACCCATCGGGCAAGAACAAAAAAGGATTCCTGGGAGATCCTGCCCTCCGTGCGGGGATAACCAACGTCGCAAGTTGGCTTTTACGGTTTCAATATGTGTGCCCGTGTACCCATACTCACAAACCGACCTTTATTTTTATTTATTTTTTGCATCACAAACCTTTCCAGGAGTTCTCTGAATCCACCGTCGTTGGATTCATTGAAATCCGTTAATCCGTTCAGAAGTTATAACACGACAAAGAGATAGGGTCACGGCTCCTTTGCTCCACCATTTTGTTTCTGGCCCCGACATAAAGAGCAGGGAAAGAAACGGGATTATTGAGCTTGGAGGTCACTTGCCAATTTGACAAGTGACTATTTGATTGACAAATGACCTCACGTGTATAACCAAAAAACAGGGCTTTGTGATTATACGTGTGAAGTCACTTATCAATCAAATAGTCGTGCCACATGGAGTCGCAGCAGCTTGAAACTACTCATCTACCCCCTCCTTTTTATGGTTACAATTCCCCCCCAATTCATAATCCACTATGAAACCCTGCCATTCTGTTAAGCCTGGTTCGGCTGGCAACTTTGCGAAGTGCTCTTGAACACGTAATGGCTGGTGAGTTAGATTCTGCCTGCGGATAGGATATAAAAGGACGAATGCTGCAGGTGTGTGGCAGGGAGAGAGAGGATGTTAGGGAAGATGAGGGGGGGATAGAGCGAGAAAGATAAAGCCAAAAGTGAAAGAGAGAAAGAAAAAGAGAACTTGGAAATTGGAAGTACAGTACTGTATTAAAAACAGATGACAACTTTGTTAGCAGTGGCGGTGAGATTTAAAGAGGAAAACATGCTGGAGACCACAAGGCAATTGGGTGCATTTGTGGGACCGGTGTTTGAAATGTACACTTTTGGAAAATATGGGAGAGCAGAATCCACATTTAACATCCAAAGCAAACCGGCTATGCTTTATGCGAGTACTTGCTGACCGTGTCGTTGTCGCGATCCCATAATAGCCCATGGCACCTGTGGCACCAGCCATGAGGAGAGATGCCATTCATCCTGACCCATTCTTTTGTTGGTTCAGGCTTGCAGCCATATAATATGTTATGTGACTGTTCCATATTGTCTCTCAGGGCTTTGTCATGAGACCTTGTGTGCAAAGTAATTTAATGATTCTCGTTGTGCTTGTTGTTTTTATTATTATTATTATCTCTTGTGAGTAAAACTCAGACTTAAACTATAGATATTTCATAGAACACTTCACCCCATGCTTGAGAAAAAGGACATTGGAAGAGTTTTTTTTAACTCTTGCTTTGCGTTTCCGAGCACGATCTACATTTCCTGTGAGCCACAATTTTGTCTGAATTTCGATATCGCCCAATGCTAAAATACAGTACTGCTAAACAGAAGGTTTTTTGTTTTTTAAGTGCCAAGAAGATAATTTGTGTTCTACAGTGTTCAACTACATAATTTAATTGAAATATAATAAAGGTTTTAAAGGCTGTAGAAGTAAAATGAAACAAACTTTTTTTCCGGAAGTTTACCGCCGTTGATGCACCTTCTAAGATGCCACCTTATTTAACACATTGAATTAGCTGTTTGTGCCTGTTGTTTGTGTCCTTTATGATGTCCCTAAAAATGGTAAGTTTCCTGTTTGTAGCAATTTTCAATTTTGTGTTTGACTGCCAGGCAGGCAGACAGACAGACTGATAAGATTACCTCACGACGATATGCGCGCAGGTGTGATTGGGACGAGATTCAGTACATTTTGTCAAATTCAGAGCCAAATTATTGCTAAACTGTAGGTTCGTGTTCGACAGTGTTCAAAATGTATAATTAAATTGAAATTAAATAGTTCCTCAATCATAGACTGATGTCTGCAGACAGACAGACATCCAAGCAAAGTGAACCAGTTGCTTAACCCTGCTTTGCCCTTTGCGCGCATGGGTGAATATTAGTATGGGGACGTTCTCTCTTCTTGCCATTGGCCTGTTAGAAAATGAGGAAGCCATTATAAAAAGAACTCCAGGTGCCCCCATTTTCAGATGCTTGGTTTCAAATTTGGCCAATCACCATTTGGCTAGCTTGGGGTCTTACCCCTCATGTATGGGGTAGTGAAAAAAATGTTTGTGCACCCTGTGCATGCAACAACATTCATTGGTTATGATTGACAAAACCCATTGTTCTTCACACTCCTCTTACAGGGGATTTTAACCTTTTAATTGAGCAATCACCTTTTATTTTTCTACATCTATACTTATCTAAGTAACTCCACTTTGAAAGACTGTTCATATTCTGCCCTTTCAACTTTTAGGAAAACAAATCTACCCCCTAAACCACTTCTGTTGAACCTAAAACTGTTTTCGTCCTTGAATCTAATGCTGATAAGCAGTGAAATACCCGCCACAACCTCCCCCAGCCCCCCTCCCAACCCTCTCCCAATCAACTTTCATTTTCACCACATATTCCCATTTTCATAACCAAATGCAATCCCCAGGTTGAGAACCTTGAGCTTAAGAGACTGTAAATGCATTTTGGGTACACTTGTGTGCTATCTTTCTATTGTTGCCAAAGTACTGCCAATTGTTCACCACCTACCCAGTTCCAAGTTGCACTTTCAGTATTGTTATCACAATTTTTTGGAAACTCACCTTCTCTCCGATTGTACCATCTCTTTGGCTATTTCTTGCAATTTGCTTTCTTTGTCAACATTATCCTGTAAGACAAAAAAAACCCCCCAATATTTCCTAAACATGTTTTATTTGATACATTAGCGAATCATCATATTAAGAGCATAAATAAGTGCCAGATTTAAAATTCTTGACAATATTATCGTGTTTGGATAAAATGACAAAAGGTGTGCAGACCAATTCCTTCCGACGGTTGCCCTGGTTCGTTCCTTCGCCGGATTGCGATTGTACTGTGCTGTTCTCGCCATGGCAAGAAGTAACGCATCTGCAGTGGGCACAAACAACAAAGTCCCATCGTTTCACATCAAGCCCTACATGAAGCATCGGCACTTCTGATAATAATACCTCGAAAGGATTTGCACTGTGATACCATTTATAGTTCCATACTGTTTGTTTGAAACAAGTTTGTTTTTGTTGCAGTTTCCTTCTGTTTTTTTTGTGCTGAATGTGACACCTTTGCTCTCTCGCTTTGGCTTCCTGTTCATAGTGCTACACCATCTGCACTCCGATGAGAGCTTTTGTTAATGAAGACTCATAGAGGAGCTTCCTGTTTTCCATCTTTTGTTCAGTATCTATGGTTTGATTATTTTGTGTTCTTCTTTTGTGTTCTCCATTTTATTTTTAATTGTGTAGACATCCCAGTTATAGTAGTGTAAAATAATTCACAGCAATACAACTATTCTTACTTATATTGTTGTCCTCGATGCTATTTAACTTCTCCTCATAGATGCTATAATTTATTTTAACTGTCTTTCTTCCTTCCCAAAACTCAACACTTTCCTTTTATCTGCTTCATACCTTTTAGGGTCTATCTCTGTGCCCTTTTTGCCTTCCAAGTTGCTGAAGTTGCTCATGTCTACGTATCCATCGCTGTCTGTACCGCATGTTGCGCTGCCACTCCTTTCCCCGCTAATATATCTGCTGGGGAAAGAGAAAATACATTCAATGGACTTTTCAAATGGCACAGTACACGTATCTATGCACAGAAACCTGATGATTCAAGTTAGGCATCTCATGGGTTTGGTAAAAAAAATTTAAGACCACATCAGATCCTTCAGGGATAAAGTTTCATCGTAGACATGGGGTGAAGGACAAGAAGAAAACAAGAGCAATAATTCCACTACCAATGTGATATTTTTTTAAGTTCAAAAAGGGCATAACTCTGTGAAAAATTGACAAAACGCCCTGAAACTCGAACTAGTTCTGTAACTTATCACAATAAAGCCATGTACCAAGTTTCAGTTAAATATGTTAAAGGGAATGGGAAAAATATCTGAAAAAACTGCAGATGAGACGGACGGACAGGCAGCAAAGCTATAGTTCCTCCGGTGAAACCGGTAGGGAACTAATAAGGGTCTAAGGAAAATAGGCAGGTAACCAGAAGGTAAATTTACAATTCTTAGTGACGTAAAATAGGTTTGAGAAACTATCTCAAATTTTCCTACATTCATTATCCATTGTGTCGTCATTTGATTTTATACGACAAAACCATAAAACTCTGTCAGTATGTAGAATTTTCCATCTTTAGTTGAGCGTGTCTCTATTTTGGGTTGCAATTTCAAACTCACTCAATTAAGGGGAACTTGGCAGCACTGAAACAATAACCTGTAAATCTGTGGGGAAACAACCATGTTTTCTTCGACCGTAAGCGGAGGTGATTTAACAGTGCATGTGGAGTGCAAAACAGGAAGCAAAATTGCACTAGATTGTAGTGCAAGAGAGGATACAGTTAGTGCAAACATTGTAGTTTGTTGTTCTATCGATGTAGTTTCCTTATGAGACTTACTATAAAGTTTGATTGACATTTTATTCTGCGTGCAAAATCAATACAATAACGATACAATATGTGAAAAGCACTTCTCAATAATACAAGCATCTAAAGGAAATCCTCAAGGAGACAGTGACTCGTTTTAAAATGACGATATCAATTATTCTCTAACCAGATGGAAACTGCCAAGAATAATAGCTCAAGTTATTTAAATGCTATCCTAATAATAGGAAAATAAGTGGCTGCCAGGGACTCCAAACTTTTCCACTGCATACCTGGGTTTGGTTCGATTACTCTTGCGTACAGGTGGGGTCATGTTTTCATAGTCACCACTTCCAGGAAGTACATTTTCATAATCAGTGCAGGAAGATGAGGAAGGGCTAGGGAAGGAGATCGAACGAGGTTTGGTGAGTGGCAAAATGGAGTGCGAGGGTCGCTGATGAACTTCAAATGACTCGACACGGCAAATAAGTTTGTATGTTTTTTGCCTGCCATGATACGTGTGCTGGGTTAGTAAAGGGGAAGCTGGTTTTCCCCGTTGTGCCCGCTTTGATTTGATACATGGGGAGTTCCCAAGGCTTTTCCTGTCCATCTCTGGAGACTTTGTCAAGCAATGAGACAGCTCATTGGCCAACTGGCTGCTATCTATCTTTTTCTTCATCGAGATCTTGAAAGGCAGTAGACGCTTGAGAGATGACTTCTTTTTTGGACTTTGCTTGGAAGGCCTGTCTTGGGGCTCAATCTCCATCAGTATGGATGGTGAACTCTTGGCGATGGGCTTGCGTGTGATTGTAGCAAGTTCAAAAGGTGGTGGAATATCACGCACAAGTAATGCCCCAGTGGTCCTGTTCCACTCTCTATGCTGCAAACATCCTCTTGTTCTGGTATTTGCTAATCCTCTCGAAGTGCCATGCTCTGGGGAGATGGCAAGTGGTGAAGGTGGCACAAGGCCAGGCCACCTACGACGTTCTGCAGGTGAAACTAGAGCACCTTGCCGGCCCTGGAACCGTCCTTGGGAGTAGAGAGCAGGCGTTGACTGCAGTTGGGGCTTCATGAATGCTTGCGAACGACGGTCCTGCCCACCACCTTGCTCAGCAGCCCGCTCCTTCGTCAGACGCCCGCCACAGCTCTGGGTACGTGGTGTGCCTTGTACCAATCCATCCACAATGTGGTCTTGAGAGGTTTGCTTTTCATCATCCACATGCTTAAACAACAGTGATGTTCCTGTGAGTGACTTTGCATGTGGAAGTTCATCAACTTTCTTATCAGCAGGTGCAGTTGTCATGCCATAGATCTCAGAATATAAACCATCTGAGGGTTCATCGACTGAAGATGCCACAGAATCAACCTCATAGTAGTTTTCTTCTACCTCGCCATTGTCATTATTATCATGCTGTACACTCTGTTCTGATGACTTGATAGCTGTCTTCATCCATTTTTCCATGTTCCCTTCTTTCAAATTTTCCTCGTGGTCCGTCTCAATTAGTACAGGAGTATTTTCCTCATTTCCTTCCTTGAACTTGTCTTCGTTTTTGTCTTTTACAGCAACATAGTAATCACAATTTTCTTTATCGTTTCCATTTTTATGGCTTTTTATGGCTACTGTCTGTTGATCATCCTGATTGAGTGGTACACCTTCTGTAAGACTTTCTTGATAAAGATAATTTTTCCTCCGATCAGAATTCCCTACACGTGTAGTCAAAACAGATTCTGACTCAATTAATTGTCCAGGTATTTCCTCCTGGCTGAAACTGTTTCTATTTTTTGATGATAGTCCTTGGAGTGGAAAATGCTCACAACTGGCAACTACTTGTTCTTCTTCTTGCCTGTCTTTCAGTAATGGGACATTATCTTGGCCACCTTCATCGTTCCCTTTCACAATACCTCCATAATGCTCCACACCTGGTGTTTCTCCTGACATCGGCATATTAACACTCGCATTGTCCACTAAAACAGGAAATGCGGATGGCTCATCTAAGCTTTGACTATGGCTTATTCTTTGTGTCCCCTGCTCTTCCTTGGACATTTGCTGATCTGCTTGGCCTAACTTAAGAATGATCTCTCCAGTCACCTTATTCCAATGAATATTTGACACCTCAGAATCCAGGTGTTCTTCCTCACTTGGAATCAATTCATAAACTTCTGTGACCATTGCCTCTTCACTGACACTGGAAATTGCTTCGGTTTCTCCTCCCTCAGCCTTCCACGTCCTAGCATTCAAATCCTCAAGAGACACCTCCTCCTTTGTGGCATCCTTTATGGATACGGTGTGCTCCTTGAACAGACCTTCACCTTTTTGTGTTATTTTATTCTTATTGGCTGAGCCAATAATACCAAAACTTCCTTGCTGATGCTCCTGTCGCCCCTGCCCCTCTGTCCCAGTGCCCTTAACTCTCTTACTATAGCTACTCTCATTACTATCAATGGCTCTCCATGTTCCTCCATCAATCTCACTGTGCCGACATCGCTCTGCATCCACTCGGGAAAGACTGGCGCGCCGTGGGGCATCTGAGTGCAGGTAGAACAGTGAGCCACTCTGCCTCCAGGCCAATGTGCTGGGCCCTTCCAATCGGCTCAATTCAGCCTTTCCGCTCGTCCTGCACCATACACACACAAGCACACTTGTATCTATCAAACAATGATTTCTAGCACATTTGCTTTTGTTAACACCAAGTTATTCTTATTGTTTACATCCTGTTCAGAACAAATTGAAATATCATTAATATAGTGGGTAATAAAATAACTTGTGCAGTGTTCATATTGCTCTTTCTTTTTTTCATACAGTCAAGGCTCATTGAAGACCTGGTAGTGGGGCAACTTAGCATAACAATTGTGCATTTTGTGAGGAAAGCACCAAATTTGGCACACTTATGAACAGATTTGGATATTAGGCCATCTCAAATTCAGCCGCTTATGGCTGTGGCAGCCATTTTCCACTGCCATCAAAAAATTTGAGATGGCCCAATATCCAAATCTGTTCATAATATGATAGGCTACTAGTGTGCCAAATTTGGTGCTTTCCTCACAAAATGCACAATTGTTATGCTATATTTAGCTAAGTTGCCCCACTATAGTGCACTGAATGCATAAGGACATAACAGGACAAAAGGAACGGGAGAGAGGGGGACTTGGACAAACATTGGGTGTGGAGAGGAATGGGGGGGGGGGCGCAAAAGATGCATGGGGTGCAGAAAAGGATGAATGGTGGACAAGATGGATACAGAAGGAAACTCTCAGGAGGGAAAACTGGAAATTTGGAAGGAGGGAGGTTTGGGGTGGGGTGGAGAGGGGGTTAGCCATGGCAGAAAATATTATGGTTTTGGATGGAGGATGGTCTGAGATGTAGTCAAGTATCTACGGAGGGTATCCGAGCACCCCCCACCCCCAGGACTCTACCAAACCAACTTTTTTAGCTTCCTTTTATGGTCCTATTACACATTTGAGATGTTAACAAAAAAAATTCCCGGCACTCTGGCGATATTCAAGATGGCGTCCAAAATGGCCGCCAAAATGGGTAAAATCATAGAATACGGTATGTAACATCTCAAAATGTGGCAAATTGGAAAAATAATCATTGGGATTTGGTTCCTGATCATTAGTTACTAGTTTCTGATAATTGGGCTTTGTTGCAATTTTTAAAAATCCAAGATGGCGTCCAAAATGGCCACCAGAATATGCGAAATCATAGAAAATTATATATAAGCCAAAAACTGCGACAAAATTGTAAATTATTCATTGCAATAATGTGTTTCTCATCATTAATAACGAATACCTCGTGATTGGATTTTGTTACAATGCTTAAATTCCAAGATGGCATCCAAAATGGCCACAATAGGCAAAATCATAGAAAATTGTATATAACAGCCTGAAACTAAGAATAATATACAGTAAATTAATATTTGGATTAATTGTAATATATGTTCCTCATTGTTAGAAACTAATAGGCCCATGTGGTGATTTATGTTTTATTGCCATCCATAAAATCCAAGATGGAGTTCAAAATGGTTTTAAAAATGGGTAAAATCATCGTAAATATCAAATGTCAGCTTCAAATAATCCATAATGTAATAATAATAGAGGGACAGAACCATGGAATATTCGTCTTGTAATTCTTATCAAGGATGTTTATTATTGTTATCTACTTGGAATTGAAGATGGCAGACAATTTGAAAACCAGAAAACACACAACCAGAAAACAAAAAGTTGGTTTGGTAGAGTCCTGGGGGGGGGGGGTTGCTCGGATATCCTCCGTAGATACTTGACTACATCTCAGACCATCCTCCATCCAAAACCATGATATTTTCTGCCATGGCTAACCCCCTCTCCACCACACCCCAAACCTCCCTCCTTCCAAATTTCCAGTTTTCCCTCCTGAGAGTTTCCTTCTGTATCCATCTTGTCCACCCATGCATCCTTTTTGGGGGCGGGGCATGGATACCCTCCATAGAAACTCCCCTGATGGTGGTGAACAGCTCTCTTGAAGACATGGAGGGAAGAATGAGATGGAAGAGAATGGAGAAGTTTTTTTTCCATGGGTAGGAAAAAAGAGGAACGAATGAGTGGAGATGAGCAGTGATCCTGGATTTAGTAGTTTCACCAGTAGGGGAATGATGGTGGACCACACATACCCTGCACAAACCCAGGGGAGACAAAGCACAGAAAGAGCAGAGAGTGTGAGACCCGAAATGAGGCCGTAGAAGACAAAGACACCACTGAGCTGTCTGCAATGGCGAAGTGATAGGCCCATAGACTTAGTTCATCGCGGGAGATTCCAATAAGCTTAAAGGCCTTGATTTTCATGGCATCAAGCTGAGCAAGATGTGAGGCAGGGATGCCAGCCCATAGGGAAGAGCAGTACTCCATCAAGCAGCGGATGAAGGCCTTGTAGGTGTATAGGAGTTCAGGCGTGCCAATGAAGGACTTTATATGACAGAGGATGCCCTGTCGGCGGCTGGCTTTGGACGCCAACTTTGAAATTTTGTTTGCCCAAGAAAGATCATGGGTGATAGTGAAACCCTGGAGTTTGAGTGACTGAACTTCCTCAAGAGGACTATGAACAAAATACATGGGGAGTGCAGGGTGTGCGGGGTTGCGAGATGTTCAGAGAGAGAGAGAGATTTCTCAGGATTTTAAGACATATTCCAAGTGTTTGACCAGCTTGTGATTTTGTCAAGGTCAGAAGAGAGTGAAGATGCTGCAGCCTGCCTGTGTGAAGGATGAGGGATGTCACGGCAAAGGGTGGAGTCATCAGCAAATAGATTAAGGTGATTTTCCCAGGGAGTCAGAGAGATCATTTATGAAGATCAGGTGAAGGACTGGGCCCAGAATACTGCCTTGGGCACTACTCCAGCCTTCAAAGGGAGAGGAGATGAAAGGATTCTGTTGAGTGCCACACATTGGCTATGTGAGTAGAGTAAGTCAGTGAGCCATGTGTGGAGTTGGCCTTGGATGCCGTAGGCAGAGAGTTTGGAGAGCAATGCAGGATTCAGACGATATCAGGTCAGGTCAGGTCAGGTATGGGAGCATGCGGCAGAGCAGCGCATCACTGCGTCCACTTTCCGCCTGTCCTCCAGGAGTCTCCGTCTGGCCATCCCACAGGCAGATGCCTGGACCATCCCTATCTCCTTGAGATGCTGATCAACCTGCTGCAACCACGAGGCACATGGTTGGCCCATTGGCCTCCTCCACTCAAGAGGCCCCCCCATGGAGAGAATCAGATGAGCAGGATCAGTATCAGGAATACAAGCCACATGTCGATACAGCCGCAGCTGATGCTTATGGACTATGCAGGTAACAAATCTCATTTGAGTCTCTCTCAGCAACCGCTCGATGCACACAAAGTCTGATCAGTGATAGCCAAGGATTCTCCGAAGAGACCTGGTAAGGACTTAGTCGCCGTCTCAGATCTCTGGTCAAAGTCCAAGTCTCACATCCATAGA
>CM068954.1:31391995-31418148 GCA_035128595.1 Eptatretus atami | reverse complement strand
TCAGAGCATACACAGAGACCAGGGAAATGACACTCAAGGAGTGATGAATCCTTTGTCTCATAATACGCTCGTTGACCGGTGTTACCTCAATTATTATTGGAGTCAGCTTGTTGGACACAGCTACAGTAACTCCTTTGGCATGGTGACCATCAGAGTGACCATACCAATGGGCATGGTGACCATCAGAGTGACCATACCAATGGTAGATGTAAGATATGATCTCACCGCAATCCGGTCTCCGAATGTCAGAGAGTGCTGCAATATCAATATCCAAACGTTTGAGCTCAGATTATACAGAGACAGGTGATCATCCTCTCTTAGGATAGACATTCCAGGCACCCACCTGAAGGGACCGCCTCAGGTTAACCCAAGGAGACCACCGTCTGATGGACGACACCTCAGCACCACCCAGACACACACAATTGCAATCTGACCCAGGAAGGTTACCCCATGGTTTTCCTCCTATCATCAAAGAGGGGGGTCCTGAAGGCTTAGCCCCAATCATCCAGTGAGCTGCCCTGCAGAGAGCAGCTGCACAGAAGGTACTCCCACGGAGTGGGTTTTCAGATTTATTTTTGCTTTTGGTATGTTTTGCGGAATGAATTGTTTTACGGTGGCTGGAGTGCAAATCCTGCCACCAAACTCCTAATAAGAAGTAATTCAACTGCAGGACGACGTCCGCAGACACAGTTGGGCACCAGATATGGATGGCCGTTGGCTCGCAAGAAGCTCCTCTGCCCTTGACAGGTTTTGTTTTTAATCCTGCTGGGTGTCCATATACACCCTCCTCACCAGAAAAACTAGTGGGGGGATACTGTTTCGTCGCCGACAACCCGACCATGAAACAGGTTAGTGCAGGTTTACATGATACCTGTAGCAAGTCACAGATCTGATCTGGCCTGACAATAAGCCTGACCAGACTATATCGAAAGCTCGATATGTCCAGAGAGACAGCCCTGAACTCATGGCTGACGTTGAGGGCCTCCACCGTTATTGGGTGAGTAGAAGCAGCATGTCCAAGATGGGTGTGGGACCCTGTCTGAATCCAAATTGATGACCTGAGATGAGATTGTTGGAGAAAAGGAAAGATTTCCTATTAAAATGATGGATTTCATTACCTTGCTGATGATTGTAAGTAAGCTGATAGGTCTGTAGTTAAGGGGATCCATTATTGCACCTTTTTATGTGATGCAGTGATGTTGGCCGATTTCAAGCATATCGAAGATGACCGAGGGCAAGTGGTGGGGTGAAAAGGTTAGACAGAGGATGGGCAAGATCAGCAGAGCAGGTTTTTAGGACATGTGAGCTGATGCCGTCCGGTACAGTATAGCAGAGCCAGAGTCGAGGTTGACAGAAACTTCTCCACTTTCTCAGGTGCAAAAAATATAGTCTTTGCTACAAACCCCCAGATTTAGCTGTAATAATGCATCAGCGCCTTATTGCGAGAGGCATTCAAATGTATTAAGAATGATATTCTCCCAAAAGATGATAATAGTCCAAAACACGCCAACTTTGATTTCTATTTTTCAGCAGTGTCCCTCGACTTCTAACGTGCTTGCTCCATTTGGCCTTCAAATTGTCCACTGTATTAAAACAGAATTTCTCGATTACTTCTTCAGCTGTGTCTCAATTGCTTCAGTCAGTCCTCGTCGTTATTGAATTAGCTGTCAAACAGGTGGGACATCAAATTTCAACAAATAAATAAAGTTATCACTGTTGGTTCAGGTCCAGGCTGCATGGGGAGCAGGTACCCAGGCAAAATTTCTGCCGTTAGAACTATAGTATACGAGTCCTACTCTCATATACTATAGGTGGTAACAGGTCCTACTACAGTAGTCTGTAGAGAATTACTAGAGGAAAGGAATGCTATTTTTGACTGGGTGGGGAGGGTGATTCACTTGCTCAAGACCACAGTCAGGAATGGAAGTCTGTGCAACACAGGTATTGTGTATAGGCATGTTTTTTGTGAAGGAGAACACCTTTGGCCAACATTCCTCAGCATTTGTCCTTAATGACCTGTACAATTTTTTTCTTAACTTTTGTGTAATATTCCCTTGTGATTGGAGATTCCTGAGGCATAGAGGATACCCTTGTGTCTTAGAATATTGAGACCATGATCTTGCTGGCTGAAAGTTTTAGATTAAAAATTTATTGAGGGGCGGTTGATTTTTTTAACAAGATATTAGGCTCGTAGTGGAGCTGCCTCACACACATATACACGAGACACCACAGGACCGTTAGAAGAGAAAAACACAGCCACTGAGCTTGCAGGAGATGCCGTCACTTCTCGGGGCACTCTGGGTACCAGCAACACCACAACAATGGTGCCGCCTTTCTCACCGCACTCAACGGGGGGATTTCTGTTGGAGGAATTTCTTCCTCCCCATGGATGCCAACCTTTGGGGACTGTTTGTGCACTTATCCTTTTAAATACTGAACATAAAGCAAGGAAGCAGCAGATACCAATTTTTTTAAAATCTTTGGTATGACTCGGTCAGGGTTTGAACACCTGACCTTCCCAGTCTGAGCAGATGCTCCAATCATTACACCACCGTAATTGGATCTGGTAGTCTGGTAATTGGATTCCACCACCACAGCTTGGAGTCCATTTTTGTTTGAGGATCCCAATGGTGAAGCCATATTTCTTTGCCAGTCACAAGACAAGCAATAAAGTTAGTTGGATCTGTGTGGAACAGTTTGATAAGGTCATGATATATTGCCAGCTGTGCTGCTGTTGATCATGCAGAATACTGAGGTTTCATGGAACCCATTTTGTCGAGACCTTCAGCATTCCCAAGTATTTGTGGATAATGATGAAAACGCCGTCTTAATGTGCTTCACCAAGTCTTGTGGATATCTCTGTGTCGTTAACTCAGTAATCCTCTATGATTAATACCCGGAGCAACAGTTGGTCGGTCAGTCACATGTTCCGGTCGTTCTGCATTGTGTTCTGCTTCAAGTTGTGTGCATTCACATTTAAAGTCAGCTGCCTTCACCTTCACTATACACCAGTTATGGGTTTATTTGGAGCTGACACCTTCTTTATATAAAAATATTAATGACACCTCGATGCTCAATTTTAGTTAGCTCCCTTATTGTATGGCACAGAAAACTTCCACATTATACCCTTAAACAACAGTATTAGATTAATAAACCAAATCGCTTTTTAACAAGCACACATGTAAGGTTTATAATGAGCAATAAACCACGACCCGAGGTTGCCAACGAACATTCTAGAATTCCAAAAACTTTTTTGAACGTTCTTTCAAAATTGCATAACACCTGCATAGATGTCTCCCTATACTTTTGGTGCTCTTCAGTTAGAGTTCTGCAAATAGGAATAAGCTGTCCTTTAACAAATGCCGTTAAGCTGATCATCTTGTCTGCTATAATTTGCTTCTGAACGATAAAAAGATATCCCACAGTGATTATCCAAGGGGTAAGCCAGTGTGTGCTTTTGCTCGAGCTCAATTCTAAATTCATGCCTCTTACATTGTTAACCGCGTCTCTGGTTGTCGTGTAATGCCGACAGAATATAGTAGTTCCGTGGTTGGCAGCCACAGGAAACCTTGAGTGTCCTTTCATAAAGGAAATGACTCTTCATCATTTCGATACCAACAATAAGAGTTATTTTGTGGTTCATTAAGATTTTGGCATAAGAGCAAAGGAGCATGTGCATGTTATTTCGCTTTGTCAAATTCCATCATTAAATTACTCCATATTTATTGGGTCTAAAGATCGAGAAGCTCATATTTTTAACAACTTGTACTGCATGGTGGCATAATGGTGGTGGTAAATTTTTACACCCCACCTTCAGACAACAACCAGACTCGGTGGCGTAATGGTTCGAGACTTACGCTCCGAGTCTAGGAGGTCAGTGGTTCAAATTCCATCCAATGTCATACCAAGGACTTAAAAAAAAAAGATGGTCCATGCAGCTTGCTTGCTTGATGCTCAGCATTTAAAAGGACAGAGTTCAGACAAACAACGCTGGGAAGGCAGGTGTCAAACTACCCAGTGTAACCCTTGTCAACGAACTGCTTCGGCAGTGCTGACGCTCTGGAAAGAGTATGGTTCATCACCGTATTTCATGGGGTATAAAAGGTTGTGAATTACTTCACACCGATGGATAGTAAACTATTGGCAATTTCCACTGCATAAGAGTACAAAAGGGTGAGGATTATTTGCATCATCGGTGAGTAAGTTATATGGTCCAATTGGGTGCAATGAAAAAACAGCTCTGAATTGACAGTGACATTATCTAAGTTATTTAATTTATTCTTTTAAATTTAAAATTAAAATGTTTTTTTTATTTTAATGATATTGTTTAAAATTAAAATAAATTGACAGTAAGACATTTTTTTTAATCGCAAGTTTAGTTTTGTAGGTTTTGTCAAAATAGTGACGTTATGGTATCTAAAAAAATACAAGGTCTATAAATTTGATCACCTCATAAGCAGCTTCCACTCCCGGCCCTCGCTGCTCCTTCTTTCAGTGGTCTCTGCTGGTACCCGGCCCATGATGTAGCCCTGGCTCCGCAGAGGTTTGACCTCAGCAACGGGTGGCCGTTTGGGTGGCGGAGGTTTTGGAGCGAGCGGTGGTTTGGGTTTTCTTTCTCGGAGTGGCGGGCTTAGGGGCGCATGCTCTTTCCTCGACTCCTGACTCTCTGCAGCATATCAAGGCTTTTAATAACCATTAGTTCCAGAAGGAATATGTGAACACGATTGTCCATTGTACAACATCTGTTATATCATCAGCACCAGAAAAATAATACCAAACAATAAGACCGGCCGAATGAAAACTACAGCCCTATAAAGATGACCGTTCAGCGATTTCACAATTTTTGGTGTCAATCCTCGCCGTGATCCCCAAAACAGAACATGAATCTGGGAGAAAATAGGTGCAACTATTGTGCTCCTCGAGCTGATTAGCAAAAGCTTCAAGAAGCCTACAGGGTGCTGTTGATCGAAGAAGAAACATTTACAAATGGAAACATTTCATGGTTAATGACTCAAACTGCATTCATCAATAACCGTTTTAGTATCAGGTAAAACCGATAGGAATTTCGTAAATTTCAGGAAATTATCTACAAATTTTAATCCTTCAAAGAAAGTGAAGGGGATACCGACTTACCCATGCTCATGGTTCCATCTGCTGCAAGATCTTGCAATTTGGGTACTGGAGGTGAGATGAGCAGGTCACCAGAAGATGCAAAAAGAAATCTGCTTTGAACACACAAACCTCTATCTTTGTTCACCAAGCTGGCCCTGGAGGTGAGTCATTGTGTCTCAGACGGCTGGACATCACTCATTGAAGATGCTGTGCAAAATTGGCTAAATATTGAAGAAAAAAAAATGCGTAAAATTTGTTAATCTTAACAAACCAGACTGGAGAGCGAGTAAAATGGTTGGAGATACTTGAGCAAAAGTTTTGCGTCGTGTTTATCGCAAGAACAACAACGAAAAAGGCAGGACACGGTGAGCACAGGAGACGGGGTCCGCCCGGCCACTCCAGCACTCACTCTGACGCGAGGTTTCCTTCCCGTTTCCTGTTTGCTGCGCTCCTGGAGCCGTGTCCAGCAGACTGAAAACTCAGTGTTGGTACACCGAGCATATAGGCCCGTGTACTGTGCCACGCCATGCATGGTCACCCTTTGAGATTCACCCACCATCTACCTTTTCAGAGATTTTTGTGCAAGTACTGATAAAAGCATTGACAATGTCATGTGGTGGACATGCCACATCAGATGCGCAGTTGGACTGTCTTCCCTGATCTTGTCGTTTCCCTGCAAAACTACTTAGTAATTATGATACCTTTTGTTACTCTCATTGTATTTGATATCGTCTTCGTTTTTGTTGGTGTACTTGGTTAGTCCTTTAATCCACCAACCTGTTGATACAATATCAGCACAGAGGCCTTCCAAATTGTTCTTAATGCAATAAAAGTGACTTTGTTGTTGTCATCAGCTCATGCAAAACGTTTTCACCTGCTGGCGAAACTTGATATGTTGACAGGTCAGAACTGAAATCATATTCAACGGAGTAGATGGGGCCTTCTAGACATCCATAAAACATTATAAAAAAACAGGACAATAATTGATGCAATAATAATTGCAAATCTCGAGCAAATGGTATCTGTAATATAATGAGCATAAAATGACAACGATTCCAAACAAGACAACTTCCATTAGTCATCAGGGTCTTAGAATTGTTGGATTTTGCTCCCCCTCGATACCTCACGTTTGTCCTACATTCCTGGTATCATTTGTTTTTCCTCTCACTCAGATTTAGCATGATGTCACCCTGTATGTACTTCACCATTCTCAATCGAGATGATCTCGTTTGCAGTCAGTGCTTCACTTTGCTCATCTGGACAAGATTCCTTTTTGGGCTGTCTCCTGGAAATTCTTCTTTAACTCTGTTTTTTGTTTGTTTACAAGATCGGAGCTCATCAAAACATTTGGTGATTGGTGGTATGAACTGACAGTTGGACAGTGAGGCAACAGTTGAGCACCATAAAAGAATGAATGAACAGAACAGAAAAAAAAGCGAACAGAGAGAAGGGGAGAAACCCAGTAACCTACAGGTAAGAGGATTGGACTAGGCAAGCTCAATGGGAGTAAAAAATAAATAAATAAGTATATATATATATATATATATATATATACACACAAAAAGATTGTGAGGGATGACATGAGAATGTGACGAACCACCTTCTTGAAGTCCTGCAAGGATGAGTGCGATAGAAAAGCCTCGGGCAACCGACAGGTAAGAGGATCGAACTCGGCAGGGTCAATGGGAGTAAAAAATATATAGACACAAAAAGATTGTGGGGGATGACATGAGATGGTGACGAACCACCTTCTTGAAGTCCTTTATGGATGAGTGGGATAGAAAAGGCGCAGAAAGGCAGTACACAGACAGGACAAGTGAGGAATAAAAGAGAGGTGTGCAATCAGCCTGGATTTTAGAAGTTTAATCAGGATCGTTTTACCGAAAGAACACACGCATCCTCGAGTTGCTGAGGAGGGTTGGATACCTGAGAGAGCAGAGGGAGCTACACCAAACGGGAGGCAATAAATGACAGAGACCACCGACCTGCCTGCAATGTGGAAGAAACAGACCGTGTGCTTTTGCTTCATTGTGGGAGATGTCAATATTGGTCAAGCTTTACATTGCACAGTACATTCTAAAAAAAAAAGTAGAATTGTAAAAATTGTATAAAACAGAGCTTTACTTTATATTGCAAAAAAGGAGGAAGAGAAATTGACAAAAAGATACTGCTGAACGATACCAAACACCAAATAAGCACGTAACAAATCAAATAAATAATCAGTGTGTTAGACATTATTAGCAAAGTACCGCCCATGGGCGGGTACAGTTATCTGTTGAATGGCGTTGGTCCCGTCTGATCGGATGAAATTGAGAAATTGACGTTATCCGGTGACCTTGACCCGTGACCTTTGACCTTGACCTTGATCCCTTATGTCCGTTCCCAAGGATCACATCGCCAAGTTTCATCTCATCTATCCAACAGTTTGGCCGTCTATAAAGGACAAAAAACATGAAAAATTGACGTTTTAGTCAATTTATGACGTCATAACTCGAAACCAGAAGTAGGAAGTGAATGTCGTCAATCAACTGTGTCATTTAATTTTGATTATCTGTCGAATGGCGTTGGTCCGTCTCGATTGGATGAAATGGAGAAATTGAAGTTACCGGTGACTTGACCCCTTGACCCTGTGACCTTTGACCTTGAACTTGACCCCCCCCCCCATGTCCGTTTTCATGTCCCAAGGATACTCATGCCAAGTTTCATCTCATTCCATCCAACGGTTCAGCCCTTAAAAGGACGAACAAACAACAAACAAACAACAAAATAAAAATGGCCATAGGCCAGGACTTGACGAAATTCATAAGTGATATGACTACCATGAAACGGTAGATAGCACTTACCATGTTAAATTAAAATACCTGTCACTCCGTAATCCGTAACGGATGTGACCAATTTTTAATCCAGTCAAAGATACTCCCTCCTAGTCCGTGTTTCAAATTTGAAAGGAATCCATTAAGATTTGGCGTAGACATGAATTTTTGAAAATGGCCATGCTAAAAGATACGGTATTTCGCGATTTTCAGGAATTTTTCCTGACCTTGACATGCCAAAAGTTATAGGGTTCTATTCTGGTGCCAATAAGTCCATTGGTGAAGTTCCATGACATTCCGACTCGAAATGCGACCTGTAGAGCGAGACGTACACAAACAAACAAACAAACAAAATCGTACATTTCGTCAAGTAACAAAAATCTAATCAGCGCTAGCCATCACCTCCTGAATCACGTGGTGCTAATTTCACATTGGTAGCTTTTCGTTCTCGAGATATTTTTTTTGATGTTTGACTCACTGTGACCTTGACCTTTGACCGATTTTGACCAAAATCTAATCAGCGATAGCCATCACCCTCCTGAATCACGTGGTGTAATTTGACATTGGTAGCTTCTTCCGTTCTCGAGTTAACTTTTTTTGGATGTTTGACCTCACTGTGACCTTGACCTTGACCTTGACATGCAAAAGTTATAGGTTCTATTCTGGTGGCCAATAAGTCCATTGGTGAAGTTCCATGACATTCCGACTCGAAATGCGACCTGTAGAGCGAGACGTACACACAAACAAACTCATAACTGAACCGACCAAAATACTTGACAAATCGTAGATTTCGTCAAGTTACAAAACACACATACATACAACATATTCTATTTTTTTAGTAGAGTAGATATACCTGTTTGTCACAGATAAACAATGATAATACGATTTGATGATGATGATGCATGGCTGGTTCTTCGCAGACAAATATCAAGGACTAGCTGGAACCCATGGTAAAAATACCACGATAGAACCCCCCCAAAAAAAAAAAAGCCTTTCTTGTGCTGATTGAAAGAGAAAAAAAAAAAATTGCATATTTCTTACCGGAAAGATATCACAGCACATCTCTGGGTTCATATTGGTCAGTACCTTAGTTTATTTTACATGATGAAAGTACCAATCCTCGGTTCATAGTGGTCGGTACCTTATTGTATTTTACACTAGTGCATGCCCGTAGATGCGTGGCCGTACGTGCAAACCCTCCCCCCCCCGCAAAAAACTCAAACGCGTGCCAGAACAACAACACACAAGCCGTTCCTTCGCTTTCATGTGCCCGTACGTGCGTGCTGTACGGCAAAAAAAAAAAAAAAAAATAATATATATATATATTTAAAACCGCTTGCCAGAAACAACCAGCAGGCGTTCCTTCGCTTCACGTGGCCGTACGTGCGTGCGTACGTGCGTGTCCGTATGTGCATGGCCGTACGTGCGTGGCCGTACATACAAAAATAAATAAAAAATTTCAAACCGCGTGCCAGAAACAACAACCACACAGGCCGTTCTCTGCTCTCGCGTGCCCATATGTGCGTGGCCGTACATGCAAAAAAAAAAACTTTCAAACAACCACACAGGCCATTCCTTCGCTCTCATAAACGAGACTGGATTGGGGCATTGTGCTTATCTATAAATGCGGATAAGAAATCGAGAAATTATTAGAATACGTAGTCATCACTATCCAAAAGTAGTGCGTGCCCGTACGGAATGTTCACATATTCCACGAATTATCGCTTGCATTGAAGTAACAACTGCTGTGATACTTACACACAGAGTTAATTAAAATCAAGTTTACCTCCCTGTCTTTGCTTGCCATGACATTCGCTGCCATTTACCATTGGCATCCTACCCACGGTAATAAGGCACCGATCGACTCCCATCGTAACCAGCACGGTGACGTCATCGTCGGCCGGCCGTGCACCGGCTACGCAGCCACGCCCACGCAGACGTGTCCTGTGATTGGTAATTATGGCACATCAGCCACGCCTACACAGCACGTGTCCTGTCATTGGTTGGTAAATAAATGGCCATAACTTGGGATCACTTGTCCGATTAATATCAATCTGAAAAGGCACATACTCAGGTCCCCAGCAATATAGCTGGCAAGTTTCAATTAGATCGGACCAGTGGTTGTCGGGAACGACGTCACAGACAGCACAGACACACAGACACACAACACAGACACAGACACACACACAGATTGCTGGAATTATAGATAGATGAAATGAGGTCAATGAGATGACAAATGAAGGGTTGAATGCAGACTGCAGAGCAATGAGTAAGGAAACCGTCGTTGTGATCGTTTTTACACCAAATTGAGATGTATTTCGTTGGCAAGCATGTTGAGTGGAGCTGAATTCCTTAACACTTCCAAAGGCCAAGCGTTTTGACAATTGGAAAAAAAAAAAGTTGTACACTTTTTTTGATAAATTATTTTTGGAACAATTTTTCTTCAATAAATAAATAATAATAAAATCGTCTCCATGTACCACATTTATCTCGTTAGCACCTCTTCATAAACAACATCGCTGAGGAAACGGCGCTTCTTCTTTGTTCTTCGTCCAGGGCAAGAATACGGAGGCTGCTGGATTGCCGTTTTGATAAATCATTAGTTTTAACCAATTATTCATTTAGCGCCAACGTATTTTGCCTTTTCGCAAGGAAAAACACGAAGAGAAGAGAAGAAAAACCGTAATGGCGAACGCGGCTGAGTTTCTCCCATCGACACGGCTACGCAGCAACGCTTCCTGTCATTGGTTGATAAAATGGCGCAGCAACGGTTCCTGTCATTGGGTGTAATTTATGGCCATAACTTGGGAAGCACTCGTCGATTAATATCAACTTGAAAAGGCACATCTCCGGTCCAGCTATATATCTGGCAAGTTTCAATTAGATCGGACCAGTGGTTGTCGAGAAATGGCGATACAGACACACACACACACAAACACAGAACAAGACACGACACAGACACAGACACAGACAGACACCAGACGACACACGACACACACACACAGACACACACACACACACACAACACACACACAGACACAGAGATTGCTGGAATTATAGATAGATGATGAAAGTACAATCCTCGGTTCATAGTGGTCGGTACCTTAGTTATTTTACATGATGAAAGTACAATCCTCGTTCAGTTGGTCGTAGTTTATTTTACATGATGAAAGTACCAATCCTCGGTTCATAGTGGTCGGTACTTAGTTTATTTTACATGATGAAAGTACCAATCCTCGGTTCATAGTGGTCGGTACCTTAGTTTTTACATGATGAAAGTGCGCAATCTCGTTCATACTGGTCGGTACCTTAGTTTATTTTACATGATGAAAGTACAATCCTCGGTTCATAGTGGTCGGTACTTAGTTTATTTTACATGATGAAAGTACCAATCCTCGGTTCATAGTGGTCGGTACTTAGTTTATTTTACATGATGAAAGTGCTAATCCTCGGTTCATACTGGTCGTACCTTAGTTTATTTTACATGATGAAAGTAATCCTCGGTTCATAGTGGTCGGTACCTTGATTTATTTAACATGATGAAAGTGTAATCCTCAGTTCATAATGGTCGGTACCTTAGTTTATTTTACATGAAGAAAGTACAATCCTCGGTTCATACTGGTCGGTACCTTCGTTTATTTTACATGATGAAAGTACCAATCCTCGTTCATAGTGGTCGGTACCATGTTTATTTAACATGATGAAAGTCTAATCCTCAGTTCATATGGTCGGTACTTCGGTTTATTTTACGTGATGAAAGTACAATCCTCAGTTCATTAGTGGTCGGTACCTTAGTTTATTTACATGATGAAAGTACCAATCCTCGGTTCATAGTGTTGTCCTTAGTTTATTTCATGATGAAGAGTCAATCTCGTTCATAGTGGTCGGTACCTTAGTTGTTATTTTAATGATGAAAGTCAATCCTCGGTTCATATTGGTGGTACCTTGTTTATTTTACTGAAGAAGTACCAATCCTCGGTTCATACTGGTCGGTACCTTCGTTTATTTTACATGATAAAAGTACCAATCCTCGGTTCATAGTGGTCGTTACCTGAGTTTATTTTAATGATGAAAGTGCTAATCCTCGGTTCATAGTGGTCGGTACCTTAGTTTATTTTTATTTTACATGAATGAAAGTACCAATCTCGGTTAATACTGGTTGGTACTAGTTTTATTTTACATGCATTAAAAGTACGCAATTCTCGGTTCATATTGGGTTCGGTAATTCGTTTATTTTACATGATAAAGTCATCCGTCGGTTCATAGGTGGTCGGACCTGAAGTTTATTTAAATGATGAAAGTGCTATCCTGGTTTCATAGTGGTCGGTACCTTAGTTTAATTTACATGATGAACAGTACCAAATCTCGGTTCATAGTGGTGGGTAACCTTAAGTTTATTTTTACATGATGAAAGTACCACAAATCTCGGTTCATACTGTTGGTACATTAGTTTTTATTTTTACATGATGAAAGTACAATTCCTCGCTTCATAAGTGGTCGGTACCTTAGTTTATTTTAGCATGATGAAAGTCCAATCCTCGGTTCATATTGGTCGGTACCTTCGTTTATTTACATGGATGAAAGTACCTAATCCTCGGTTCATAGTGGTCGGTACTTAGTTATGTTTACATGACGAAGTACAATCCTCGGTTCATAGTGGTCGGTACCTTAGTTTATTTTCATGACGAAAGTACCAATCCTCGGTTCATCTGGTCGGTACCAAGTTTTATTTTAAACATGATGAAAGTACCAATCCCGGTTCATAGTGGTCGTAACCTTAGTTTATTTTTACATGATGAAAGTGCTAATCTCGTTCTACTGGTCGGATACCTTAGTTTATTTTACATGACTGAAAGTACCAATCCTCGGTTCATAGTGGTGGTACTTAGTTTATTTTACATGATGAAAGTGCGGAATCGTCGTTCATACTGGTCGGTACCTTAGTTTATTTTACAGTGATGAAAGTACCAAATCCTCGGTTCATAGTGGTCGGTACCTTAGTTTATTTTAACATGATGAAAGTACCAATCCCGGTTCATAGTGCGGTACCTTAGTTTATTTTACATGATGAAAAGTTGCCAATCCTCGTTCATACTGTCGGTAAACCATAGTTTATTTTACTGATGAAAGTAACAATCTGCGGTTCATAGTGGTCGGATACCTTCGTTTTTTTAACACATGATGGAAAGTACGCTAAATCCTCGGTTCATACATGTCGTTGTACCTTAGTTTTATTTTACATGATGAAAGTACCAATCTCGGTTCATACTGGTCGTGTACTAGTTTATTTTACATGATGAAAGTGCTAATCCTAGTTCAACTGGTCGGTACTTAGTTTATTTACATGATGAAAAGTACAATCCTCGGTTTCATACTGGTCGGTACTTCGTTTATTTACATGATAAAAGTACAATCCTCGGTTCATATGTGTCGTTACCGGTGAGTTTATTTTAATGATGAAAAGTGCTAATCCTCGTTCATAGTTGGTCGGTACTTAGTTTTATTTTACATGATGAAAGTACCAATCCTCGGTTCATAGTGGTGGGTACCTTAGTTTTATTTTACATGATGAAAAGTACCAATCTCGGTTCAAATACTGGTTGGGTACCTTAGTTTTATTTACATGATGAAAGTAACCAATCTCGGTTCATATGGCGTCTTAGTTTTATTTTTACATGATGAAAGTACCAATCCTCGTTTCATAAATTTGGTCGGTACTTCGTTTATTTTACATGATGAAAGTAAAACAATCCTTGGTTCATAGTGGTCGGTTCAACTTAGTTTATTTTACATGACGAAAGTACCAATCCTCGGTTCATAGTGGTCGGTACCTTAAGTTATTTACATGACGAAAGTACATCCTCGTTCATAGGGTCGGTAACCTAGTTTATTTTACATGATGAAAGTACCAATCCTCCGTTACATAGTGGTCGGTACCTAGTTTAATTTTACATGATGAAAGTGCTAATCCTCGGTTCATACTGGTCGGTACCTTAGTTTATTTTACTGATGAAAGTACAATCCTCGTTCATATGGTCGGTACGCATAAGTTCATGTTGGATTGATGAAGTTCCATTCCTTGATTCATATTGGTACCTTTTGTTCATTTTACACAATTAAAGTACCAATCCTCGGTTCATAGTGGTCGGTACCTTAGGTTTATTTTACATGATGAAAGTACAATGCCTTGGTTCATATTGGTCGGTACCTTAGTTTATTTACATGATGAAGTACCAATCCTCGGTTCATAAGTGGTCGGTCTTAAGCTTTTATTTTACACACTAGTGCATGCCCGTAGATCGTGGCCGTACGTGCAAACCCTCCACCCCGCAAAAAATCAAACTGCGTGCCAGAAACAACAACACACAAGCCGTTTTCTTCGCTTTCACGTGCCCGTACGTGCGTGGCTGTAACGTGTCAAAAATTAAAAAAAAAAATAAAATTATATATATTCTTTAAAACCGCTTTTGCCAGAAACAACCCACACAGCAGTCCTTCGCTCTCGCGGTGCCTCACGTGGCGTGTCCGTATGTGCATGGCCGTACTGCGTGCCGTACATACAAAAAAAAAATAAAAAAACTTTCAAACCGCGTGCGAAACACAACACACACCGTTCTATCGCTCTCGCGGTCGCCATAATGTGCCGTGGCACGTACATGCCAAAAAAAAAAAAAACTTTCAAACAACCACACAGGCCCATTCCTTCCTCTATAAACGACGACGTGATTGGCATTGTGGCTTATCTAAAAAATGCGCGATAAGAAATACGAGAAAATTATTAGAATACAGTGTCATCACTATCCAAAGTAGTGGCGGCCCGTACGGAATGTTCACAATTATTCCACGAAATATCGCTTGCATTGAATAACAACGCTGTTATACTTAACACAGAGTTAATTTAAATCAGTTTACCTCCCTGTCTTTTCTTGCCATGACATTCGCTCCATTTACCATTGCACTCCTTACCCTCACGTAATTAAGGCACCGATCAGTCCCCATCAGTAAACCAGCACGGCACGTGACGTCAATCGCCGGGCCGCCGTGCACCGGCCTAACGCAGCCACGCCCACGCAGCAACGTGTCCCTGTGTTGGTATTAAATGGCGGCATCAGCCACGCCTACGCAGCACGTGTCCTGTCATTGGTTGTAAATAACATGCATTAACTTGGGAATCACTTGTCCGATTAATATCAAATCTTGAAAAGCACATACTCACTCCCAGCATATAGCTGCAAGTTTCAATAGATCGGACCAGTGTTGGCTGGAAAACGCGGTCACAGACACACAAGACACACAACACACAACAGATTGCTGGAATTTAATAGATAGATGAAATGAGGTCAATGAGAATGAAAATGAAGGGTTGAATGCACAGACTTGCAGAGCAATGAGTATAGGAACCGGCGTTAATCGTTTTTACCACAAATTGAGATGTATTCCGTTGCAAGGCATGTTTGAGTGGAGCTGAATTTCCTTAACACCTTTAAAGGCCACAGCGTTTTGACAATTGAAACAAAAAAAGTTGTACACTTTTTTTTGATAAATTTTTTTGAACAATTTTTCTTCAATAAATAAATAATAATAAAATCGTCTCCATGTACATTGTACACACTTTATCTCGTTAGCACCTGCTTCATAAACAACATCGCTGAGGAAACGGCGCTTCTTCTTTGTTTCCTCGTCAGGGCAAATACGGAGGCTGCTGGATCTGCGTTTTGAAATCATTAGTTTTAACCAATTATTCAATTAGCGCCAACGTATTTTGGCCTTTCGCAAGGAAAACACGAAGAGAAGAGAAGAGAGAAGAGAAAAAAACCGTAATGGCGAAGCGGCTGAGTTTCTCTTCCATCGACCACGGCTACGCAGCAACACTTCCTGTCATTGGTTGAATGAAAATGGCCAGCGGCTACGCAGCAACGCTTCCTGTCATTGGTTAATAAAAATGGCCGCAGCAACGTTCCTGTCATTGGTTGGTAAATAAATGGTCCATAACTTGGGAAGCACTCGTCCGATTTATATCAAACCTTTGAAAAGGCACATCCTCAGGTCCCCAGCTATATATCTGCAAGTTTCAATTAGATCGGACCAGTTGGTTGTTCGAGAAATGGCGATGCACAGACACACACACAACACAGACACAGACACGACACAGACAGACCAGACACATGACACAGACAACAAGGACACATGACACAGACACAGACACAGACACAGAACACAGACACAGACACACACACACACATCACACTCACACACACAACACACACAACAGATTGCGGAATTATAGATAGATGATGAAAGTACCAATCCTCTGGTTCATAGTGGTCGGTACCTACTAGTTAGTTTTAACAGATGAAAGTACCAATCTCGGTTCATACTGGTCGGTACTCTAGTTTATTTTACATGATCGAAAGTACAATCCCTCGGTTCATATGTCGGTACCTTGTTTATTTTTAACACTAGTGCATGCCCGTAGATGCGTGCCGTACGTGCAAACCCTCCACCCCCCCCCGCAAAAAACTCAAACTGCGTGCCGAGAAACAACACCACACAAGAGCCGTTCCTTCGCTTTCACGTCCCGTACGTGCGTGCTGTACTGCAAAAATTAAAAAAAAAAATATATATATATATTATATATATTTATAAACCGCTTGCAGAAACAACCACACAGGCGTTCCTTCACTCTGCGTGGCCGTACGTGCGTGTCCGTATGTGCATGGCCGTACGTGCGTGGCCGTACATACAAAAAAAAATAAAAAAACTTTCAAACCGCGCTGCAGAAACAAACCACACAGGTCCGTTCCTTCGCTCTCGCGCGTGCCATAATGTGCGTGGCCGGTACATGCAAAAAAAAAAAAACTTTCAAACAACCACACAGGCCATTCCTTCGCTCTCATAAACGACGACTGGATTGGGGCATTGTGCTTATCTATAAATGCGGATAAGAAATCGAGAAATTATTAGAATACAGTGTCATCACTATCAAAGTAGTGCGTGCCGTACGGAATGTTCACATTATTCCACGAATTATGCGCTTGCATTGAAGTAACAACTGCTGTGATACTTACACACAGAGTTAATTAAAATCAAGTTTACCTCCCTGTCTTTGCTTGCCATGACATCGCTGCCATTTACCATTGGCACTCCTACCCACGGTAATTAAGGCACGATCGATCCCCATCGTATATCAGCACGGTACGTGACGTCACGCCGGCCGGCCGTGCACCGCCTACGCAGCCACGCCCACGCAAGCAACGTGTCCTGTGATTGGTAATTAAATGGCGCATAGCCACGCCTACGCAGCACGTGTCCTGTCATTGTTGTAAATAAATGGCCATAACTTGGGAATCACTTGTCCGATTAATATCAAATCTTGAAAAGGCACATACTTCAGGTCCCCCGCAATATAGCTGCAAGTTTCAATTAGATCGGACAGTGGTTTGGCGGGAAACAGCGTCACAGACACACAGACACACAGACACACACACAGATTGCTGAATTATAGATACATGAAATGAGGTCAATGAGATGAAAATGAAGGGATTTGAATGCAGACTGCAGAGCAATGAGTAAGGAAACCCGTCGTTGTATCGTTTTTACCACCAAATTGAGATGTATTCCGTTGGCAAGCATGTTGAGTGGAGCTGAATTCCTTAACACTTCCAAAGGCCACAGCGTTTTGACAATTGGAACAAAAAAAAGTTGTACGACTTTTTTTGATAAATTATTTTGGAACAATTTTCTTCAATAATAAATAATAATAAAAATCGTCTCCATGTACATTGTACAACACTTATCTCGTTAGCACCTCTTCATAAACAACATCGCTGAGGAAACGGCGCTTCTTCTTTGTTTCCTCGTCCAGGGGCAAGAATACGGAGGCTGCTGATCTGCCGTTTTGATAAATCATTAGTTTAACCAATTATTCAATAGCGCCAACGTATTTTGCCCTTTTCGCAAGGAAAAAACGAAAGAGAAGAGAAGAGAAGAGAAGAGAAAAACCCGTTAATGGCGAACGCGGCTGAGTTTCTCTCCCCATCGACCACGGCTACGCAGCAACACTTCCTGTCATTGGTTGATGAAAAATGGCGCGCGGCTACGCAAAACGCTTCCTGTCATTGTTGATAAAAATGCCGCAGCAACGTTTTCCTGTCATTGGTGGTAAATAAATGGCCATAACTTGGGAACAACTCGTCCGATTAATATCAAACCTTGAAAAGGCACATGCCTACAGGTCCGCCAGCTATATATCTGGCAATTTAATTAGATCGGACCAGTGGTTGTCGAGATGGCGATCCAGACACACACCACACACACACAACACGACACAGACACAGACACAGACACGACACAGACCAGACACAGACACAGACACAGACACAGACAAGACACAGACACAGACACAGAACAGACACAGACACACACCACACACACACACACACACACACACACAGATTGCTGGAATTATGATAGATGATGAAAGTACCAATCCTCGGTTCATACGTTGGTACCTTAGTTTATTTTACATGATGAAAGTACATCCTCGTTCATATTGGTCGGTAACCTTCGTTTATTTTACATGATAAAAGTACCAATCCTGGTTTCATAGTGGTCGGTACCTGAGTTTATTTTAATGATGAAGTAGCTAATCCTCGTCATAGTGGTCGGTACTTAGTTTATTTTACATGATAAAGTACCAATCCTCGTTCAATACTGTTGTACTTAGTTTTATTTACATGATTAAAGTACCAATCTCCGTTCATATTGGTCGGTACCTTCGTTTATTTTACATGATAAAAGTCCAATCCTCGGTTCATAGTGGTCGGTACCTGAGTTATTTTAATGATGAAAGTGCTAATCCTCGGTTCATAGTGGTCGTACCTTAGTTTATTTTACATGATGAAAGTACCAATCCTCGGTTCATAGTGTGGGTACTTAGTTTATTTTACATGATGAAAGTACCAATCCTCGGTTCATACTGGTTGTACTTAGTTTATTTTACATGATGAAAGTACCAATCCTCGGTTCATAGTGGTCGGTACCTTAGTTTATTTTACATGATGAAAGTACCAATCCTCCGGTTCATATTGGTCGGTACCTTCGTTTATTTTACATGATGAAAGTACAATCCTCGGTTCATAGTGGTCGGTACCTTAGTTTATTTTACATGACGAAAGTACCAATCCTCGGTTCATAGTGGTCGGTACTGTTATTTTACATGACGAAAGTACCAATCCTCGTTCATACTGGTCGGTACCATAGTTTATTTTACATGATGAAAGTACCAATCTCGGTTCATAGTGTCGTACCTTAGTTTATTTACATGATGAAAGTGCTAATCCTCGTTCATACTGGTCGGCTACCTTAGTTTATTTTACATGATGAAAGTACCAATCCTCGGTTCATAGTGGTCGTACCTTAGTTTATTTTACATGATGAAAAGTGCGAATCCTCGGTTCATACTGTCGGCTACCTTAGTTTTATTACATGAGAAAGTACCAATCCTCGTTCATAGTGGTCGTACCTTAGTTTTTTTACATGATGAAAGTACCAATCCTGGTTCATAGTGGTCGTACTTAGTTTATTTTACATGATGAAAGTCCAATCCTCGGTTTCATACTGGTCGGTACCATAGTTTATTTTACATGATGAAAGTACCAAATCTCGTTCATATAGTGGTCGGTACCTTCGTTTATTTTACATGATGAAAGACCAATCTCGGTTCAATACGGTCGGTACCTTAGTTTATTTTCATGATGAAAGTACAAATCCTCGGTTCATACTGGTCGGTACCTTAGTTTATTTTACATGATGAAAGTGCTAATCCTCAGTTTATACTGGTGCGGTCCTTAGTTATTTTACATGATGAAAGTACCAATCCTCGGTTCATACTGGTCGGTACCTTCGTTTATTTTACATGAATAAAAGTACAATCCTCGGTCAATGAGTGGTCGTTACCTGAGTTTATTTTAATGATGAAAGCTATCCTCGGTCATAGTGGTCGGTACCTTAGTTTATTTTACATGATGAAAGTACCAATCCTCGGTTCATAGTGTGGGTACTTAGTTTTATTTACATGATGAAGTACCAATCCTCGTTCATACTGGTTGGTACCTTAGTTTATTTTACATGATGAAAGTACCAATCCTCGGTTCATAGTGGTCGGTACCTTAGTTTATTTTACATGATGAAAGTACCAATCCTCGGTTCATAATTGGTCGGACCTTCGTTTATTTTACATATGAAAGTACAATCCTTGGTTCATATGGTCGGTACCTTAGTTTATTTTACATGACGAAAGTACCAATCTCGGTTCATAGTGGTCGGTACCTTAGTTTATTTACATGACGAAAGTACCAATCCTCGGTTCATAGTGGTCGGTACCTTAGTTTATTTTACATGATGAATACCAATCCTCGTTATAGTGGTCGGTACCTTTAGTTTTTTACATGATGAAAGTGCTAATCCTCGGTTCATACTGGTCGGTACCTTAGTTTATTTTACATGATGAAAGTACCATCCTGGTTCATAAGTGGTCGGTACCATAGTTCATGTTGGATGATGAAAGTTCCATTCCTTGATTCATATTGGTACCTTTGTTCATTTTACACAATTAAAGTACCAATCCCTGTTCATAGTGGTCGGTACCTAGTTTATTTTACATGATGAAAGTACCAATCCTTGGTTCATATTGTCGGGACCTTAGTTTATTTTACATGATGAAAGTAACCAATCCTCGGTTCATAGTGGTCGGTCCTTAGTTATATTTTACATGATGAAAAGTGCTAATCTCGGTCAATCTGGTCGACCTTAGTTTTTTACATGAATGAAATACCAATTCCTCGGTTCATAGTGCGTCGGTACTTAGTTTATTTTACATATGAAATGCTAATCCTCGTTCTACTGGCGGTACCTAGTTATTTTACATGAATGAAAGTTCCAATCCTCGTTCAAATTGGTACCTTAGTTAATTTTACACAATGAAAGTACCGATCCTCAGTTCATCGTGGTTGGTACCTTAGTTCATGTTGGATGATGAAAGTTCCATTCCTTGATTCATATTGGTACATTTGTTCATTTTACACTAATTAAAGTGCCAATCATCTGTTCATAGTGGTCCGGTACCTTAGTTTATTTTACATGATGAAGTACCAAATCCTCCGTTCATTGTGGTCGGTACCTTAGTTTATTTTACATGATGAAAGTTACCAATCTCGTTCATATGGTATCAGGTACCCTTAGTTTATTTTAATGATAAAAGTTACCAATTCTCGGTTCATAGTGTCGGTACCGCTTAGTTGTACTTTTGACATGATAAGTTCAATCCTCGGTTTTCAAATTGGTCTTACGTTTATTTTAACACAATGTACAGTACCGATCCTCAGTTTCATCGTGAGCTTGAGTACTTGTTCATGTTGTGATGATGAACATTCCATTCCTTGGTTCATTGGTACCGTTTTCATTTACACATTAAGTACCAATCCGTCGGTTCATAGGTGGTCGATACCTTAGTTATTTTACATGATGAAAGTACCAATCCTCGTTAAGTAGTCGGATACCTTATTTATCTTACATGATGAAAGTACCAATCCTTGTTCATACTGCGTCCGGTACCTTAGTTTATTTACATGATGAATAGTACCAATCTCGGTTCATAGTGGTCGGTACCTGAGTTTATTTTACATGAGGAAAGTACCAATCCTCGTTCATATTGTCGGAACCTCGTTTATATTTTACATGAAGAAATGTACCAATCATCGGTTCATACTGGTCGGTAGCGCTTAGTTTATTTTACATGATGAAAGTACCAATCCTCGGTCATAGTGGTCGGTACCTTCGTTTATTTTACATGAAGAAAAGTACCCAACCCGCTTCATACTGGTCGGTACCTTAGTTTATTTTAACAAATGATAAAGTACAATCCTCGGTTCATATTGTTCGCCTACCTTAGTTTATGTTTACATGATGAAGTACCAATCCTCGGTTCATACTGTCCGGTACCTTATTTTATTTTACGTGATGAAAGTACCAATCCTCAGTTTCCATATTGGTCGGTACCTTAGTTTATTTTACATGATGAAAGTACCAATCGTCGTTATAGTGTTCGTACCTTAGTTTATTTTACATGATGAAGTACACAATCCTCGGTTCATAGTGGTCGGTACCTTCGTTTTATTTTACATGAAGAAAGTACCAATCCTCGGTTCATACTGGCTCGGTACCTTCGTTGTTATTTACATGATGAAAGTACAATCCTCGGTCATAGTGAGTCGAGTACCTTAGTTTATTTTACATGATGAATACCAATCCTCGTTCATACTGGTCGGTACCTTATTCTTATTTTACATGATGAAAGTACCATCCTCAGTTCATATTGGTCGGTACCTTAGTTTATTTTACATGAAAAGTACACCAATCCTCGCTTCAATAGTGGGCGGTACCTTAGTTATTTTACATGATGAAAGTTCCTAATCCTCGGTTCAAATTGGATACCTTAGTATTTTTACACAATGAAAGTACCGATCCTCAGTTCATCGTGGTGGTACTAGTTCATGTTGGATGATGAAAGTTCCAATCCTTGATTCATATTGGTACCTTTGTATTTTACACAATTAAAGTACCAATCCTCGGTTCATATTGGGTCAGTACCTTAGTTTATGTACATGATGAAAGTTCATCCTTGATTCAAATGGTACGTTAGTTCATTTTACACAATGAAAGTACCAATCTCGGTTCATATTGGTCGGTACCTTCGTTTATTTACATGATAAAAGTTCAATCCTCGGTTCAAATTGGTACCTTAGTTCATTTTAAAACAATTAAACGGATACCTGTCATGGAACCAAACATAGGTTATGGGTAACGCTATAGTTCATGTTGGATGTGAGGCAGTCCTACATCTTGATATCATATTGGTACATTTGTTCCATTTTTGAGACACAATTAAAGAGTACCGAAAACTCCTCGCGCTTCATATCTCGGTCCGGGGACCATTAGTTTATGTTTACATGAATGAAGGAGGTCAAATCGTTGAATTCATAATTGGACAGATTTTACAACGGTCTCTAGTTTGGCTAATTCTATACCAATGAAACATACCAACCCTCGCGTTCATATTGGTCGGTACCTTAGTTCATTTTACACAATGAAACAGTTATCTCGATATATTGTCCGCAGTACTAACCGTTAAATTAGATGATCATACTTGATTCTGTCCTATAGGTTCATTACAATGTAGTACTTACTCCGGTTACACTATGTAATGGTAGTCAATTCTTGTTCATATTGGTACCAGTTTATTCAACAGCAAGACTAAATACCATCTGGGTTCTATGCTACTGTTAGATATCAACAAGGGAAGGTACTTCGTTAGTTGTCTCTGTTATTACACAGTGAAAGTACGCACATCCTCGGTCATTATTGGTCGTACCTTAGTTTTATTTTACACAATGAAAGTACCGATACCTCGGTTTCATATTGGGGCGTAGTAGTTCATGTTACATGATGAAAGCACCAATCGTCGACTTCATATTGGCGTTCCACAAAACTCCCTCACTGGGAAATGGAGGGGGGACGGGTTGTGTGTGCGACACGCTTTCCAAGACCGCTCACAGTCACCTCTGTGGAACCCAACTACAGATTTTATCAGAACCTCCCCCCCCCCTCTCACCTTCCTACCCAGAAACCCCTGCAACACATTCCCCGGACGGTTCGGTCCCTTCACACCGGGATCCGTTTTCTCCCAATTGTTGTGCACTTATAGCACGGCTTAAGTCCACATGAGTGTCTGATCGGTGCACATTAGCGTCCTTGCACGGTAACAACCCCCCACTCCAGTGCGGTGATCGCTAGGGCTCAAGCGTCATCTCTGGTGCAGACGTGCGGGAAGTCCCAGCAGCGACTCACATCGCCATCTAGACACATTCACACAAGCACCGGATGGCACCCTGCCTCGAGCGACATTGTCTTTATACATTGTCTTAAAAACAAACAATGGTAAAGTTTTTTTTTTCGCAATATCACCGAAGCCATCTCCCACATTACTCGGAACAAGGAGACTTATTAATCATTCCATCGGCGTGGGTTTTTGGTCGTTCACCACGTCGAGTTTTAAAGGAAAATGTCAGGAACAACAGACGGTAGGCTACCTGTACGAGCTCACTCCCAAAGGAGGCTCATCACAAATTAAAAATAATCCTGCCGTGAGCGTTTGAAGTGGAATATGTTTACTGCCGATGTGATGCATACATAAATCACAGATGTAGTCGTTTACTATACCTCAGATAGCATATAAGAATTACAAAGGGCTGAGATCGAGGCCAAACTACCAGTTCAAAGGCCAGTGACCAGATCGCTCCAACCTTTCGCATATATGATGATCATTTACAACAAAGTCCCTCAAGTCGTTTTACATTCGAGAGACAAAGGTCTAATAAAAGAAGTATAGGGAAGAGCAGCAAGGTAATTGGTGAAATATGAACGCTACAAGATCGATAAATTTGCACTAAGCTTGAAGCACAAAACCAGACATGGAAGGCCGAACATGATGCCATTAATGCGTGGAGAGGATGTTTCACGCGCAACAGTGCGAACGCAGTGTTATTTATATGATATCGATATACATAGCCATAGCTTGGCTCGCTATGCTCGCCTCTCCCATGTCATCTACAGAGATTACTACATCGACAAGTTTTCCTAGGTCGTCCGTCATGAATTTTACACCAAATATAATGAATTATTTCTTTTGTCCATTATTTGTAATATTGGTGGTATTATATTATGTCGATAATTACGAGACGTCCCGTACTGGCGTGGCCGTATGTGCAGCAAAAAAAAAACTATTCAAACAGCGAGCCAGAACAAAACACACAGGCCGTTCCTCCGCTCTCGCCATGCCGTACCGTGCGGCCGGGAAGTTTCGCTATCGCAGTTACGATTATTCCGCAATTTGAGTTTTACCTGGCCATTATTCAAATTATGCCACGTATTTTGCCTTTCGCAATGTTCATCGCAAGGAAACACAACACGAGAAAGAGAGAGAAAATACGTACGTCGCAAAAACGAACCCCCCCCCCCCCCCAGAAAAAAACACCCAAAAGTTTTCAAACAAATAACACAGGCTGTTTTCTTCGCTCTCGCAAACGCAGACTGGATTGTGGGCATTGTGTCTTATTTATTCAAATGTGCCATAAGAAATCGATAAATTATTAGAATACACGAAGTCATCACTTCGAAAGTCCGTACGAAGTTGTAACCGCGTAATGAGGGAACGGGCTGGTTCTCTCTCCATTGGCCACGCGCACGCCAGCAACGTGTCTTGTATTGGTTGGTAAATAAGATGGCCATACTTGGGAAAGCACTTGTCCGTTAATATCAAACCTTGAAAAGGCAACATACCACAGGGCCCAGCAATAATACTGGCATTTCAATTAGATCGGGACCAGTAGTTGTCGAGAACACAGGACGGTCACAGACACACACACGAAACACACACACAACACACCATTCGTGGAATTAAGATAGATAACAAAGCTTACCACGTGGCTCCTACAAAGCTCTAATGGATCAAGGGTCATGAATGGTGTTAAGGCCAGTCTAAGGAGGCCCCAGTCTAAGGGGACGTTGAAGGGCTGGAGAGGTCTAAAGGGTGGGCATAGAAGGTCTAAGTGGGAAGGACTGAGGTCGTCAAGTGTTCAAAAGGCGTCTTAAGTGTGAAAAGGGGTCTTAAATGGGTGTTTAAAAAGGTTGGGATCTTTGATGCTTTTGGGGTCTCCGCGCTTTGTCCAGGTTACTTTTCGAGTTAATCAAGTATGTTGAGTTGTTAAGGTTTTCAATGGTCGAAGAGCGTCTAAAGCAGTCTTAAGCGTGAAAGGGTGCATGTCCAGACAGTAACGAATTTATAGAACGATACTGTGGGAAGTCAGTTGCAACTGACGTTCAAACAGTACGTAATTAATAGCGCATATAGTCACAACGGCTTCACGGACAGGTACATTCCAATAGTACGTAATTTATAGACCTACGTGTAGTGTGAACAAACTTCAAACAGTATGTAATCTAATAGGAGAGTCAAGTGGGCTCACGGTCGTGCATTTCTTTTCCTCGCCACGGAGAGGGTATCTGCATTTGGTCTGTTTTGTTTGTCTGTTTTGTTTGTCTGTTTGTTTGGTTTGTCCACCACATAAACTTTGTGTTTTTCTCCACAAACTGCTGGTCGGATTAAGACGG
>CM068954.1:31372046-31391803 GCA_035128595.1 Eptatretus atami | reverse complement strand
TTTTTTTATTTTTTGGCAGCTTGTCGAATTTGCCTACGGCGCAACGTAGAACGAAAAAGTTATAACTCCGCGGTATAATTCCAACGGACCTTACGGCCTGTAAAATATACGCCAAAGCGGCGTAAGGGCACCTGAGGCCACGCATGAAACTCTGCGGCCGCCGCGACGTTTCTGTCAATTTCAGAGGCGTTACGGCCGCCGTATCCTCGCCGTAGAGGCATATGTGACTGGGTCTAGAAATTGTGGAGACCGAAAACGTGGGGTTGCCGGTACGGTTCTTTGATTTGGATGTCGCAGGTAGACCTTAAGGGGGTCCTGCGGCGGCCATAGAATATTTCAAGGCAGGAGCAAGGTCCCGCAGGGGGGACGCACACAGGGGGCCCCTAAGGGCGAACTGTGCGGCCGACGGACGTAACGAATGGGTTAATTTTATTATTTTTTTCCAGTTTTTTTTGTTTCGGCTTGTCGAATTGCTAGCGCGAACGTAGAAGTGAAAAAAGTTATAACTCCGCGTTTATACATTCACGTCAGTACCTTACGACCTGTAAAAGTAATAGCCAAACTTGGCGTAGGGCCACCCTGAGGCCACCGCAGAACTATGCGGCCGCCGCAGTTTCTGTCAATTCAGAGGTGCGTACGGCCGCCGTATACTCGTCTGTATAGCAAATGTGATTCTTAGGCTTAAGTGATAAATGCATGTAACTTGCACAATTATGTTTTCAAACCCATACTGATTAAGTTTCAGGGTGGACGGCCATTGGAATACAGCATTGTTCCTAAGGACGTAAGTCACATTTGCTTCTAACGGCGAGGATACGGCGGCCGTACGCCCTCTGAATGGACAGAAACGTGCGGCGGCCTGCAGAGTTCTGTGCGGTGGCCTCAGGGGTGGCCCTACGCCGTTTGGCTATCTTTTACAGGTCGTAAGGTCGCGGTGGAATTTAACGCGGAGTTATACTTTTAATTCTACGTTGGCCGTTAGGTATTCGACATGCGTAGTTGTGAACGTAGTTGTGTTCCTATCGTCGACCGTAACGGTAGGGCGTACGGTGGACTTGCGTTAATCGTGCGTTTTCGTAGGCTCTTATCAATGAAAAATGAATTTTTTGCCAGTAAAAAAACCGAATACATTTTTAAAAACGCGAACACAACGGGCGTTATTTTGTTTCCACTGTGTCTCCCCCACCTGTTTGAGCCGCATCTTTCGCGCTTTGTTCATTTCAGGTTCGTCGGTGGAAAGTCATCTGAAAGCATCTCTCGTGTTGTCGATCTGCTACTTTAACCTCGTGTTTTTCAACTTGAATGTTGTGCTGTCTTTTTTTCTTCTTTTTTTTTACTCAAGCATCTGTTTTTAAATTAATAACAAAAAAGCAATCTGATCACTGTGGGTGGACGAACCGTCGGGCAAGGTATTATTTCACAGTAAAAACCGGTTGGAGAGGCTCAGGTCACATTTGTCTACGGCGAGGGAATCGGCGGCGTACGCCTCTGAATTTTGACAGAAAACGTGCGGCGTGCCGCAGATGAAACTGAAGGTGGCCTCAGGTGAAGGCCCTACATCCCTTTGTGGCTGATATTTACAGCCGTAAGGGCGCCGTGGAAATTATAAGCGCGGATTTACTTTTTCATTCTAACCGTTCGCCGTACGCAATTCGACAAGCCAACCATGACTAGATGTGTTCCATCGTCGACCGTACGTAGGGCGTGACGGTGGGCTTGCGTTATTCGAGCAGCTGCGTAAGCTCTTTCTTCAATGAAATATGAATTTCCCTAACCCCCAAAAAATTACGGCGGCCGCACTAAATTTCCATGGGTCGCCGCACGGTTGGCCTTTGCGGTCTGTGTGACTACCTGCGGGCAACGCAGGTCGATCGCAGCCGGTTCCCCTACGCCCACGCCGTGCAACCACGTACGGCCTCCGTGGCAGTGCTGCGTCCACGTGCCGCTAATCCGCTATGAGATCGGAGTATAGGTGTTTGCCTATAAGCAGTGGTGCCCTCCCAGAATCCCAATTAATTCGTTCTCAGGAGGCTGTTCGGATTGTCCCAAAAGTTCCGATTCCCAAATTTTTCCCAATAAGAAATAATGGGGAATTAAGTCCGTTCGTGACCCAAAGAAAACCCACTTTCAAGACACTGCTTAAAGTGAAATTCCAATGTTTTAGTAAAATAGCAGGATGAGTATATGACCTATTCGGTGGCGGTGTATTGTATATATAACTGGGCACAATCACCACATCCAGGTTCATCACAGGCTCTGAGCTCGGCTGGGTTCCGGATCGCCTCACGTCACGTCTGCGATGAGCGCTGCCCCCAGGGCAGCTGCATCAAACATAGATGCCGTCCCAGAACCAAATCAGCTTTCACACAACGCATGCGGGCTGACGTAATCATGGATAGTTCACAATTACAACTGGTTTTGCTGTAACATTCAATCCTTGCCCGAAGCAGTTCCGTCACTACCGAACGTGATCGGAATTGCTTTTTTTGTTATTAATCAAAACACAAGATATTAAAAAAACAAACATCATCATAACTGAAGGTGAAAACATATGAGGTAACGGCCTAAGCTCACATTTGGCTCATGCGGCGGAGGGTCTATCAAAATGTATGGCACTAGCAATTATAGAAGCGGCGCAGGTATTGTCCCACGGTCACAAATGTAAGCAGTCACTATATGTTCTTTATTTTTCGGGTAGACGCACCGGGTATTATAAATTGTGGAGACCGAAACTGTGGGGGTCCCTGTACGGTCTTTGATTTGCTGTCGCACGGTGACCTTAGGGCGTTCCTGCGGCGGCCATCATAGATTCAAGGCAAGACGCAAGGTGCCGCAAGGCGACCGTAGGGGGACCCTAAGCCCGAACGTGCGCCAGACGGACGGTAACGAATGGTGTTAATTTTTTTTTAATTTTTTGTTTTACCAGTTCTTTTTTGTTTTCGGCTTGTCGAATTTCTTACGGCGAACGTAGAAAATGAAAAAAGGTTATATACTCCGCGTTATAATTCCACGGCGAGCGCTTAACGGCCTGTAAAATATAGCCATACGGCGTAGGGCCTCCTGTAGGCCACCTCAGTTTCTCTGTCGGCCGCCGCAACGTTCTGTCAATTCAGAGGCGTACGCCGCCGTATTCGCTCGCCGTATAAAGTCAAAGATGTGGACTGGAAGTGCCTAAAGTAGGCGATCGACACACCGAGAGAGTTCTTTCACGAGGACTTTCACCGACGAACTGAATGAACAAAAGCCGGAAGATGCGGCTCGGAACAGGTGGGGGAGACACGTAAACAAACATGAATGCTTCGTGTGTGTTCGGTTTTTAAAAATGTATAAGGTTTTTAGGGCAAAATTTTCTCGAGAAAAAATTGTTTCGGATTCCAATTTGTTTCAAGACATGGGTGCGCTTCGGGATTCTGGGCACACTGTATTTATAGTTATAGCTATATTCAGTTTGTATATATACTGGTATATTTTTTCAGTAAAAAAAAGAACTGGTATATACCCACTCGTTTACGTCCGTCTGGGCCGCATCGTTCGCCTTAGGCCGTCCCCTGCGGGGCCCCTGCGTCTGCCTTTGAAAATGTCTATGGCCGGCCGCAGCGACGCCCTATAGGTCATCTGTCGCGACATGCAAATCAAAGACCGTACGGCACCCCCACGTTTTCGGTCTCCACATTTAATATAATACCCCGTGCGTGCCACCGAAAATTAAATACACATATGTGAACTGCTACAGTTGTGTGATCGTGGAAATAACTGCGGCGCCGTACAATTGCTTAGTGCCGCCAGATTTTGGAGACGACTCCAGACGGCCCGGCTCGGTGTGCAAAGTACAGGCCTAATTCTGGAATATTCCATGATTACTCTCAGCCCGATGCGTTTGATTAAAGTGATTGTGTTTTGGGGGCTGCATGTTTGATGAGCTGCCTGGGGCAGCGCGTCTCGGCAGAGTGCGCGAGCGTATCGGAACCCCGCCCCAGGCCCGAGCTCGAGCTGTATGTGAACCTTTGGAATTGGTGATCTGTACCAGTTTACATACAATACAAACCGCCACCGAAGGTCACTTTACTCATCTATTTTACCTTTAAACATGGGGAAGATTTCAGTTGAAAGTGGGTTTTCTTGTGGGTCCAGGACGGATGTAATTCACTGCCGTTATTTCTTATTCGGGAAAATAGTTTGGGGAATCGAACTTTTTGCAATCCGAACGCCTCCTGAAACGAATTCAATTCGATTCTGGGGCACCAACGTAGCGGTATGGTTCCGTAACTGTTATATTTTATTTCAGTAAAAAAAGAAACTGGTATATAACGCCCGTAACCGTCCGTTGGCCGCAAACGTTCGCTCTTACAGGGCCCCCTGCAGTCGCCCTTGTCCGGGCACTTGAGGCTACATTGAAAATTCTATGGCCCCGCGGACGCCCCAAGTCCACCGTGCGACATCAAATCAAAGACCGTACGGCACCACCTACGTTTTCGGTCTCCACAATTTAATACATACGCCGTGCGTTATCCCGAAAAATAAAACATATGTGACTGCTCATGTGTGACCGTGGAAATATCTGGCGGCCGCCGTGATAATTGCTAGTGGCCGTAAGATTTTTGGAGACCCCACGGACGCATGGGCAAATGTGATAAGGCCTTCGCAACGGTTGCGTAAGGTAACAATGTTACCCTGCACGGGCCTTTTTAATCCTAGTTTACTTACCATTCGGAAAGGTTGGTGCTATGTGTACCAGAACATCAGAATATCAGTAGCACATGTTTTAAAAGGACATTAGTGTCATCAGAAAACAAAAAACAACCACTAATAATTAGTGTCATACAAAACAAATTTAGCTATTTGTTTTGTGCTCAGGTATATGGATAAACAATACCAACTGTCTATGTATCATATTTATGCCTCCTATTTGTAAATGATGCTGTCTACTTAAAACATTGCCTAAGTGGCCTACAGAAGAGGATGTTTTGTGTAAATAATCTAACAGTTTGTCATACATCTGTTATCAAAAACAGTAACAACACATTAAATTATTGTTGCTCGTACCTATTTACCATGGCAACCATCTGAGTACACATTAGATAGACCACCTGTGAACCACGGGTTCACCTAACTCATTAACTCAACTTAAAAATCATAACAGCTTGGTTATCAATTAAAGAGACGTCTCCCTGGAAATATAATGAAAAGCAATGGTAATGTTACACGCATACATCAAATGCAAAACATTGTTGCTGCATCAATACATTCACGGAGCAACCAGCAACGAGCAACTGTCAATATGTTGTACCTTGGAGCTTCTTTGGACCTTCACCATAGCTTTAAGCTTGTCAACGAATCCCTCCTGCATTTGCAGTAAATCAGTACATCTTGTAAGTGCGCTCGGTACACATTTCAGTCCCTAACAGCTGTTCCTTACAGCCACTTCAGCAGCCTGGGAAGGATTGCACTGGCTTTGGGCAGATTTGTCCACAGGGGCTTCCCTGTTCTGGCAATCCATCCCCACTCAGCAGGAGAGGGTAACTGGCGAGGAATGGCATGTGGTAAGTATGCCCCCAGTAGTGCCCCTCCTGCATATACTGCCCTCTCTGTATATTTGCTGGATGGGCAGCCTTGGTGGGAGGAAGGTGGCTGACATCTGACGTTGCCCATTGCGTGTGAATAGAAGCTTCCTACTTTGTTGATTGTGGCACATGTTGATGTCCTGTCATAGAAAGGAACTGATATACTCTACGGGAAGCTTCTGTCTGCTTCAGATATTTGCTCTGGTGAATCGTGCAGCTCAAAGAAGGCTCTAGCTGATACGCATCAGTGTTTCCCACAATTTCCCGATCAGTTTCTTTTCCCACTTTTGGGCAACTGGGATACAGTGTCGCAGCCTGTTGAAAGCGGAAACACGGAAGTACTAAGTGATTTTGTGGGCCAAGTTGATGCTACATATCTCATTGAGCCGGATTGAAGTGAAAGTTCTTTCCACTCCGGAATGCAATCAGAGTTCTATCCTCCTAGCTGGCTGTAGCAGCGCTACCGTTGTTTGGTGCAAGCACAACTACATCGAGTATCCACTGTTCGAACAAGGATCCTTGTGAAAGCCTGCATGACAGCGCAGCGACATGTACCATAATCCTTGAATCTGCTTCCTCCTGATGCAGAAGAGCATATGTTGGTCGTGTTCTCGCGGTACAACAGAGTAACAGTATCACCATCGGTAACAACAAGAGGCTTGCTCTCTGACTGCACTTAGCTATCAGTTCATTGTTCAGGAAGTTTAAAAACGACTCCCATCTGTTACGTCAAAGCGAAAACAACTGCTTTCTCCGTTAAGCACTAGGCCCGTAGCACGATTTTTCTCTGCTGTGCACTTTTAGACTGTTGTTCGAAGTAATGATTCCCAGACAATCCTCGTAGAGCCGATTTTGCTCTCTTTGATATGTGGAACAAAACACCTTGCAGCGACGTCGCCAAATGCCTTGCATCCTCCTGGAAGAATGTTCACAGAGTGCAGGCACCATCCATGAGCTCAAGTCTGTGTCTGGCCCTTACATCATGTGTAGAACTCTCCATTCTTTTCAAGGCAACTATGAGATCGGACTTCTTCCCTGAAGCGTAACTGCCCATTAGGAACGATGAGAGATGTGGAAAGGATGATTTCGTGGCTTGAAAAAATTGTCCAAGTCCACCGTCCTCTTGTCGGACATGCAACATACAGCCTTGTAAGTAGATGAGGATGTCACTTTTGGAAGATTACCTGTGCCCCCTGTTTGTGGACCTTGTTTTGTCTTCGCTTCATTTGAACGAGTACTACCTTGTTCCTGGTGATGGTGGTGTTTGCTTTATGTTTGCCCGGAGGCGCTCGTCCACAAACGTTGCATAACGCTCTTTGACCTTTGATTGTAAGTGGTGAAGGCACTCGATCGCTGCCTGGTCCATTATTCCTTTGATTGCACGTCTCAGAAGGATCCTGGCTTTCTTCCTCAAATGGGCTCCCCAATGCCCTCTGATTACTATTTAACTCAGTGCATCACGCTGTTTTTGCAGTAGCTTCTGGTGGGCATCAGTGTTGCTCATGATGGTTTCTTTGGCTATCTACTTTTCTTTTCCCACCATTGCGATGACTCAAATTGTCAGAATGACGCGGACAATTCCGGCCCTGCTACTGCCCAGTCGTAAAAGAGCGCGGCATCCTGTCAATCCAATTATTTCCCCTTCATCCTTCATCACGGCCGGTTATTCCTGCTCATGGCCTATGGTCAATGGCGATCAGGAGAATTTTCCTGGACTATGGCCAATGACGAACTTGCCCGACGCTGAATTCCTGGCAACATCTAGGATTGGGTTTCTATCAAGGCTACACATATCTCTCCTGTGAATGGCCACAATCGGTGTATGGGTGGTGGTTGAGAATGAAGAACCAAGGTGTCAATTTAAGTGAGTGTACTCTACGTACAAAAATCAAAGTCCCTTCGCAATGGCACAAAAGTGCTAACCCAAGCAGTTACAGTTCAAGATCAAAATGTGAACCAATACACGGAACTTGTGGACTTTTATCTTCGCTGTGGCATCCAAAGGCTTGAAACTCTGGAGGACTTTGGTGGTTGGTTGTAAGATACACATTATCATGCCTTCTTCAGTGAGAAATATAGATGCACATTGCAATTGACTTGGTGGGCCATGTTCGAGTACAGGTGACATGGGATCCTTGCAGGAACGATTCCACAATTGCCAGGAGTGGCAAGTTCTGCCTCTTGGAGAGCTTCCACCCACACTACCTTCCAACCAATGACCCAAGACTTTGTGCAGGTCATCTCTGTGTGAAGTCCCCAAGAATATGACAAACTTGTCCTCACCATACAGCGTGGTCCATAGACCATTGTAGCTGTTTTTATTGGCAAACAGCGCTGATCAACACATATCACTGGAATTCTGGCCAGGGTTGCTGTGCACAGCTGCCTGGAATAACTTCAAAACAGTGACGCAATCATTTCGAGGGGTGTGCGGCCTCCTCAGCAAAAAGGGCGCCATGGCATTGATCGGATGTAAGATGTCTGGTTCTGCTATTAGACTGCGTGGTAAGCGCCCAAGATATGTTAGACCGAGAATATTTCATGCTGCTATGCAGATTCTCACAGGACTTCCAGCCAGTCATATCTCTTCTCCATCTCTTTTACTCCAGAGTGTTGCAGGAAGATTCAAGTTCACCAAGTGAGTGGAACATAGACATCGGTTCGAATGGCACGACCTGTAGGCCTTATTTGCACTGTAAGGATGGGTAAGTCCTTCACCATCTTTGCCCTTTAAAAGGTGCTATTTGAATGGGTGAACCACGTGGTGTCATCATCTCGGTGTACTCTCGGTGGTAACATTCTGGAACAAGGAACAAAACTGTGCGTGAATTGATCCGGTGAGGTAGCTGAGCTTGGATTGTGGTCAATGTTTCTCTGCCGCGCGGTGATAAACTGACTTTCTGATCTGGGGAGGACAGACGTGCCATTCCTGGTGGATAATTACTTGCAGACATTATTCCCTAATGATGTGATATATCCTGATAACGATCATATGAGCTGACAACCAAGGGCAAAGAGGCTATGAACCAACTGCCGTCCGTTAATGCAGGGCCTTACGTCCCAAGTAGACCGGTAGTGGCGTCTCGCCGAATCTTTGTTCGGATAAACTTGCGGTACTTTCCCATAGTCCCCGGCACCTCTTGATTGCAGCTGAACATCAACCTGAGCAATGGGAGCACCTGGTTGACTGAGGTTTTGTGTTGCTGTGTTTGAATCCTAATATTGACCCATTGGATGAGCATGCTGACTGGTGACCAAAAGCGACTGCGGCACTGATTCCACTGACTGGTCTGTAAACGACCCTGAGAAGTCACCTTTTGTCATAAAAATGTCACGTCGGATCGTATCGCAATTTGAAGTCATCATGACCACGTCAACCGATCAAGTCTGATAACTTGTCGCAGACAGTGCCTATTCACCTCATAGGCCATGAACACAACCCTCCCTCCTTGTAGGCTTTCATTACTGGGAGATGCATGAAAATCGTCTTTAAGGTGCGACGTATTTACTCGTCAGGTAACAGCTCATCAACAAGGCTGATCCAGCCTCCGCGTGATGCTTTGTAAGATCAGCAAGCCCGAACCTTAATGTCTCCCAATCTTGTCTCCTCTCCTCTATGTAGATATCAGCTCCGCTAAATGCGATGCCTTTGCATGTTTGATCACTTGAGGTACCTGTCCTGCGGGACCATCCACTGCTCTGTGTACAGAGTTGGTGAGGCATCTGTATGAACTTGCCTCAAGGCAATAAGTCTCTGACTTAAATTTGCCAGAAGATCCTCATCTGAGCTCATGTCACACTTCCGCACACGCAAACTCCTACTTGAAATGTGAGACTTCATGAAGTTTCCTTCTCATTGTTCCGGTTTGGAACAAACGAAGCACACAGGGCTTTTGCGTCTACAGTAGTAGGTAATGTGCTGTCCCACTGCTTTCATGTGAAAATCCGACAGAAGTTGTTGCTCTTCATTAGATTGCGCTTCCGCTCTCGCGACGTTCCATTTACTTAATTTACCAAACTTCAAGTAACAGCGAATCTTATCACTTTTGCATTCGTGTTCCTTAATGTGGACTCCACACCAATTTCCATGGTCCAATCGTGTGACATCTATTATACTGGATCAGTGGAGTTCATTATATTAAGATGTCTCAGCTATGGTTATAACCTCGCATCAGTGGACATGTAATTGTTCTTTGCTGTCTACCTGACAAGGACACTTTGGACCAGTCATTGTCAGGTACCTGAGGTCGAGGGGCTTGCCCATTTTTAAGCTGCAGGGGAAGGTAGTTGACCAAATTACCACATTTCCAACCACCAAATAGCAAGCTAAAATACCTGCACAGAAAAAAAACAAAATCAGGGATATGATTGAACTAAATAATCCAACAGGAGCATGCGTTCATTGTTTATTATTATTGTCCCACAAATCGGCAAAAATAAGCGAGAGAGGGAATCTCAGAATGCTGATCAACACAGGGAAATATGTTGCCTTAGCAAGAGGTTATAAGCCTCGCAGTGAAAGTTGCTCCAGAGTAAATGTTAGATAAGGAAGTAAAAATTTAGATATAAAATACATTATGATTGTTTGAAAAATTAGTATGCAGACATCCTATAATACTGGTTGCTAAGGAAAATATGTTGCCTAAGCAATCATTTTAAGCCTTGCAGTTGACAATTGGCTCTAGTAGTGAGTAAAATCAGAACGGTAAAGTATAGATAATAAAATACGTGTAATTGAAAGTAAAATTGGTCTGCAGGCAATCTTTTGTGCTGGTTGCCAAGGAAAATATGTGGCCTAGCAACGAACAGATAAGCCTTGTGTGTTGAACATTGCTCCCAAATTGATGTTCATAATGAAAATTGAAGTTGTAGATATAAAATACAACATCATAAAATTTAATAAAATTGTCCACAGTCATCCTATGTGCTTGGTTGCTAAGCGAAAATGTGTTGCCGAGCGACGTGTGCTATGCTATATACCAGTTCACGATGGCGTCACCCATTGAAAGACGTTTAGAATGTTGTGTTGAACCTTTGTCAAAGTTCATGCTTTATAACAATCTGCACAAGTTTTCAACCCCTGCGCCTTGACATTATCATAACTACTTTAAGCTTTTGAAATACGATCATAGGATCCCTTAAAACTCTTCTGGCCCGTGAAACGAGGGAGGGAGAGTGGAAGGGGGAGAGGAGGATGAGGAGGCGAGGGTTGAGAGGGGAAGGATAGAGAGAAGGGAGAGAGAGAGAAAGGAGGTGGGGTGGGAAGGAGGGGAGAGTGGGGAGAGAAGAGAGGGAGAGTTGAGGAACTTGGTCACATTTTACATTATGGGAATTTCCATCGCGCTCATCTAATATATGTCTTTGTCTGTCTGTCTGCTGTCCTGTCTGTCTGCTTTCGTGTATCCACCGTGAAATACGGAAAATGCTCCTAGGAGAGAAAATTATTCGTAACTATTGCTTCAATTAATCCATAAGCCCTACAGAAGAACTATAATTTTACTGAGAGGAAAAAAAAATAAACAAACCTACAGAAAAAAAATGCAGGAAAAAAAATGAACCTGGGCAGTGTATAAGCTTTCCTATTTCAATTTTTTTCTGTTGAAGAAGATATGCCCCGATATCTTTGCTGTTAAGGAAATATGTTATTTGAATTTGAACACAACTCTCATCAATCTACATATATAAAAACAAGAAAACGACAATTCAGAGATGCAAACCTCACCAGGACTTCTTTGAGTTGGAGATTGTTATTGTTTAGGGTAATAGTCCAATAATGGCGCCAAACCAAGTGATCAATGACATAACAGATGTGTGAACTTTTGTTTCCTTAATGGAAGTGCGGTCGTCATGACTTGTAAAGTTCACCTCGATTTGTCAGCACAATTCAGAGAAGAAGATTTTTAAGTTTTTTTTTTCACAATATGGCTACCGAATCACGTGACGCGATGAAGTAATGAAATTTTTTTTCTGGAACATGTCCTAGAGACCCTCAATAATTTCATACTATCGGGATGTGGCGTTTCTACGTATGCAATTATGACGTCATAATGAGGGCACTAGGATGTCATAAAAAATCTAAGCTCATTCCCCATTGAGTATTGTTATGTGCCCAAAGTTTTCAACTATTTCCTTGGTGCGTTCAGAGATACAGAAGGTTCAAAGTTTTCCGTTCTTCCATAAAGTCTGGCCACTCTCGTGACCTTGACGCATATTCGATTATGATTAAACATTCGACGGAGTAGTCGCAACAAATGATGAAAATTTCGCTTAAATAGCGAGCGCAGCCAGTTGTGGTAGATACAGATCACAAAAGTTATGGGTGTGGATCTACACGAGTAACGGAGGTAGACAGACGAAGATCGAAAGACAGAACACAGACCGCGAGGATGCAATACCTGCTCGCGTCTTGGCGAGGGAAGAGAGTGAGGAAGCATGGCCGGACAGCGGAAGCCCAGCTTGGATGCGCTCGCTATTCCATTACTATATGCGGTTGTGGAGAGCTTGGTGGTGCAGCTAGAGCGAAGACCTGGTTCGAGTGGTAATGAACGGAGTACTATCCGAGAGTGGTTGAGCGCTTATCACGGTGGAGGAGGCGCGTCCGGTGACTATTGACGGTGTGCCTAGTAATTAAGCGACGGTGTTGGGTAACGCAGGGTGTGTGCCAACCTGACGTTCCACACATGTACTCCGCTTCTATAAATTCCGTACGCTGGACATGCACCCTTCCCTCCAACGCTCTAAAAGACTGCTTTAGTACCTCTTCGACCTTGAAAACCTTTAACAACTTCAACCAGTATCTTGGGATGTAACTCGAAAAGAGAGCCTGGACAAAGCGCGGAGGACCCCAAAAGCCATCAAAGATCCCCAACCTTTTTAAACCACCCATTAGCCCCTTTCACACTAAGACGCCTTTTAGAACACTTGCGAACCTCAGTCCCTTCCCACTAGACCTTCTATAAGGCCCACCCTTTAGACCTCTCCAGCCCTTCCAACGTCCTTTAGACTCCGGCGCCGCGCGCCTCCTTAAGCGTGGGGACTCTTAACACCATTTCATGACCCTTGATCCATCATCGAGGCTGTAGAGCCAGTGGTAAGCTTTGTTATCTATCTATATCATTCCAGTAATGGCTGTGTTGTTGTGTGTTTCGTGTGTTGTGTGGTGTGACCATGGGTCCTGCTGTTCTCGCAACTACTGGTCCCCGATCTAATTGAAATGCCAGGTATATTGCTGGGGCCTCTGTGGATGTGCCTTTTCAAGGTTTGATATTACGGGACAGTGTTTCCAAGTTATGGCCATCTTATTTACCAACAATGACAAAGACAACGTTGCTGGCGGTGGCGCGTGGCCAGACTGGGGAGAGAAGCCAGCCCGTTCCCTCATTACGGGTTACACTTAACGTACGGACTTTCGCAAGTGATGACTTCGTGTATTCTAATAATTTATCGATTTCTTATGGCACATTGAATAAATAAGACACAATGCCCCAATCCAGTCTGCGTTTGCGAGAGCGAAGGAAAACAGCCTGGTATTTGTTTGAAAACTTTTGGGTGTTTTTTTGGGGGGGGGGGGGGGGTTGTTTTTGCGACGTACGTATTTTCTCTCTCTTCTCTTTGTGGGTTTCTTGCTGATGAACATTGCGAACAGGCAAAATACGTTGGCACAATTTGAATAATCGGCCGGGTAAAACTCAAATTGCGAATAATCGTAACTGCGAGATGCAACTTCCCGGCTACGCACGTACCGGGCATGGCGAAAGCGGAAGGAGACGGCCTGTGTGGTTGTTGTTTCTGCTCGCTGTTGAATAGTTTTTTTTTTGCTGCACCATACGGCCACGCAGTACGGGACGTACTCGTAATTATCACATATATAATACCACCAATATTACAAATAATTGGACAAAAGAAATATTGCATTAAGTTTGGTTGTACATAGTTCATGAGGGAGCGATCATCATATGGGATAATTGCGTGTAGTGAATCTCTGTAGATGACTATGGGAGAGGCGAGCATTAGCGTAAGCCGAGAGCGATGCTAGTGTCGATATCGATTTCATAAGAATAACACTGTGTTCGCATACTGTTGGCGTGAACCAGTCCTGTGCCACGCATTAAGTGGCTATCATGTTGCCGGGTGCCTTTGCCATGCTCTTGTTTTGTGCCTTCAAGCTTATTGTGCAAATGTTATGATCTTGTAGCGTGCTCATTGTGTCATCCAATTACCTTGACTGTCTTTGTGCCCGCTTGCTCTGTCTTATATAGACTTGTGCTCTTCGAATGGAAAACGACTGAGGGAACTTTGGTTTGTAATGAGATCATCATTATAGCGAAAGGTTGAGCGATCTGTGTCACTGGCCTTCTGACTTGTATTTGGCCTGCGTATCTCAGCCCTTTGATATATTCTTTATAGGCTATTCTAGGTATAGCTTAACCGACTACATCCTAGTGGATTTATGTTGGGCATCACGATGCGGCATAAACATATTCACTTCATAATCGCTACACGTGCAGGATTAATTTTAACTTTGTGATGAGCGCTCCTTTGGGAGTGAGCTCGGTACAGGTAGCCTAGCCGCTCGTTTCCGGGACAGTTTCCTTTAAAACTCGACCGTGGTGAAGAGCCAAAAACCCACGCCATGGAATGATTGAATAAGTCTCCTTGGTCCGAGTAAGTGGCGAGAGTAGGCTTCGGTGAAAGTTGCGAAAAAAAAAAAAACTTTCCATGTTTGTTTTAGAGCAATTGTTGATAAAGCAAATGTCGCTCGAGGTCAGGGGTGCCAATTCCAGGTGCTTGGGTGAATTGTCTAGATGGTCTGATTGAGCGCTGCCTAGGGACTTCTCCGCACGTCTGGTCACCAGAGAGACGCTGTGAGCCCTAGCGAATCACGCCTGGAGTGGGGGGTTGTTACCGGTGCAGGGTACGCTAATGTGCACCGATCAGAACACCTCATGTGGACTAAGCCGTGTATAAGTGCACAACAATTGGAAAAACGATCCGGTGTGAGGGGACGCGAGAGCCGCCGTCGGGAAATGGTGGTTGCAGGGGGTTTATCTGGGTAGGAAGGTGAGAGTTGGGGGGGGGAGGTTGATAAATCTGTAGTTGGGTTCCAACAAGGTGAACTGGGCAGGTCTTGGAGAAGCGTGTCGCACCACAGACACCGGTCCCCCCCCGCGCATTTCCCAGGTGAGGGAGTTTTTGGGAGCCAATATGAAGTCGATCGCGTATTGGTGGCTTTCATCAGTAACATGAACTACGTACCGTCGCCCCAATATGAACCGAGGATCGGTACTCTTCATTGTGTAAAATAAACTAAGGTACTGACCAATAAATGAACCGAGGATGTGCGTCCTCGACGTGTGTAAACAGAAAACTAAGTCCCTTCGCCTGTATCTCAGTATGTAGGAACCCAGATGGATGATTTAGTCGTTCTCTTGTTGTAATGATATGAACTAAAGCTACCCGCAGCACATAGTGTAACTCCCGGTATGTAGAGATTGTACGTACATTGGTAAATAATGAGACACCTATAGGTACGAGATGAGAATCAGAGTATGGAACTTCATCTAAGTTATAATTAAACGGTTAAAGGTAACCTGGCCGTGACCAATATCATCCGAGATTGGAACTTGTCTTCATTGTGTAAAATGAACTAAGGTACCGACCATATGAATCGCGAGATGGTTAGCGTGCACTTGTTTCATTGGTTCTTTTGTGTAGAAGGGTTTTGTAACGCCGATAATCTTAGATGATCCGGGTTGTAAAATTCTGTTCCAATTATGAATTCAACGAGTGACCTCCTTCGATTTCAATGTACACATAAAACTATGCGTCCCCTGGAGCTCGAGATGAAGTGAAGCCGCGAGGAGTTTTTCGGTACTCCTCTTATATTTGTCTCACAAATGGAACAAATGTATTTATATCAACATCGATATGGACTGGCCTCACATCTCAATCATGAACTATAGCGTTTACCTCATAAACCTCATGTGTTTTGGTTTTTCCATGAACCGATGGTATCCGTACCTCGTTTTTAAGTGTTATATATATTGAACTAGGAGGTACCTTCCAATTTGAACCGAGGAATGGAACTTTTATCATGAAATAAACCAAGGTACCTTTTCTGGACCAATATGAACCGGAGCTGGTGACTTTCAGGTGTAAAAATGAACTACGTACCAATTTGAATCAAGGATGAGACCTTCTATCATGTACTATTAAACAAGGTCTGTGAGAACCCCAATTAGAGAGAATGCCAACCGAGGATATTTACTTCGGTTTGGGGCTTATTGTGTTAAGATGAAAATTACCAGGTACCAATATGGGAATTCAACCGCCATTGGAACCTTTCATCATCACCAAGCAGAACTTAAGCGACCAGGCATCCCACCGATGAACTGAGGATTCGTACTTTTTCATTGTTAAAATGACTAAGTATCCAATGTCTGAACCGAGGAAGACCTGAACTTCATCGATGTACATGAGTATCTAAGGTACCTCGATCCCATTTATTGTAGCGAGAGTGTAGCTTTTGTTTCATCAAGTAAAATATATAAAGCTATTAGGCGGTATCCGACCAATATGGCAACTGAATGGTAACTTGTTTCACTCATGTAAAAGAGACATTAAGGTACTCCCCGACCATCATGGGTAACCGCGAGGTATTCGTGAGGTGTATCAGTCGAGTAGTAAAATAAACTTAGGAGTACACGGTCGATCTCACTAGCACCGATTGGATGTGGACTTTCATCAGTGTAAACTATACACACGAAGGTACCTCGACGCCAGTATGAACCGGAGATGTGGTACATTTCTCAAATGGGAAAATCACACGAAGGACCGACCAGTCCTTGATTCATATTGGTACCTTTGTTCATTTTACACAATTAAAGTACCAATCCTCGGTTCATATTGGTCAGTACCTTAGTTTATTTTACATGATGAAAGTTCCAATCCTTGATTCAAATTGGTACGTTAGTTCATTTTACACAATGAAAGTACCAATCCTCGGTTCATATTGGTCGGTACCTTAGTTCATTTACACAATGAAAGTACCAATCCTCGTTCATATTGGCGGTACCTTAGTTTATTTATACATGATGAAAGTTCCAATTCTTGATTCATATTGGTACCTTAGTTTATTTTACACAATTAAGTACCATCCTCGTTCATATTGGTCGGTACCTTAGTTCATTTTACACAGGAAAGTACCAATCCTCGGTTCATATGGTCGGTACCTTAGTTATTTTACACAGAAAAGTACCAATCCTCGGTTCATATTGGTTCGGTACCTTAGTTTATTTTACACAAATGAAAGTACGCGATCTCGGTTCATATTGGTCGGTACCGTAGTTCATGTTACATGATGAAAGCACCAATCCTCGATTCATATTGGATTACAAAACCTCCCTACCTGGGGAAATGGAGGGGGGGAGGGTGTTGTGTGGGACACGCTTCTCCAAGACCCTCACCAGTCACCCCTCTGTGAGAACCCCAACTACAGATTTATCAGAACCTCCCCCCCCCCTCTCCCTCTCTCCCAGAAATGGCACATTCCCCCGGACGGTTCGCTCCCTCACACCGCGGATACGTTTTCTCCCAATGTTGGCAACTATACAAACGGCTTAGTCCACATGAAGTGTGATCGGGACAATTAGCGTCTGCACGGATAACAACCCCCATCCAGTGCGGTGATCGCTAGGGCTCAAAGCGTCATTTTGGTGGCAGATGTGAGGGAGTCCCAGCACGTCACATCGCCATCTCAGACATTCCACCAAAGCACGGAGGCACCTGCCTCAGCGACTTGCTTTATACACATTGTTAAAAACAAACAATGGAAAGGTTTTTTTTTTTCGCAATATCACGAGATTCCCCAAATTACTCGGACAAAGACCTTTATAATCATTCATGGCGTGGGTTTTCTGGTGTTCACACGGTCGAGTTTTTAAAGAGAAAATAGTCGGAAACAGACGGCTGGCTACCTGTATCACTCCCAAAAATAAAATAATAAATAACCTGCGTAGCGTTTGAAGTGAAAATATGTTTACTGCCGATGTGCATGTATAATACATAGATCGTGGTTATATACCTCAGATAGATATACAAGATATACAAGAGGCCTGAGGCATGAGGCCAATACCATTACAAAGGCCCGTGACACAATCAGCTCCAACCTTTCGATATATGATGATCATTTTAACAGTCCCATCAGTCGTTTTACATTGAAGGGAAAAGTTATAGGGAGGGCGGGCATGGTAATTGTAAATATGACCGCTCCAAAGAAATATTTGCCTAGTTGCACAAAACCAACATGGCGGCCGAATGATGCCATTAATGAGTGGAAGGACTGTTTCACGCAAACAGATGGACGAACCAGTGTATTATTATGTATACGTATACACTAGCATAGATTGGCTCGCTATGCTCGCCTCTCCACATGTCATTACAGAGATTTACATCACAGATTTCCTATGTTGTCATGATTTACACCAATCATAATGCAAATATTTCTTTTGTCCAAATTTATTTGTAATATTGGTGATATTATATTTATTTGTAATACGAGTACGTGCCCGTACGTGCGTGGCCGTATGTGCAGCAAAAAAAAAAACTTTCAAACAGCGAGCCAGAAACAACAACCACACAGGCCGTTCCTTCGCTCTCGCATGCCCGTACGTGCGTAGCCCGGAAGTTCGCATATCGCAGTTACGATTATTCGCAATTTAGTTTTCAGGGCAATTATCAATTAGTGCCAACGTATTTTGCCTTTTCGCAATGTCATCGCAAGGAAAAACACAAAGAGAAGAGAGAGAAAAATACGTACGTGCAAAAAAACAACCCCCCCCCCCCCCCCAAAAAACAACCCCAAAAAGTTTCAAACAAATACACAGGCTGTTCCTTCGCTCTCGCAAACGACGACTGGATTGGGGCATTGTGTTTATTTATAAATGTGCATAAGAAATCGATAAATTATTAGAATACACGAAGTCATCACTTTCTGAAAGTCCGTACGTTGTAACCCGTAATGGGGAACGCGGCTGAGGTTCTCTTCCCCATTGGCCACGCCCACGCAGCAACGTGTCTTGTCATTGGTTGGTAAATAAATGGCCATAACTTGGGAAGCACTTGTCCGATTAATATCAAACCTTGAAAAGGCACATCCACAGGGCCCCAGCAATATACCTGGCAAGTTTCAATTAGATCGGACCAGTAGTTGTCGAGAAACAGCGGTCACAGACACACACACAACACACAACACACAACACACATTGCTGGAATTATAGATAGATAAAAAGCTCCAAGTGGTCTAAAGCTCTAAATGGTCAAGGGGTCTGAATGGTGTTAAGGTCTAAGGGGTCTAAAGGGACTTGAAGGGCTGGAGAGGTCTAAAGGGTATAAAAGGTCTAAGTGGTGAAGGGATCTGAAGGTGTCAAGTGTTAAAAGGGTCTTAAAGGTAAAAGGGGTCTTAATGGGTTTTAAAAGGGTTTTGGGGTCTTTTGATGCTTTTGGGTCCTCAGGGTTTTGGGTACTTTTGAGTTATCCAAGTATTTGAGTTGTTAAAGGATTTTCAATGGTCGAAGACGTCTCAGCAGTCTAAAGCGTTGAAAGGTGCATTCCAACAGTACGTAATTTATAGACGTACATGTGTGAAGTCAGGTTGCAACTGACGTTCAAACAGTACGTAATTAATAGGCATATAGTCACACGGCTTCACCGTGAAAGGTACATTCCAATAGTACGTAATTTATAGACCTACGTGTAGTGTGCAACCAACTTCAAACAGTATGTAATTAATAGGGAGAGTCAGTGGGCTTCACGGTCCGTGCATTTCTTTTCCCTCGCCAAAGGAGAGGGTATTGCATTTGGGTCTGTTTGTTTGTCTGTTTGTTTGTCTGTTTGTTTGTTTGTCCACACATAACTTTTGTGTTTTTCTCCACAACTGCTGGTCGGATTAAGACGAAATTTTCATCATTTGTGCGACTACTGTCGAATGTTTTAATGATAATTATGACGTCAAAGGTCACGTAGTGTGGCAGCTTTATTGGAAGAACGGAAAAACTTTGAACCTCTGTATCTCTGAAACCGCACCAAGGAAATAGTTGAAACTGGGCACATAACAAGTACTCATGGGGAATGAGCTTGATTTTTATGACATCCTAGGTGCCCTCATTATGACGTCATAATTGCATACGTAGAACGCCA
>CM068954.1:31355106-31371809 GCA_035128595.1 Eptatretus atami | reverse complement strand
TGGCAGCCATATTGGATTTACCCTAAAACCTATACAATTCCACCACTCAAAAGAAGTCCTGGTGAGGGTTTGCAATCTCTGATTGCTCGTTTTCTTGTTTTTATATATATGTAGATTGATAGAGTTGTGTCAAATTCCAAAATCAACATATTTCTTAACAGCAAAGATATCGTGGCATATCTCTTCAAACAGAAAAAAAATTGGGAGAGATAGAAGCTTATACACTGCCCAGGTTCAATTTTTTTATCCTGCATTTTTTTTTCCTGTAGGTTTGTATTTTTTTCCTCTCAGTAAAATTATAATTTTCCTGTAGGCTTGGATTAATTTGAAGCAACTGTTACCGAATAATTTTCTCTCCTAGGAGCATTTTCCGTATTTCACGGTGGGAGACAGAAAGGCAGACAGACAGACAGACAGACAGACAGACAAAGACATATATAGATGAGCAGGGATGGAAATTCCACATAATGTAAAATGTGACCAAGTCCTCAACTCTCCCCTCTCTTCTCTCCCCACTCTCCCCTCCTCCACCCACCTCCTTTCTCCTCTCTCTCCCCCTCTCTCTATCCCTTCCCCTCTCCAACCCTCGCCTCCTCCATCCTCCTCTCCCCCCTTCCACTCTCCCTCCCTCTTCCCACGGCCAGAAGAGCTTTTAAAGGGGTCCTATATCGTATTTCAAAAGCTTTAAAGTAGTTATGACGTAATAGTCAAGGCGAGGGGTGAAAAAATTGTTCAGATTGTGATAAAAGCATGAAACTTTGCACAAATGTTCAAACACAACATTCTAAACGTTTTCAGGGGTGGAGCCAATGTGAACTGTATATAGCATAGCAACGTCGCTAGGCAACACATTTTCCTTAGCAACCAGCACATAGGATGACTGTGGACCAATTTATTAAATTATTATGATGTATTTTAATATCTACAACTTCAATTTTCATATAAACATCAATTTGGAGCAATTGTCAACAACACAAGGCTTAATTTCAGTTGCTAGGCAACATATTTTCCTTAGCAACCAGCACAAAAGATGCCTGCAGACCAATTTTACTTATCAATTACAACGTATTTTATTATCTATAACTTTACCCGTCATATTTACATCACTCTAGAGCAATTGTCAACTGCAAAAGGCTTAAAATGATTGCTAGGCAACATATTTTCCTTAGCAACCAGTATATAGGATGTCTGCATACTAATTTTTCAAAACATCATAATGTATTTTAATATCTAAAATTTTACTCCTTATGCTAACATTACTCTGGAGCAATTGTTCACTGCAGAAGGCTTCATAACCTCTGCTAGGCAACATATTTCCCTGTTTGTATCACCATCTGAGCATTCCCTCTCGCTTATTTTTGCCTATTTGTAGAGGACAATAATAATAAACAATGAATGCATGCTCCTGTTGATTATTTATTCAATCATATCCCTGAATTTTGTTTTTTTTCTGTGCAGGTATGTATAGCTTCTATTTGGTGGTGGAAGATGTGGTAATGGTCAACTAACCTTCCCCTGCATGCTTAAAAATGGCAAGCCCCTCGCCTCAGATACCCTGACAACTAACTGGTCCAAATGTGTCCTTTGTCAGATAGACAGCAAAGAACAATTGACATGTCCCACTGATGCAGGTTATAAAACCATAGCTGAGAACATCCTTAAATTTAATGAACTCCACTGCATGCCAGTATAAATAGATGTCACACGATTGGACCATGGAAATGGTGTGGAGTCCACATTTAAGGAACAGATGCAAAGTGGCATAAATCCTGTTACTTGAAGTTTGGTAAAAGTAAACTGGAACGTGCCGAGGAGCGGAAGCGCAAATCTAATGAAGAAGCAACAACTTCTAAGTGGATTTTCACATGAAGCAGTATGGAGAAGCACATACCTACATACCTGTAGACAGCAAAAGCCCTGTGTGCTTCTTTTGTTCCAAACCGGAAACAAATGAGAAACTTCATGAAGTCTCCACATTTCAAGTAGATTTCCGTGTGCGGAAGTGTGCACATGAGCTCCAAGATGAGGATCTTCTGGCAAAATTAAGTGCAGGAGACCTTATTGCCCTTGAGGCAAAGTATCATACAAGATGCCTCACCAACTTGTACAACAGAGCACGTGGAATGGTCCCGCAGGAGCCAGGTACCTCAAGTGATCAAACATGCAAAGGCATCGCATTAGCGGAGCTGATATCCTACATAGAGGAGAGGAGACAAGATGAGGACATTAAGGTGTTCAGGCTTGCTGATCTTACCAAGCTATACACCGAGAGGCTGGATCAGCTTGGTGTGGCTGTTACCTCACGAGTAAATAGTACCGCACCTTAAGACCGAATTTTCATGCATCTCCCAGGTATGAAAGCCTACAAGGAAGGAGGGGTGTGTTCATGGCCTATGAGGATGATATAGGCACTGTCCTGCGACAAGGATATATCAGACTGATCGAGATGAACAGAGTGTCATGATGACTCAAATTGCCGATACGATCCACGTGACATTTTTATGCAAAAGGTGACATTCTCAGGGTCGTTTGACCAGACCAGTCAAGTGGAATCAGTGCCGCAGTCGCTTTTGTCACCAGTCAGCATGCTCATCAATGGGTCAAATATTAAGGATCAAACAAGCAACACAAACCTCAGTCAACCAGTGCTCACCATTGCTCAGCTGTTTGTGTTCAGCTGCATCAAGAGGTGCCGGGACTATGGGAAAGTACCGCAAGTTTATCACAACAAAGATCGGGAGACGCCACTACCAGTCTACTTGGACTTAAGGCCCATGCATTAACCAGGAACGGCAGTTGGTTGATAGCCTCTTTGCCCTTGGTGTGTCAGCCTCATATGATCGTATCATGGATATAATCACATCATTAGGAAATAATGTTGCAAGTATTATCACCAGAATGGCACAGTCTGTCTCCCCAGATCCAGAAAGGTCAGTTTATCACCGCAGCGGCGAGAATATTGACCACAATCCAAGCTCAGCTACCTCCACCGGATCATTTCAGCACAAGTTTGCCTTGTTCCAGAATGTTACCACCGAGAGTAACAGAGTGATGACACCGACCGTGGTTTCACCCATTCAATAGCACCTTTAAAGGGCAAAGAATGGTGAAGGACTTACCCATCGCTTACAGTGAAATAAAGCCTACAGGTCTGCCATCGAACGATGTCTATGTTCCACTCACTGCTGGTAACCTGACATCTTCCTGCAACACTCTGAGTAAAGAGATGGAGAAATAATATGACTGGCTGAGTCATGTTGAGAATCTGCATGCAGATGAAATATCCTCCGAGTCTAACATATCTTGGGCAGCATACCACGCCAGTCTAATAGCAGAACCAGACATCTTACCATCCACCAATGCCATGCTGCCCCTTTTTGCTGAGGAGGCCAGCACCCCTCGATGTTGCGTCACTGTTTTGAAGTTATTCAGGCAGCTGTGCAACATGTCAACCCTGGCCAGATTCCAGTGATATGTGTTGATCAGCCCCTGTTTGCCAATATGAAACAGCTACAATGGTCTATGGACAGGCTGTATGGTGAGGACAAGTTTGTCATACTTCTTGGGGGACTTCACACAGAGATGACCTGCAACAAAGTCTTGGGTCATTGGTTGGAAGGAGTGGTTGGGTGGAAGCTCTCCAAGAGGCAGAACTTGCCACTCCTGGCATTGTGGAATCGTTCCTGAAGGCATCCCATGTCACGGTACTCGACATGCCACCAAGTCATTGCATGTGAGTAGGGTGGATATACTGATTCTGGCTCACTTTCCCCATGTAATGAATGGGGATTTCAGGATTCAATTTTTTTCCCCCTAAATTACACCCTTTTTATCCCAAGGTATATTTGTTGTTCTCCCCTTTAACTTAGGGGCACTCTATTCAATAACCAATGCGACAAGATAAAGATTGGTTCAAGTAGTAATGTGGTTTGTTCAGGTGATTCTGAAGAAATATCTGAAACATGCAAAGCCTAGGGACACTCTTTTTCAAATAACCAATGCATTATTGTTTAGGCTCACTCATTGAACCTATAAAGATTTGTTCATTCTCAAATTCCTTCAATAGTTTAATTTTCTTTGTACAATAATCCCCATCTAAAATATTTAAAACAAAACATTTGAATCTTTATATTTTTAAAGATACCCTTTGCTGCCATTATGAAATGATATACTTCTCTTAATGATCTCATTGACGCATCTCCTGAGCCTCAGATTATTTTTTGCATAGCCCCGCCCACTTTTTCATAACCCCGCCCACTTTTTTCATAGCCCCCCGCCCATTTTCCTAAGCCCCGCCCATTTTGCCTAAGCCCCGCCCACTTTCCCCGAGATATTCCATAGGTCACGCCCACTTTTCCTAAGCCCCGCCCACTTTTACTAAGCCCCCCTGCTCTTACATCATTTTAGTTCATATCTGACTCAAAGAAATCACGAGGAAATTCTACAATGTTATGGTTTTGAAAATTTTCCGAACGAAGGCATCTGGGCTTGCCCAGGGAATTTCCAAAGGAAACCACGCCCACCAGTCTTTCTATAGGTTCAACCCAGACTCCATTTTAAAAAAAATTGGCCATGGAGTGCTGTACTGTCCTTGAGTGGGATGAGCTTGTTTCAGTTTAATATTTGTATGGAACTAAACCTTCAGCTGATGAACTGGATTCAAACCTCTTATCTGTTGACGGTAATTTTAATTTTCCTATTTTTAGTTCCTTTTAAAACATCGACTCATTAATAATTAAATAACTTAATTAATACATTATTATTTTCTCTCACAGGAAATTGTATCTGAATACAATATCAAAATACCGATTTTGCCACAACTTGGGGCGAAATTGTTGGCTTGGTTGAAGACCTTATGAGCGACCAAGACCACAGAACGAGCTCGTCCTTGATGACCCAACCAAGAGTATACGTTGGAGACCTTATGAGCGACAGACCCACAGAAACGAGCTCGGCCTTGAGTGGGATGACTTTGGGGTCCCTTGGATATCGACTATTTGTATGGAACTAAACCTTCAAGCTGATGAACTGGATTCAAACCTCTTATCTGTTGAGGTAAGATTTTATTTTCCTATTTTTAGTTCCTTTAAACATCGACTCATTTAATAATTAAATAACTTAAATTAATACATTATATTTTTCTCTCACAGGAAACTTGTAATCTGAAATGCAATATCAAAATACCGATTTTGCCACAACTTGGGGCGAAATTGTTTGTTGGTTGAAGACTTATGAGCGACCAAGACCCACAGAACGAGCTCGATCTTGATGACCCAACCAAAGAGTTATACCTTGGAGACCAGCAAAACAATCCTGAAAAAGAGTTTTACAGCAATAGTACTCATTGCGAGTTATCAAGACAATACCCACTGAACAAGTTATACCTTGATGAGCCAGAATACAAGTTTTACCTTGGAGACTCACAAATTTTTAAAAAATCAGTAAATGAGTTCTGCCTTGATGGTTTAAATAACTACCTTGGAGACTCAGGAAAAGGGTTCTGCCAAGATGGTTCTAATATGGGGCCTACCTTGGAGACTCACAAATTTTGAAAAAATTAGTAAATGAGTTTATCCTTGGTGGTTTAAATATGAAACCTACCTCGGAGACCTCACAAATTTTAAAAAATCAGTAAATGAGTTCTGCCTTGTGGTTTAAATAACTACCTTGGAGACTCAGAAAAGGGTTCTGCAGATGGTTATAAATATGGGACCTACCTTGGAGACTCACAAATTTTTGAAAAAATCAGGAAATGAGTTTCCCTTAGAGACTTTATAAGTTGGTTTTATTTTGGAGACTTGAAATGTGGGTCTGGCTTGATAACTCACAATGTGATACATATCTTGGAAACTCAACAGGAATGTGGTTATACCTTGAAGACTTGGAAAGTGGGTTTATTTTGGAGACTTGAAATGCTATCACTCTTTGGGATCTAAACCTTCGATGTAGTTCTTTTTTCGGATGGTGCTTGATGGGAGCAAGATCAAGAAAGTTCTGGGAAGAAAGTCAGGCTTACTCCCCCTTTCTACGCATCAAACCTGAAAGCCTTAAACAGTATGGAAGAAGAGAAAAAAAAAGTCAAAATATATATAGGTGGAAATCTCATTTTGAAAAAACATTGTGTGGGCGAGGATTGAGTTGGGGTTGAGATTTTGAAAGTGAGGGTTGGGACACACACACACACACACACACACACACACACACACACGCATACACCACACACACACGCACACACCAGCGCATGCACACACACACGCACACACACACACGACACACACGCACACACACACACACATGCACACACACGCACGCAACCACACACGCGCACACACACACACACACACACACGCACACACACCGCACACACGCACACACATAACACACACCATCAACAAACAAAAGTTAAGCCTTGACTATTCAGTTGAGGATTTTGTGTTTGGGGTTCACAGATCTAAGAACGTCCCCTTGACAACATTATATACTGTTATACACCTCGGACTTGGCCCTCGAGTGTCCACAACGGTGTAATAGTAGGAGGAGTGAAGTGCCAAACATTGCCTCATTGCAACACACATTATATACTGTTATAACACCTCGGACTTGGCTCTCGAGAGTCACAACGGTGTATAGTAGGAGGGAGTGAAGCGCCACCCATTGCTCCCATTGCCACACATTAGATACTGTTATAACACCTCGGACTTGCCCTCGAGTGTCCACAACGGTGTATAGTAGGAGGGAGTGAAGCGCCAACCCATTGCCCATTGCACACACATTATATACTGTTATACACCTCGACTTGGCCCTCGAGTGTCCACAACGGTGTATAGTAGGAGGGAGTGAAGTGCCAACCCATTGCTCCCATTGCACACACACACACACACACACACACACACACCACACACACACACACACACAACACACACACACACGCGCACACACACGCACACACACACACGCACACACAACACACACACACACACGCACCACACACACACGCACACCACACACAACGCACACCACACATCACACACAAACAAACAAATGTTAAGCCTTGACGATTCAGTTTGAGGATTCTGTGTTGGGGTTCACAGATCTAAGAACGTCCCCCCTTGACACACATTATATACTGTATATCACCTCGGACTTGGCCCTCTAGTGTCCACAAAGGTGTATAGTAGGAGGGAGTGAAGGGACACACCCATTGCTCCATGGGTATTATCTGCTTAGTTTTGTCTTTGTAATTCCTGTGAAATAAAATGAACCTAAAATCTCTTCCCCTTCCAATCATATATCTTATAAGTCCAAGGAACCGTATCTATTACATCAACAATTTTAAAAAGTTCGTTCGTCCATCGTTTAATTTAACCTTTTCAAAATGAGATTCCACCTATATATTCTTACGATATCACCAACTTTGACTTAGGTTTTCTGATATTAATCTCTTTTTCATATTTTAATTTTGTAAATGTTTCTGATGGTTTCATATTCGTTGACGTGTGAATCGTGTCATTATACTTATCCACAATATCCTGAATAAAAGATGACCATTGTTGTGAACGCGAGTTCTGTGAATTTTTATATAGTCTCTTTTTAAGTACGATTTAACGTTCAACAACGGCCTCCCTTCATTAAAGGTACTGTATAATGTAAATACTATTATTTTTTAGAAAATTCATAAATGTCTTGTTATAAAAACTCTCGACCCGCATCAGTCCACAATTTTTTGGTTTTCTCTTACTTTATTTAAATATCTGTTGAAAGGCTAACATAAAGAGTATTACCTTTGTTTGTTTTTTAAAGGGACAACCCATGCGTATCTACTCTCAAATCAATAACGGTTAAAAGCATACTTGTACCCCTTATCATTATTGAGTTCAATCAAATCAGCGGACCAGATATAATCAACTTCCTTGGAATAACCTTCCTTCTCTGAAACTTTGTGAAATATTGGTTATGTAATTCATCAGCTAATTGCCTTCAATCTTAATGACATCATTAGAGTCTATAAGTTTTTTGAATTTCAAGTCCAAGTTTCAATTTAGCACTGATCATCTTCTTCATGATGAACCTATCAACTTTTCTCTCAAGGTTGGATTTTTGTATCAGAAGACAAATTATACAACATTTCTCTATCGGCTCATGCTTTTCTTCTTAAAGTTGTGGTCTCCCATAAATCAATATCGTGCCTCAATGCACTTCATCAACCCTATTGATAGTTTACTCCATGGTTTTAGGATTGTCTGCCCATCTAATCTTTTATCCAAGTTTGTGCCTGGACCACAGAAAGAATACCCTGGTAAGTGTAATTCCCGCCGTATTCCAGTCGTAAATTACTTCCTGATAAAAACTTTTGTATATCTCCTCCGAGTTTGTGTTTGGAGATAAATTGATTTTTTTTTTGAACACACACCAAACATATACCTTTTTGTATAACCCTGTTATTTTTACTTTTAAAATATGAGATTTTTTTGTATTAGTTTTTCTTTTTACATTTGAGACAATAACTCAATTTATTTATGAGAAAATTCCGACAGAGTGCAAAACCTTTTTAGTTCAACATGCACATTTGAATCTTAATTTTTAAACATAAATAATCTTCAGAAATGCCTTCACTCTCTCCTCCATTTATTTAAGAAAAATGAAAAACTTTAATTACATCAATATCCTCTCCCTGAAAACGATGTCAATAGTCTTGTCGAAAGTATTGCAAATAGACTTGTCAATTCTTCGTTTCCTCCTCGGTGGGGTGAGTTATTTTCTGTAATACCTCCAATCTTTTTTCATCTCACTGTTTTCCATATTTTGATATTTATTCAGTCTCGCTCTTTCCTCCCTCTCCTCCTTCTCTCTCTTCTCTCTCTCCTCCTCCTTCTCTTTCTCTCCCTTCCTCTTTCTCTTTCTCTCCTCTCCTCCTTCTCTCTCTTCTCCTTTCCTCCTCTTCTCTCTCTTCAACTTCCTCGTCCCTTACTATCTCTTGAATCGTTTACCACCCCATAGAATATCATACATATATCATTCAGGATTTCTGTGTATTCCTGTACCAAAATAATTTTTTTTACAACAGAAACCAATAAATTTTCTTTGAATTTCTAAAAGAGCCTTTCGTTTCTTAACTTTATAATTTTTTCATTATTTAACATTTTAGTTAATTCCCAAAGTTGTCCGTTTATCAACATCAGCATAAAGCAATCTTTTATTGAAAATACATCATTCTTATGTTGTAGAACATATTTATTAAAATACCGAATACCCTTTTCTTGAAGGTAATGCTTGGACACAGAAATGATAATTTTCTTGAAGCCTTCTTGCCGTCATTTATGTATTAGAAATATATGTTAGAATAATATTATGACACGAAACACCTCCCCACTTCCCATAGTTAATCATTTTGTATTTTCCTACTTATTATATATAATCCTGTTTTTTTCTGTTTTCATGATATAAACTAGGGCAAAACCATTATTATATTACTCTTATTAAATTCTTTTATTTGTTGTTTACTATCGTGCTTCCACAAAACTCATTCTCGATACAGTGGATTAATATTCTTCCTTACGAGACTGATTTAATTGTTCCAGGTTTCTAAGGTCAATTTTAAATGACCAATTATACCCTAATCATCGATCATACCCACCATTGTCTATTCTCATACAAACGATACGCCCTTCTTATAAAAATTTATTTTAATTCGAACAGTGGAATTCTGTATGACCTGGAGATAAAATCACACTTCTGTATCTTTGAAATACACGGCCGTTTTATTTAAGGATATATTTGTGATAAACTCGCTTAATCTCACCAAATCATTCGCGTCAGTCGGGCTTGGGATTAATTTTTTAATTTATAAGCATTTTCATATTAATATTTTTGGTTAAATATTATAATTTATGTCGTTCAGCCTGTGACTTTTGTGTAATAATTTGATAACATAATATCCAGTCTTGGATACACCAAAGATAAACTCTTTCCACATGGTATGTCATTTGTTTATATTGAGATTAAAGATGTATAAAAAATATTGATTTTTGTTGAGTTGAAAATAACACATTAAGACATAATTGACCACAACACTTGGAATTTTGTAATTTCTTGGACTTGATGTTTTTGATAAAACCACTTCTGTAAAGAATTGTTATGACTTCAACAGGTGGTGAGACCAAACTATCAAAAATAATATTTGTCTGATTATTAAAAATACAAAACCCAATGAGAACCGTTCCCATTATTAATCTCTAGTTCATAATAAATTCTTGTATGTTTAGGCACGTTTGTTATTCAATCTCCATACAAAATAACACATTATGAAATTTTTAATTTCTAAATATTTGGACAGTTGTAAATTTGATGTTGTATTCTTCCAAATTCTTTAAACCACTCACAATCTCATTTATTTATTAGAAAGATATAATCCATTACCCCTTTGTTAATTACAACCTGCTGTGGCGATAGAAGAAAGCATATCTCCCAACTAACAATCTCGCTTTATCAGCAGACCTTCAAGTTTTTCAGCAAAATCTACAATTACACCACTTCCACTAATTGTTCTCCAACCTTTTTATGTCTTTCCAATTCTTTTGAAGCCCGGATTGAGCCTTCCTTTCGTTGGCAGTTTTCACCGCTGTTGAAATACCACCCGCAATGCTCCCAACCAGCACTTAAACGCAGCAAATAAAGGAATTAGAAAGGAAGAAATCCCTCCAGCTCGTCTCTCTTATTGAATATTTTTCAAAAACATTGGTTTTGGTCAATTTTAATTTAAGTGAGGCCAGTATCGTTCAAGATTTTTAACCTGTTCTCTTTTGAGCAAAACAATCAATTCTTACTGCCCTTTTCTCTGAATTGTATAAACGTTAATCGTAACAAGGCTTTTTGATTTTGAACACAAGATGATAGTTTATGAAGATTGATTTGATTAACATATACCCCAGTTGATACTTTGCCACTCATTTAATTTAACAAAAAAATTATGTGAGACTAATCATAACACCAATATCTGTATTAATCTGTAATCTGTTTCTTCCCAAAGCAAACAATATGGCAATCAACTTCTTCACTCTCTCCTCTTCAAATGTATAGGGAAGTATCCACTCGATTAGACTTTAGTTTCCTTTGAAGCACTCAGTCAAACCCATAGATGTATACAAAACTTTTAAATGCTGTCATATCCAAAATATGTTTTATTTCCATTACTTCAAACACACCTTTTGGTAAGACTTGTATGCTTCAGTAAAATCATTTTTTTCCCAATTAATTTCCAATCTATCTCGTGATAAAATGTTCCATCTAGAGAAACGCGAAGTTGTTTCACTTAGCAATTATCACTCATGCATTATTCTTATCAGTCGCAGTATCACCATCTGGCTTTTTTAAAATGATCCACAGATATCGGGCTTTCGCTTCCAGAACACCCAAATTCCACGTGTAAGTGGTTTGGTTGAGTTTAACGTGTTGACATCTTCTTTGAGGTATGATACACTGAGTGGTTTCTTTGAAGTTAAGTCTTCTGTTTCCAAACATTCTTCTGTTTTAAGATTAGGAGTATATTCAACTAATATAACCAACTCATTTCTCAAATTACAAATTTATTCTGCTCACCAAAAGCACTACCCAACACCAAAAATAAATCTATTTTCATTATCATTCCTTTGTAGTTGAAACTAATTTTAAGACCATACAGAACTTTTAATCATGATCACAAAATCCAAATATACCATTAAGAGGAATGGCCACAGTAAAACTAATTAACTGCTTTGATCATCAGTATACGTTCCTTTCCTTGAGTAATATCCAGGGTCGTGGTATGTTCCCATTGACATATCAGGAATAAACCTTCGACCAGCCCCCTTTCCCATTCTATCACTGAATGTATAGCAGTGTAAATTTCATTCATTCAGATACAGCAGAGACATAATCCAACCGCTTCAACCTTCTTGTGTTCCAATGTACAAAACGAACACTATCCAAACATTTTTTTCCAGAAGAAATCATTTACGAGTGTAGCGTTTGTGTTATTCCCCAGCCCTTAGTGAATTTAAATTTACCACAACAAGAAACTTTCGGATAGATTCAAATAGGTTTGTTGATTATTTTATTTCAAACTTTTGTACCATTTGCATTCCAGTCTGGTTCCAGTTATTTGCATTTTAACCTTGAAAGTAATCTTCTTTTTTTGTGAAGTTTGAGATGATAAATAGTATCATCGCAAATCATAGATACTATCAATTGCTTCCATACTTGTATTTTATTTAGGAAAAAAGAATGTTAAAACTTTTGAAAAACCCTGATCCAAGGTATCGAAATTATTTTTCTGTCGTTCCTTGGGGAGACCACTGAGTTTTTGGCCTTTGTTAATTTCTTTTATGCTTGTAATTTATGAGATTCCTTTTGGGGCATCTTTAATACTCTTTATAGCACCTGCTACATTTCCCACAGCAGAAGCAGTTGAACCAATTAGGTCTTTAATGTTAAAGAATAGTTGAACCGATACCCATTAGAGTATCAATTATCCCATCTCCTCTAAATTTGATGTCCGACACCCCTTTGTCTCTTTAGGTTATATATCCCTCACAAGATACATACCTTTCGCCCTCCTTGTAGTATGGGGGAAAGGAACATCCCCACTCCCCTGTAATTATTTATATTTTCCCAACTCGTGTTTCCTCACAAATAACCATCGTATTTATTTATGAAAACTTACGTAGTAATTCTGATGGATATAAACTTCTCCATTAAAAGAAATCATACGATATCTTGTCGGTTATCCTAAAAATTTACTACTGTGTGATGGTTTTTTCCGCTGACACAGGGAGAATAAACCAAATTTTTGGTTCCATATTGATTTATAACCAATTGGGGTTGCACGTTGCGCTGAATGAAAATATTGTATTTGTTTTATTCCATCATTATAACACCAAATCAATCAAATCACAGTGAATTAAATACCGAATTTATTCCTGAAGGATATTTGAATGACATTATCACTGTAAAACGGTCCATTAGTTTTCAAATCTTTTGAGGAGAAACCCAATAACTCCCATCTGAATGAATTATCAATTGTGGAAATCAACCTTGATAGTTAATTTTTAAGTTTATCGTTGATTTTGAAGTAATGTTTTGATATCTATAACAATATTTTTTGGTTCCCATCACCCTGTTCTTATCATAAGACGAAGCAATTATCGGAAGATATTTGAGAAATCTCATATGCCTCCGGGTGAAACTGTTATCGTTTGTACCACTTCTGGATTATAACTAAACTTGTCATTTCTCGTATATTAAATAAGGTATTTATAAGTTTCCCATGGACAATAAGATGCCTCATATTCTTTTTTGTGTCAAGTTGTAGTGGGTATGGGAATGAAGATGTGTGGTAGCTTGTTGTGAAATTGAAACTAAGGATTTGCTTCTCATCTTAATAAATATGAGATAAAATGTCTTTATATGATATTTATTAATTAATTTTCATGTTCATCAACTGGTCCTAAATGGCTGATGCTTCTAATAAACAATTGTTATTTCCAGCCTTCTTACTGCCTAACAACAATAACAGTCTATTAACTAATTGCACGATGTCATTTGAAGAAAAGCTAACCCTAACACAAGGATACTTAAAAAGCCTGAAATAATGGTGTTTTCCCTTCTCAATTCTTCACTTTACCAAGAAAGAATAACCCTATAATCAACAGAGTTCAGCAGATCAATATATACACTTTAAATCATCATTATTTCTCAATATCCATGGTTTATCAATATAACTTTGATTCATCCTCTTCACAGTTGACCCTTGTCTTCCATCTTTTGTGAGAAGAAACATTAATCTCGGAGTTAGTTTGACAGGGGGTTGAGCAGAACTCAAGAACGCCTTAATTCATCATTAAAATATCAATACCTTTTCTTGAACAAGATGAAATATTGCTGTTGTTCTGTGAATGAGTCCTGCTTTGTTTTTGAATCCCGCTGAATATTCAATTGTTTTGAAGAGCAATTCACAATAATAATCAGGGGGTCCGATTCACTCCTTCCCAGTGTTGAAATAATCCTTCATCACATTATTCTAATTCTCCTATAGCTCTAAATTCTTCCCACGTTTTCATTTGACTGAAATCTTTTAACATTGGACTTTCTAGAGTATTTTTATTGTGGAACTGTGAAACAATCTATAAATTTTTCTTGGGAAGTTTTTAAAAAAGTGGTTTAAAAAATTTCTCTTGTTTTCTTTCAAATGCTCCTTCACACCGTTAGTTTTGTTCTGCGTTTCCTTCTTATGTCTCCTGTTTGTTTACAATCTTTGAAACCACTCTTGATGTTTCCCTAAATCTTCCTTGCTCTTCTTTCGCATGCCATCCTTTTATTTATTGAAAAAATCAAAATTTAATATCTCACTTGTTTCACAACAATAATATTATATATTTCAGTCGTGTGTTTCATGTAATCCCCAAATTCCTTTTACTACATAATGTAGAACAATTGTCTCTCCAAAAAATTGTTTATATCTATTGAATTTAAACTTAAATGAAATAAAAGTATTAGCAATTGTTTCTGATGGAACGACGAGGAAGTTGAAAGTACGATTGACTAAGATAAATACAATTAAAGATAGAATGTCTCCCTCTTGTGTAGTAGCTGTCCATTACCGTTTGGTTTTCTCTCATAAACACAACATCAAAGATAACGAAGGTTCTTTAGATTTATCCAAATCTTGGGGAGACCGGTAAAATAATCATCCGTTATTATCACTATAGAATAACAAGTTATCGTTTGAATTTCTTTTACATCTCTGTGTTATCAACAAAATAGTTGTATTATGTCTTCTCAAGCTATAATCATTTTAGGTTTTTTTGAAGTTTAAATAAACCGATTATATCTTCTTTTTGGAAGACCAGCAATTAAACCTTGTGAGAGTAGTTGATACTACTGGTTGAACAACACTCGACTTTGTGAAAATTATTAAATTTATCATAATCTAAAAAGTGGGAAGTGAGGAGCAAATCTTTAGTAAGCAGGTTTTTTGACCCACATCCACTTGAACCAACTATGAGGCATCTAATGAAATTTGGGAGATTTTTATGGTTGTTAAATTTTATCTTATTTTCCCAAATGGTAAAAAATCATCATTTATATATTTGTAAAAGGGTTATTTAATTTATTATTGGCTTTTTTTAGAGAACTCTAATTTTATCCTAAGTTCCAGGTTTAATTTCAAGATAATCCATTATTTTATTGTATGCAAATCTTGGTGTTGATATTTCCCTGAAACACATCCAATTGAATTATATTTTAACAGCAACCTTTGAACATTTCTCATATCGTTCAGTTTCTTCCCTTGTAAGGAAAGGTGTGTTTATCACCCTCATACTTAAATCATTCTATTTCTCTAACAATCTTGTAAAGTAATTCATTTTTGGTGTATAATCTAAAAGAATTATATTCCTTTTTAAATTTTTATTATCGAAATTAATTAAAGATAATCACAAAATATACTACATTTGTTTTATCGCTTTTGACTCTGTGTTTAATCCCCGTCTTTCACACGCAGGACAATTCCTCAAATTTGTCATATGGAAGAATCAGGGAATTCAAGAAGGCTTCAACATCGAGTAAACATCATATTTTAGAAGTAAAAACTTAACTTAAACTGAAATTAATCTCGATATCATCTTGATACTTTCAGAACATTCTATACTTTCATAACTATCGTTTGAACACAAACCTCCTCGTACATAACATCGTTTGAATGCAAACTCTCGGTATCATAATCACTCTCAATAATCTTCAAAATCTTCAGTTGAATATTGACTATATTTAATTAGTAGAAAAAACACATTAACCATCGATATCTATTATTACTTTTTTTCATTAACAAGATCAACTGCTTACATTTTTATATTAAGTAATTTTAAAATAAACCTTAACCCTACAATTGAATGAAAATGTCATTTCACCTTTGATATACTTAACATCCTTTATTTCATACAGGATTTATATCTTTCGGGTTGTTGAAAAAAATACAAAATTGTCTCCTTGCATATTACAGATTGGTCTTATCTTTTCCTTTTCTAAAAGCTTCATCGCATTAAGGTTTTTATTTTTTGATACTTTTTCTTGTTTCATTGCTTTTCTAGTTTTGAATATATTGCCCAGAAGGAGAGGAGAAAACTTTTGTTTAGAGCTACTTATTGATGTTTCTTCCATGTATATCTAAAAGCCCTTCCACTGAAGAAATTGAGAACTCATATTATTCGCCATAATTGTTTTTATCCATCGTTTGTTATATTTATCTTTGTTCAATTTACATCCTGACATATTCTCAGTATCTTTAACAAATGAAGAAGATTGATTTGAAACTTTCTTTTGTGTCTTGAAACATGTTATTTATTAAGTGTAAAAAGTTGGAGGATAAAAAATGGTTTTAAGCACAGGATCACCTGTAAAATAAACGAAATTTTCATCAAGAAAATTTTACTTTAAGCACAGATTCAAACCTGTAAAAATAAACGAAATTTTCATCAAGAAAATTTTAGTTTAAGCACAGATTTCACCAGTAAAATAAACGAAATTTTCATCAAGAAAATTTTAGTTTAAGCACAGATTCACCTGTAAAATACGAAATTTTCATCAAGAAAATTTAAGTTTAAGCCATAGATTGCACCTGTGAAAATAAACGAATTTTCATCAGAAAATTTTAGTTTAAGCAAAGTTTTTAT
>CM068954.1:31337744-31355081 GCA_035128595.1 Eptatretus atami | reverse complement strand
GAGGACAGACGGACGGTAACGAGTGGGTATAATATACCAGTTCTTTTTTTTACTGAAATAAAATATACCAGTATATATCAATAGATATACTATAACATATAATATACAGTGGTGCCCCCAGAATCCCGAACGCCCCATTGTTTAAACAATTGGAATCCGAACAATTTTTTCGAGAAAATTTTGCCTAAAAACCTTATACATTTTTAAAACCGAACACAAACGAAGCATTCATGTTTGTTTACGTGTCTCCCCACCTGTTCGAGCCGCATCTTCGCGCTTTGTTCATTCAGTTCGTCGGTGAAAGTCCTCGTGAAAGCATCTCTCGTGTGTCGATCGATACTTTAGGCCTCAGTCACATTTGCTTTACGGCGAGGATACGGCGGCCGTACGCCCTCTGAATTGACAGAAACGTGCGGCGCCGCAGAGAAACTGAGGTGGCCTCAGGGAGGCCCTACGCCGTATGGCTTATTTTACAGGCCGTAAGGTCGCCGTGGAATTATAACGCGGAGTTATAACTTTTTTCATTCTACGTTCGCCGTAGAAATTCGACAAGCCGAAACAAAAGAACTGGTAAAAAAAAATTAAAAAAATTAACCCATTCGTTACCGTCCGTCTGGCCGCACGTTCGGCTTAGGGTCCCCTGCGGTCGCCTTGCGGGCACCTTGCGTCTGCCTTGAAAATTATATGGCCGCCGCAGGAACGCCCTAAGGTCACCGTGCGACATCAAATCAAAGACCGTACGGCACCCCACGTTTTCGGTCTCCACAATTTATAATACGCCGTGCGTCTACCCGAAAATAAAAACATATGTGACTGCTACATTGTGTGACCGTGGAAATACTGCGGCCGCTTTATAATTGCTAGTGCCCATACATTTTGTAGACCCTCCGGCCGCTGAGCCAAATGTGACTTAGGGCCTTACCTCATGTTTTCACCTTCATTTGTGATGTTTGTTTTTTTAATCATCTTGTGTTTTGATTAATAACAAAAAAAAAGCAATCCGATCACGTGGTGTGACGGACTGTCGGGCAAGGATTGAATTTCACAGCAAAACCAGTTGTAATTTGGAATATCCATGATTACGTCAGCCCGATGCGTTTGATGAAAGTGATTGTGGTTCTGGGGGCATCATGTTTGATGAGCTGCCCTGGGGCAGCGCTCTCGCAGAGTGCGTGAGCGATCGGAACCCAGGCCGGAGCTCGAGCCTGTGTGACCTTTGGATGTGGTGATTGTGCAGTTTATATACAATACACCGCCACCGTAGGTCATTTACTCATCTTATTTTACCTTAAACATTGGGAATTTCAGTTTAAAGTGTCTTGAAAGTGGGTTTTCTTTGGGTCCAGAACACGGATTAATTCACTCCATTATTTCTTATTGGGAAAATATTTTTGAATCGGAACTTTTTGAAATCCGAACAGCCTCCTAGAACGAATTAAATTGGGATTCTGGGGGCACCACTGTATAGGCAAACACCTATACTCCGATCTCTAGCGGTAGCGCACGGTGGACGCAGACTGCCACGGAGGCTCGTGAGGTGCACGGCGGGCGTAGGGGAACCGTGCGTCGACCCTGCGTTGCCCGCAGGTAGTCACACACGCGCAAGGCCACCGTGCGGCGACTGGAAATAGTGCGGCCGCCGTAATTTTTTGGGGGTTGGAAAATTCATTTTTTTTGAGAAGAGCTTACGGCAGCTGCTCGAATAACGCAAGCCCACCGTACGCCCTACGTACGGTCGACGTGGAACACATCTACGTCATAGCTTGGCTTGTCGAATTGCTACGGCGAACGTAGAAATGAAAAAAAAGTTATAACTCCGCGCTAATAATTCCACGGCGCCCTTACGGCCTGTAAAATATAGCCAAAGGTAGGGCCTCCTGAGGCCACCTCCAGTTTCTCTGCGGCCGCCGCACGTTTCTTTTTTCTGTCAATTCAGAGGGCGTACGGCCGCCGTATCCTCGCCGTAGAGCAAATGTGACCTAGGCCTTACAACCGGTTTTTCTGTGAAATTAAATCCTTGCCCGACGGTCCGTCCACCACGTGATCAGATTGCTTTTTTGTTATTAATTAAAACACAAGATGAGTAAAAAAAAAAGAAGAAAAAAACAGCACAAATCAAGTTGAAAACACGAGGTAAAGTAGCGATCGACACACGAGAGATGCTTTCACGAGGACTTCCACCGACGAACTACTGGATGAACAAAGCGCCGAAGATGCGCTCGAACAGGTGGGGGGAGAGGACACGGTTGAACAAACATGAACGCCACGTTGTGTTCGGTTTTTAAAAATGTATTCGGTTTTATGCAAAATCATTTCATGATAAAGAGCCTGACGAAAACGCACGTAACGCAAGTCCACCGTACGCCCTCGTTCGGTCGACGTGGACACAACTACGTCACAACTACGGCATGTCGAATTCCTACGGCCAACGTAGAAATTAAAAAGTTATAACTCCGCGTTATAATTCCCAGGACCTTACGACTGTAAAAGATAGCCATACGGCGTAGGGCACCCTGAGCCACCTGCAGAAACTCTGCGGCGCCGCACGTTTCTGTCAATTCAGAGGGCGTACGGCGCGCCGTATCCTCGCCGTAGAGCCAAATGTTGGATTAGGCTTAGAACATGCTGTATTCAATGGCTCCACCCTTAAAATAATCGTTGGGGTTGAAAATATAATTGTGCCAAGTCTCATGCATTTTAATCACTAAGGCCTAAGTCCATTTGGCTTCTACCGCGAGGATACGGGCGGCCGTCGCCCTCTGAATTGACAGAAACGTGCGGCGGCCGCATAGCTAGTTCTGCGGTGCCTCAGGGTGGCCTCTACGCCGTTTTGGCTATATTTTACAGGTCGTAAGGTGCCGTGGAATTTATAACGCGAGTTATAAACTTTTTCATTTTCTAGTTCGCCGTAAGCAATTCGACAAGCCGAAACAAAAACTGGTAAAAAAAATAATAAAATTAACCCATTCGTTTAACCGGTCCGTCTGGCCGCACGTTCGCCTTAGGCCCCTCCTTGTGGTCCCCCTGCGGGCACCTTGCGTGCTGTTGAAAATTCTATGGCCGCCGCAGGCCCCCTTAAGGTCACGACCGTCGACATCAAATCAAAGACCGTACGGCAACCCGCACGTTTTCGGTCTCCACAATTCTAAGACCCAGGCCAGTCACATTTGGCTCTACGGCGAGGATACGGCGGCCGTACGCCCTCTGATTGACAGAAACGTGCGGCGGCTCGCAAAGTTTTCTTGCGGTGCCTCAGGGTGGCCCTAACGCCGTTGGCTATATTTTACAGGCCGTAAGGTCGCCGTGGAATATAACGCGGTAGTTATTAACTTGTTTTTCATTTCTACGTTGCCGTAGCAATTCGACAAGCTGCAAAAAAAAAAAACTTGAGTAAAAAAAAAATAACCCATTCGTTACGCCGTCTGGCCGCACGTCGCCTTAGGGCCCCCTGCGTTCGCCGTTGCGTCTGCCTTGAAAATTCTATGGCCGCCGGCAGGAAGCGCCCTACAGGTCACCGTGTGACATCAAAATAAAGACTGTACGGCACCGCACGTTTTCGGTCTTTCCACCAATTTCTAAAATTTTATTTTTGGGCCTGCGGCCTCCCCAAAATAAAAACATATGTGACTGTCTACATTGTGTGACCGTGAAAGTACTGCGGCGCCGTATAATTGCTAGTGGCCGTAGATTTTGAGACCCCACGCCGCCGTGGCCCCGATGTGACCTAGGCCTGTACTGAGCAATTACTAGCTGTATTTGCCCCATCGCCTGAACTCCACTAAACTTCTGCCCATTCTTCCATCTCCCCCTTTTCTCTCCCCAGCACCCCTGTCCCCTTCCATGAAACCTGGAAAAACCTTTCAAAGGGGTCCTATATGAGTATGCAGGCATGGCATTGGCTTGAGGTTCCCTCGGTTTTCCACATGTAATATAAATAAATCTGTCAAAAGATTAACGTTTAAAAAAAAAATTACACACTTTGTGTGTTTGAAGCCAAGAGCACTACTACTGGCGTGATGTACCCCCATCTTTCCAACCCTCCAACACTCTGTCCATCTTCTCCTCTTATCCTACCCCCCCCCCCGTTACTACCCCACCTCCTATTCTCCTCGCCCCGGCATCGTGGCCGAAACAGAAATGACTATTAAAAACGTTTTCCATTTAAAAACTTCAATTCCATCGATATTCTTCCCGTTTTTTGAAACAGAGTTTAAACCATCTTTAGCGACTACAAAAATGAAATCAGATAATCGAATAGAATGTTAAGATTAACAGTGAAGGGAGTCAGTGTGAACCTTACAAAGAGGCCTTTGGAGCCTCAGAGCTGTGGCGGAGCAAAAAATGGTGGAGATTTGATTTTTTGAAGGCCCCTCCCTGAAGACAGAAACACTGGAGGAGAGTATTATTAGTGTAAGATTAACACATACTTAAAAAAAAATAAAATAGGGCAATACCCCTGGGGCACTACCGGTGAATATGAATGATACTAAGAGGTAAATCAACGTCGACGGAACAGCAAAATGTACCAATGAAGCAATCTTATTGGCCAATGTCTAATGTGTGAATAAACTTTGGTATTATCATGGGTGACTGAAGTTGTCGTCAAGTTTCATCGGAACCGTCTTTTGTAGTTTTGAGAAGAAAGCAAATTACTAGTTGGGAGGCAACTCCGCCCCCCCCCCCCCCGCCACCCTGGAAGACCCACTAGGACCCCAATGTTTTTTTATATGGCATGAACAAACTTTGTACTATCATCACGGGTGATGAAGGTCGTGTGTCCAAGTTCATCAAAATTATGTGTCCATTTTGGGAGAACCCCCCTGCTAAGACAACTTGACCACAATTTTTTTAACGTCATGAACAAACTTTGGTACTGACGCATGATAAAGTTGGTGTTTTGAAGTTTGCATAGGGAATTGTGTGTGCAGCTTCCTGAGAAGAAAGCAAATACCTATTTTTTTTGGGGGGGGGGGGCAAGGGGTCAAAACCTGACCACACTTTACCACTGCAGACCCCCTTTAACACCATTTTTATAATGCGAGTGAGACAAACCTTGCAGTTTCTGCAACGTATCAAATTGTCATTTTACAAGTTTTGGTCACCAATCCATCAACAGTTCAGAGAAGAGTTATACAGTGTTTACAGACTGACGGACGAGACTGATGACACGCCATCGGCTATAAGCTCCCTGGAACTACTTCCAGATGAGGTGAGTTTGATTCCAGATTTTTTGGAAAAAATTAAGAATTTATTATTTATGTTTAGTACCGAATTATTTTAAAACAGTGCTTATGTTTATTTTATGCTAAGTTTGTCATTAACTTTAACGTCGTTTTGAGATGTACATAATGTATATAACGATTGGATATCAGCACTTGCAAGGTTTAAAAAGGATCCTGCGAAAAACTCTCCTAACAGGAACATCTAGCCACTATAATAAAATTTAGATTTGTACTTTGTTTATTCCAGCTCGGAATGACCAGCAGATCACATCCCTTATCCGTTGGCTTCCGCAGATTTGAGCTCCTTTTAACTTCCATCTTCGTCTTTATTAGTCGGTCGGATAACAACTCTACTCGCATTTGTTCAGTGATAATTAATACAGAAAAACATCAGAAGACCAAAGTTGGTGTTCACGCTACCCCCCTACTTGGCAAAAAGTGTTTCACGACTACTTCTGTGCCAAATGTCGGCTGGCACATAGTCGAGGTTCACCCTAGATAAGCAGACAAGTCCAAACTCGTTAAAAAGCCTTGAGAACCAAGTAAGTCATGGGGTTTACCACCTGCTATGATCGATTATTGTGTTGTTATTGTTAGGCAATTGTTTTTTCCTTTAAGATACTGGCAAATCTCCCAAGTACGTTGGTGGCATGCCTTGGTGATCTTCACAAAATTGTGGCAAGCTTGTGCTCCACGGTACACAAAGTGTGTGATACATACAACAGCCCATCAATAAAGATGTTGAGAGATCAAGTCATGGGTCGACTTGATTTCAGAATTGTTATGACAGACAGATAATAGTGCCCTCAAAAATTTCAAACAAGGACTGACATTGAGAAAATTGAAGACTGTCTCTGTTCGAATTATTTGCTGAAAGAATGGCAGAAGTGACAGTGATATTTAAGTGTTACAAATATGGAGTTTTCACTGGGTTGGAGGCGGAAGTCATTTTTAAAGTAAAAAAAGAGATCTTGAGAGGTGTTCATTTCCTGATCGCGAACACATTCAACATTAATAGGCTGACAGGTGCATGTTTGGATATTGGTTCACGACGAGCAGAATACCGCGTCCTAAGGCATCTTGTTCCAAGCATGGCAACACTTCTCCAATGCATACCTTTATTTGGCGTGTAATAGGCAACTGAGCGAGCTCTGGCAGCAAAAAATTGTACGTAACTCTTGGTCACCCCTACACTATATAATGAGCGTTTTCAAAAGAAAAAATCAAACAAATTAATTATAGAATGATGCTCGTTCACTGCCACTGCAAATGAACAATTTTGCCAATGGGAAGACAAAAATACCAATAAAGAAATTTAGTTTAACTAATTACCTCTCTTGCTCACCACCTATGCTCCTGGAACTTCCGATGCAGGAGCCATACTAGAGCGACGCTCTGCAAACATCAAATGAAAAAGCAGCCTGCGGCCTGTGTAAATCAAACGCCATAGCTCTCATCGAAGCACGCACCACACACGACAAAACAACCACCACGTCGTGTCCCAGGACGTCACTGCTGGTTTCCAAACCTGCCAAATTCTAAACATAACATCACCGAGAATGCACAACATCCCCCGCTGTGAAATACAAAATGTAATTCAAACACCTCAGCTGCACTGGAAAAATGTGGCAGGCAGACAGACTGACTGGTAATGGTGGAGACTTGTAATACCCTTCCCCATCCTGGAGGCAGCGCTTAACACAATACACATTTACATAAAGAATTTATGTCCCTCCCCTCCAAGACCACGAAGCAAAGATGAAAAACACACCTATTAACATTATTGGATCATGTCTGATCCGTATGTCTGAACAATACCCTGGTACTGAGAGTGCTGTGCGATGTGGTGATACATTCTGACTTCGTCCAGTGTACTGGCCCCAACATTTTCAGCACTTGTATGGACTGGGATTCTGGGAGGATGTCAGAGAGATCAAGCTGCGTGCATTGTTTGGAATTGTCAAGATCTCTGACCTGAATTTCGCAGATGATGCGTCATCTTTGCAGATGACTCTAAATATCCTTTTGGGGGGTCTGCGAGGTGCTGAAGAAGGTCCGGAGAGCTGGGATAGCGGGCCTGGATCAAAACTAAGATCAGCTTTCATACGTTCTTGGATGTTTTATCCTGTGCTGTACTGTTTGTGGCGAGGATGTTGAGGTCAAGGAAGAGATTCGCTTACCTGGCTGATATTCATTTCTCTTGCCTTGGCCTGTGAGCCAGAGGTTCAACAGTATGTCTGATCAGGCCTGGAGTAGATTCACTGGATCATGGCTGTGGCACTGCCGGGGTACCTGTGAGGGAGGGACCAAAAGTCGAGTCTTCATGGTCCTTGGTGCTTCCAGTGCTTTGCTGCATGGATGAGACTTGAACTCTGACCAGGGATCTGAGACGGAGACTTAATTCCTTTTGGTTACCAGGTTCTTTCGGAGAATCTCGCGATCGCTGGTAGACTTTTGTGTCCACGAGTAGGGGTTGCTGAGCGAGGCTTAATGAGAATTTGTTTACCTGCATTGTCCGTGAGCATCAGCTGCGACTGTATGGTACGATGTGGCTTGTTTTGCTGATGCTGATTCGCTCTCTCGCAGGTCTCAGCGAGGAGCCTCGTGAGTGGTGGAGGCCAATGGGCCGCGCACGGTGCTGTTGGTTGCAGCAGGTTGATCGCCATCTCGAAGGAGATGGGATGGGCAAGGCATCTGGCCTGGGGGAGATGGCCAGACACGGAGGCCCCTGAAGGACCGCTGAAAGTACGCAGTGGAATGCGTGCTCCGGCGCATGCTCTCATACCTGACCTGAACCTGATCCCATGAAGTGAATTGGATGTGGCCCACACTTGGAGGGAGGAGTAGCATGACAAGCAAACGACACAAACACGGTGGGGCCGTGAATTACAGTCAGGATTTGGGAGTTCACAAGATATTCAATATGATAACTTTGTCTCGCCTCTAAAAACTTGATTGATGCCATGTATAGACTATCTTTAAAGTTGCTCCCCTCCATCCCATAACCCTCTCTCAAATGCACAAACAGAGACTGCTCATGAGAAGGCTGAACATCAATTCTGTGTTTGCTTCTAACTGTGTCCCACCCTTTGCTCTCTTCACCCACCCTTGCGCGAGGTCCACAGTCGCAACTTTCTCAGATTCTATGTCTTTTGTACCTGAGGAAGGTGGTTATTTCGGCACAACCCTATGAGCTCTGATTCTGCAACAGGACCAGACGGCTTGAGCTCATATGTCCTAGAAACGCTGCCTGCTCGGCTCCTGCACATCCTCTTTCTGCTCTGTTCCCCATCATTTTCATAGGTAATCTTACATTTACTTAGAAGTCACGAAACAATCACACATTATCTATAAACACGGTGCAAAAAATGATCCCGACACTGGCAGATTATTCAGCTTACTTCCAATCATCAACAAGGTCATGTCAGTTCCATCATCACAGCTAACATCAAAGCATTTCCTTTCTCTAATGGCATGATCTCCCATTAATTGTGCCAAAAAAAAAAACAATTATAGTACTGTATCAGCTATCCTGACTATTCTTACACTCTCACTATGTCTCATCCGAAGACTGTTTGAACACCCCACCCCCATACTCATCGACTGTTCTCAAACAATCCTCTGGAAGAAGTCCTTTTTTCAAAGCCTCTGGGTCTCACTATCGTGGAAAGCCACATTTCCAACCTGGCCTCCAAAGCCAGTCGCCGACTGGGATCCTCCATCGTGCAAAGTCTTCCCGGACCGCACCGAGCTCCCTGACCACGTACAAAGTTTCGTCCGGCAGTTCTGATGGATACTGCTCTCCCCTCTGGGCTGTTGCTCCTGCCTCTACCTTCTCAGGCTTCACGCAGTGAAACTGAGCATTTTTGGATCATTGCATTCTCACGATGGGATGGTCTTTGATCTTCACTCTCTCACCACAGACAGGTCGGTGGTCTTTCTGTCTCTTCTGTCTCCTCCTGGTCTCTCCCCCCCTGCCTGTCTGCGATTTGTCCCCACGCATATTTCCGCAGGGCGCCCAAGGTCCGCCAAAACCCCCTTCTGGTGGTAAAACTTCCAAAATCACGAATCACTACTCACCTTCACTCTTTCGTTCTCTATTTTTTCCTGCTTTGGAATAAACTCCCTCACTCTGTTCAATCCATTCTCCTCCAGACCTTCAAAACAGCTGTTCCACCACCACCTATTATCATCCGCACCATCCAATCCTCGATCTTTTCTACCCCCGTTAATCCACCCAAATCCACTCCTTCAAATTCTCTGCTTTCCTTCCTGAAAGTCCCTGTCAATCCATCTTTATATACCCTATGGTCTCCACCCATCCCTCTTCCTTCCATGTATCTCCCTAATGTCTCTGTCCCCACTGATTTTGTCCTTCCACTCCCGCCCCTTGTCCATGCCCCCCTTGCTGTGCGTTGTATGTTTGCTCTCATTACGAGCCTTGACAAAGGAAAGGTCACAAAACAGTAAAATAAAAAAAATCTCAGAGATCAATCAATTCGTATAAAGACCAGGGTTCAATCTAACCTGACATGGTGCTTCTGTCTCAAACAATGGACCGAAAGGCCCTCAATGCGCAGACATGAGATATGGGCTGTTCTCTCCAAACGCAGGGGTTCCATAGCCCGAGTGGTTGCGACCCAAACTGGGAGAAAGACCCTCCTCAAATCCTGGTTTTTCAGGGGGGTTTTTCATGTCGAAGCATTCTCTCTGACAAGTTTTTATCATCGGTACCAGTACCATAGGTGTGCGTACCGGTACATTTGGGTCACGAGAGGAAATCGATAGTCAAATTTTGGTTGTGGACACTGCTCGAGCTTGTGGGAACCACTGTTTCCTAGACACTATTGAGCTGTATCAATGTAGGTCTGGCATCCTTGCCCTAGTCCCAATTCTTGCCTAGTGACACTGAAGCCAACTTCACACATGTCTAATCACTTCTATTCTTCTGCAATGTATGGCTCTCCAACGAAAATCCTCTCATCTCCTCTCCCTGTCAGAGGCTGGAGAGTGTACGAGCTAGTGGTAACTCTAGGCCCCTATTACTGTCTTTCATCAATGATTCTTAACTCTGTAGAATCATCTTATATCTTTTCCTGATTACACACCCTCTGCGAGTGGAGCAGTCGTATCTTTAGATAAGCATGTGACAGCTCTTCTCCTCTTAGACCTCGATAGAACAACAAAGTAGTCAAACATTTTGAATATGTCTTTCAATCCTAAAAATCTCAACTCACACCTCACTCTCTCAATCTCGAAAAGGACCGTCTGGCAAACCCTCCCAACTTACATCTTATACCATCGCTCGTGAGTGAGGTTCTTGTCACTCAAACTTTTGGGTCTCATTATCAGTATGATCTTTCTTGGGCAAATGTCATCTCTAAGTTGGCTGCGACAAACGCAGTTGTAGCGCATTCTCCAGATGTTGCAAAGCCCTTCTTTGCACACCATAATTTATCCACCTCCCAAGTCTCCATCCACAGGTTGATGGAGTACTGCTCTCCCTCTGAGCTTGGTGCCTCCTGTTCAAATCTTTCCTTTAAACTATGCCCTCAAAGATCTCATTGGATAACCCCCACAATGAAGCTGAGTACAATGGCCTATCACTTTCACATCGCACCAAATCCGTTTTTCTCTCTTCTTCCTCCGCCTCCTTTCTGGTTTCACACCCTCTGCTCTTTCTGGCAGGGACATCTCAAAACTTGTGGACGGATTTAGATGAAACTTGGTGGACACATTTTTGGGGGGGCGTGTGAGAAGGAAGAATTTGATTCCAATTTTTGTGAAGATCCGGATCGGATCTGGATCTGATTAATTTATAAGTGATTCTTCCACATTGAGAATAGGACAAAAGCGATTATATAGCAGCGATGTCTCAAAAGTTGTGGAGTATTCGAGGAAACTTCGTATACGGTTGGGGTGTGTGACTAACGAAAATTGATTTCGATTTTGGTGAAGATCCGGATCGGATCCGAACTACTAAGAATTTTAACAAGTCTCTTTCATCATGAGAGATAGGCAAAAATACGGCCCGTGGCCCTGATCAGTTCCAACTCACCGATATTGATATATTCATTAACATTCATGTTGTTTTATTCTGGCCCTAATGAACTTATACTCATTAAGACTCAATTACTTTCCTCCTGGACAAAAATTCGAGAAAAAAAGCTGGCGATAAGGTGTAGACATTGTTCCATAGAAGCATTATGCCCACAAACCAAAACAAAACTACGAATAACTCTTGAGTTTTAGGACTTGAAGATGAATTTAGTTCTAAATGAACTTTCATACTCATCAAGAACTCATTATCATTTCCTCCTGGACAAAAATTCGGAAAAAAACGCTCAGACAAGCTGTAGACATTGTTCCATTGACCATATATACCAATCAGAAGCAAAAACTATGAATAGTGGTCCAAGTTTAGGACTTTGAATATTAATTGATTAGACTAATTACCAAGTCAATTGGTGACAAATTCTGAAATTTTAATTATGGGAATTTCTGCGGCATCTCCCTAGTTAATCCCTCCGAGTTCAATTATTCTGACCACTGGTTGCAGAATAATGATCAAAAATTGATTGTGACAGACGACGGACGGGCTGATGGACGATCGACCGAAGCATGCGACTCCTCAGAACTGACTAAAAATGATATATAGCACTATATCTCAAAAAGTTGTGGACGGATTCGGACGAAATCTTGAGTGACGCTTGGGTGTGCCGCAAGGCCAAAATGATTCGAATTTCGTGAAGGATCCGATCCCGTATTTCTGGATTAGGATAATTTATTTCATTTTAAATGATTCTTCACACATTGAGATCGAGCACAAAGATATATAGCAGGAAGGGGGGGTATCTCAAAAAAGTTTGTGGACGGATTCGGACGAAACTTGGTGGACAGGTTGGGTTTGCGCGCAAGGATGAAAGAATTTCGAAATTTAGTGAAGCATCCGGAACAACCGATCTGAGATCGGATAATTATTTAATTCCAAATGTGATTCTTCCCATTGATAGGGGCCAAAGATGATAATAGTACTGTATAGCAATATTTCAAAAATGTATTGGACCCGTTATGTTCTCGTGAATCAGGCATTACGTGGTGGAGGTTATGCGCTCTGACGAGTGCCCTTCTAGTTGTTTCTGGTTTCCCTGCCTGTTAAGGTCATTATTCCACATTCTTCTTTTAATTTCATTCTTTCCCCTCGAGTCTTCAAGCCAGCTGTTCACCACAATTCGATCACCCCACACTCCCATTTAACAACATAATTTTTTAAACGCACCATTAACCCCCCCACCTCCAACCTATCTTTTTCTAAATTCCAGTTTTTCCTTCCTGGATTGATTTTGCTTCTGTATCCTCTTGTCACCCATGTATCCTTCCATACCCTTTTTTCTTCCACATCCGTCCCTCATTTCTCCACAGCCTCTCCCTCTAGTTTGCCTCAATGCTGTTGATGGGTGTGCTTCCTCTTCATTTATGCTTTTCCTTTTGTTCTGTACATCCGATCATTATATGTTGTCGGTTTTCTGCGCACCTTTAGATCAATATTTTTATTTCCAATTTAGCTATGTAGAGGCAAACCCTCAATATCGGCAGGGGATATGTTTCCTGTAAAATGCGTGATTGTCAAAACCAAGGGGCCTGTGGGAAAAGTGTCGGTCCTGGGCTTCAAGATAATATAGAGGAAGGTCGGCGGCAGCCAGAAACACACATCCAAAATCAAATAAACATGTATGTAATATATAAATCAGCAGAAAACTAGAAGGGCACTGGTTGTGAGCGGCATACTCAGGCCACTTATGCCGTGATCCACGAGAAACATATGGGCTCAATATGATTTTGAAATATCATGCTGTATATCGTTTTGGGCCTATCTCTCAATGGTGACGATTCACTTAGAAAATTGGATAATTCTCATATCCAGTCCAGATCCGCATCTTCCACCAAAAGTATCAATTCTTCCTTGTCACAACACTCAACATGTATACAACAAAGTTTTTCGCGGATCGTCCACAAACTTTTTGAGATATCCTGCACACAAACAAACAAACAAACAAACAAGAAGAAAAGTGTGGCAGGCACAAAACTTGCAAAATCCATTGAAAACAAATATGACCTCAAAAATAATTTGGTGTTCGAATCCAATGACCAAATTATGCACTCCCCTTTCAAATATCAAGTGAATAGGTGGAAAACTTGGACAATTTTAGAAATCGCCTATGCTGACCTTTTGGCCAATGTGGCCTCAAAATAATTGGTGGTTTAAGTCAGTGACTAGAATATATATCCACTTCAATTTCATAGTCAATCAAATTAAAAATGGTTTTTAGAATACCACCTTAGTTGTTGACCTTGGGCCTATGTTGACCTTTTGATCCATATTGATCTTAAAAAATTGACTCTTGAATTTCAGTGACTTGAAATATATACCACTTCAAATTTTAAGTCATATCGGAATGAAAAATTGAGCATTTTGAAATTTCAGCGATGTAGACCTTTGGTCCATGTTTGATCTCAAAATAATTGGATGGTTGAATTCAGTGACCTGAAATTTAATCCTCTTCAAACCTTTGCCTTTTAGGTTGAGGCTGATCTCAAAAAGAATTGGTAGTTAAATTCATTGACATGAACTATAAATATTCTTCAACTTTCAAGTCAATTCAGATGAAAACTGAGAATTTAGAAATACGCCACCTTAGTTTGTTTGACGCTTTGGCGATGTTGACCTTTTGGTCCATTGTTGAAACTCAAAAGAAATAATCGGATGGTTGATTTCTGTTGACATGAGTGTAATAACTTTAAATTTCCAGTCAATTGGATGAAAAGTGAGGATTTAGAAACCTCACACCTTAGTGTGACTTTGGACCATGTTGACCTTTGTCTTGTTGAACCTCAAAATAAATTGGTCGTGAATTCAATGACCACAAAATGCAATACTCTTCAAAGTTCCATGTCAATCGGATTGAAAATTGAGAATTTTAGAACACACTTCGTTGTTGACCTTGGGGGCTGATTTTGATCTTCGTGTCCATTGTTGACTCCAAAACAATTGGCTTCTTCGAACTCCAGTGACCTGAAATAAAATCCTCTTAAAATTCAAGTCAATTGGATAAAATTAAGGAATTTGTAGAAAATCTCACCAAAATTTGTTTGATCTTTGGCCTATGTTGACCCTTTGAACTTTTCATTCTCAAAAACAAAAGGCTTCTCTTTCCTTTTGAGAAACTCCTACGCATGTGGAGAAGTTTCAATGAAATTGGTTTAAAATTTGTGACCAGTAGGCTATAAAAAAGACAGACAAACAAACAGGCAAACAAGAAAAAGCCGTCAGTGCAAGAGCAACGATTAAATTGCACAATCCACTCCATCTCCCAAAGGTTGCTTTTGGATGCCATCACAATTGTCCATTTCATTGAGATTAAAATTGACAATCATAATCAAAGCTCATGTTCATTCCGATGAAAAATAGATCAGTTTTTCAGATTAGAAAATTGATGATTTTAGAAAGTTTGACTTGAGTTTGCCTTTTGGACTGTTGACGTCAATAATAGGTTGGTTTTCCAATATTCAGTGATGCACTATGCATCCAGTTCAAACTTTCAAGTTAATAGGGATGTAAATTGATGATTTTTCTGTAAAAATGATTATTTTAGGAAGTTTGACCTTGAGTTGACCTTTTGATCTCAAAAACAGTCTGTTTCCCCAAATCAGTGTAATGACTGAATGGCAATTGCTTTAAATTTTTCAAGCATCAGATGAAATGTTGATTTTTTCAGATAAAAATTGATGATGTTAGTCGTGTTGACCTTGAGTTGCCTTTGATCTCTCATTAGCATCTTCATTAGCAGCCGCCTGCCTCAAACCTCGATCATCAACGCGGATCTCTCTAAGATTCCGCCACCTTTCCTGTGCATCCTTCTCTTTCCCACTCCATCTCCTCCTCTGGTGTGGCCTGCTCACCCGCAAACCGGGAAGGTGTGGCTTTCTGAACTGTTGTGATTTTAGGGTGTTTTCCACCGTTATTGCCTGGCTTGGAAATATTAAAACAATAGGAAAAATCACCGGAGAGGCAATCACACTAATCGGAACATTTTCTTACTCCCTAACTAATTAACACGACCCCCCCCCCCCCCTCCCTCCCCCCCCCCCCCCGTGTGGTGCACGTAACACTTAAAGCGACAGATTCCCTAACTTAGTTACATCGAGTTCTTTCTACTCGTCCATGGACCAAGCAACTCCACACAATGCTAAATTCCCGATTTAGATTCTTCCTATCTACTCCACAACCATAAACAGATATTGTGAGTTGCCATTTCGAACTTGCGCTACCATTGGAGCTGACCCACTCGGTTGGCTCCTCCCACATGGATTAATGGAAGCGCGTTATCTACCTCTTGTTATCCTCGATGATCTCTAGCATTAGCGCAGCAGGTTGCCGAGTGCAACAAGTACCAACACCATGGCTGTTGGGTGTATGTTTGATTCGGTAGACCCCTGGTAGGGTACCTGATGTACCGATGATATCGGCGAAAATCTCGTAGTTCTGGGGAACTGATTCATCATCCACCTGACTGAACCCCCCGCATCTCAGCGCACAGATCAGAGTCGAGCAATTGAGGCCAAAGGTTTTCTCAGCAGTCAGTCTGTGTCTCCCCATATCACATTCCCTGTCTCCAGATTGAACACAGCTCGCATGGACTTATTATGTGGGCCCGATGTATCGATGGCGAGCACATGACCGCCGGAGGTGAGCAGTAGAGTCGTACTGCCACCACACCGATACAGCTAGTGCCGGAATTTAGTTGTGACCCCCTCGGATAGAAACGAAGGCACGGTCCCTAACAGGAATCATGAATCTGCACAATAGAATTTGACGTGTGGGTAAGTTAATTGCCAACTTCAATATACCTAATTACACACCGGCAGAAGCTAACCGGAGGATTCCACACATCGACAGCCCTCGAGCGGGACGAGACAATTACCGGTGCCCGAAACCGTGTGTAACCGAGCGGTAGTTACGCAAGGCCCGTTGGTCCAAATATAGCAATTACTGCCTTCACTATTCCTCATCACGTACCTGCTAAGCAATAATAAGAAGGGAAATGACAGGGAAAGATCGTGGAATATTCAATAATAGGGAAATTTATTTTACAATAATCGGGGACGAAGGAGAGCACCGCAAGGGCAGATTATCCGAATAAAGAAGTGAATCAATGTACAAGCATTCCTGAAACAATCTACTAAGAGACAGGGCCACGGACACAACACACGCACAACCAAATACCCCAGAAATGATGGACCTCGAGTTGTGTCCTTCAGCTCGGAGGGAAAACGAGCTGAGGAAATATGAACGTGAGACTGCTACCTGGTGCCACACCGCGTTCATCGAGGCTGACGACTGCAATCCTTCCCTCCCCGATGCAACCACCGCCAAAGAATGACCAGGGTAGCCGAACCCAGAGGAAGCGAGACAAAGGTGATCTCCCCATGATGAGATGGTCGACCGCTTGTTGTAAGCGCCAGACCGAGACGCCTTCGGATATTTGGGATGCAGTCAGAAGCCAGACCCAACAGAGAGAGCCCTCGAGCAGACGGATGCAATCATAATCTTTTCCGCTCCGTCGTGTTTTGGGACCGGGTCCGCTCCCCCTTCCCCATCCCCACATCCATCGCCTCCTCCCCATTGGGGTGGACGAGCTGTTGCGCGGCTCCGCCTTCCTTTGAAAAAGGACCGCCTCAGCTTTGGTCCGCGCATCACACCATTGGGCGGAAAAATGACGCCATACCCTTTATTTGGGCGCGAAGCCAAAACGAAAGCACTCCGTGCCCAATATTTGGTGTGATAATCCACCACGCCTGGGGCAATGGAATTCGCGCCACGCAACACGCCGCATGCCGGCGAGACGTGGACAATGCAATGAGCAGGATAGATTGTGTTTTGTTGTGGGGCTAAAAATCCTATCTATAAATAACTTCGCAGCGGCACGGTCGCTTAAATTCCCCATTAACATAGGGGAAAGGGAGCTATATGCATTTCACATCTTAACGAAATAACTGGCTACGGGGACGCTGTATGTGAGTGTTCATGGCTGCCAGATTCGTAAAACAACTACCC
>CM068954.1:31316220-31337418 GCA_035128595.1 Eptatretus atami | reverse complement strand
ACCGGAGAGATTAATAAAGGCTGCTCCAGTAATAAGGCCCAGCAGAGATGTGGCAAGATCTGCTTGGGCATAGTGAGCAATAAGTTAGCGGATGTGTTTAGCTTAGTTAGACAAGCCTCATGGGCAGTGAAAGAGTTAGAAGGAATGTTAGCTTAGATTTCGCAATGGATTTTTGGGAACATGGACCATCTGGAATGTGTAGCGGGGACGTAGATTATCTAGTAGATGTTAAATGGAACGTGCATTAGTGTAAGGGATGACTGGGGCACGAGTTAGTTAGGGAATTTAGTTAAGGCAGAAATGGAAGTGTTGAGTGATGGTGTGAATTGAAAAATGAGAGAAGATGTTGAGTGAGTATGGGTCAGTGGGCCCGAAGTGTGTGAGTGAGCGAATGTGGATCGAATGGTGGAATGAATGAGTGCGGGGAAGGCAGTGGAAACCGCACCAATGCCAGGGTCAGTGTAATGGTAGTTAGTGGGTTAGTAAATTTACACCAAAAAGGAGGAGTCGTTCTGTTTGTTGGTGGTGTATGAAGCGAAACCATTTTGGAGGGTGCTGAGTTCATTGACCGGCTGGGACGGCTGTTGTAATGAGAGTACGAGTAGAGGGCACCGGCACGGACAGTCGGCCAGAGTAGCCAAGGTCAAGGGACCGGGATAGGTAGTGCATGGCGACCTTGGAAGGGACCGTAGCACAGGATGACCGTGGGCATATACGGGGGAGTAGCCAGGAAGGGATCCGGTTTAGGGGGCAGGTAGGACGGAGACAGCCTCATGGCGGGGGTGGCGTAGTTAGAGTCGGGAGGAGGGAAATCCTGCAAGTGAGCCACGCTGCCCACCCTTGATTGTGCAAGGGACGAGTGAAAATTTGTGGGCAGGGCCCAAATTAAATAATCGGACACCAACACAGGCGACGGGAATCATGGTTGTTGGAACCTATAGTTTAAGAGCGGCGTATGGAAAAGCCCGGGGTAGTTTGTTAATAAATTTTAGGATAGTTAGGAAATGTACCCTTCGCACCATCCATCCTTCGCTCTCCGTAGGCCGTTGGACCACCTTGGGTAAAGATGGTGAATATGTGGGAGGTTATTCTGAGGCTCGTTGGGCCTGAGACGGACGCTAGTCTCTCCTTAGTCCTCCAAAAAGGACTTAGGGTTGGGAAGTAGATGGACAAGGATCAGGTTAGCCGGACAAAGACGATACAAGGGGGTTAGGGAGACGAATTATCGAGAAATAAATATTAAAATAAAATAATAATAATGAATAGAATACAGTGAAATCCTTCAATACAATACAGCGCGTTGTGAAGCAAATGAGTACACTAATGTTAAAATATGCATTTTATGCTTTTCAGTTTGAAAACAATTAAAAAGCGAACTTAATATTTGAATGTAAAATATTGTTATTATTGTGATAAGCCTTTATAATATAACAGAAGGAATGAAATCGTTCGATACGCGTGGCAGGGGACCGAAAAGAATGATAGCATAAGAAGAATTAGCTTTCGATCGGGATCGGCCGAAATGCGATGGTGGGCGGAAGTGACGTCTTTGTTGTTCGTTAATGAGGGCACGTTTTCTTTCTTTGTTTTTTTCCGTCAAGACAATAAATGAAATGGTTATTCACATATATATAAACTTACTTTCACAAATTTCCATTGAAAACTCGGGTACTTCGTCAATTGTCGCATTTTCGTCGAGGTTTACGCCCCACTGCAATCTACCGGACGGCCGTACTTAGGCTGTCCTGAGGCAGTGGGGGGACGGGGGACACGAACGTGGTAGACGCCGGCGGGGACATTCAAACTCGGTGCAATTGTATCAGCGATCGCGCTGTAAAAAGGGGCTAATTTTTTTGTTTTTCTCTTGTTGCAATAAGGGAGTGGGGTATGGAAGAGACAGGCAAAGGCGATAGGTTGGGGAGGGGGAGAAGTAGGGTAAGGTCGAGCGTTTTTCGGAGCGCCGCACACCCACTCTCCCACAACTTCGGACCATGACTAGAGGCGGCAGCTTCATATGGCGACTGTTTTTTCGTGTGTTCGTGGTCGCATTGCTTGCCATGCCTCATTTGCCTGTTTACCGTGACACCCATGCTGCTGCCCTTTGTTGCTTGCCATGTCACCATCTCACCGTGTGCACCAGGACCATTCCCAGCAAGTTGTTTGAGGACGCCCCTGCAGGCAGCACACAACAGGACTGCGTTTTGCCAGCCCATGCATCCATTTCTTTTGTGTTCATTCTTGACCAATGATTTTTTCTGTTCCTTTCCAAGATAGCAGGTCTGGGCCATGGTTAGGTAATATTAGTTAAAATGATAAAGTTATTACACCTGTGTGTCTGCTTACAAGGCAATTTTAGTTAGCTGTCTGTATGAGTCTGATAGTTAGTTACCGCACCGCGCACCCTAGTTATTTTATTTTTGGACGTATCCAAAATGTCGCAACGCAGGGATCCGCGTAATCGTACTAGGGAAACTTAGACATGCTGGTCACATGAATTTGACGACTCGGGGAGATGTCTGTAAAAGGGGAGGGGGTAAGTGTTACGAATCTGGCAGCCCATGAAACTCAACATACAGCGTCCCGTAGCCAGTTATTTCGTTAAGAATGTTGAATGATTAGCCCCTTCCCCTATGTCTATGGGAATTTAGCGGACGTGCCGCTGCAAGTTTATTTATAGATAGGATTTTTACCGCCCAACAACAAAACCACAATATCCTGCTCATTGCATCTGTCCACGTCTCGCCGGCAATGCGGGCGTGTGCGTGGCGCGAATTCCATGCCCCGGCGGTGGTGGATTTTCACACAAATATTGGGCACGGAGTGCTTTCGTTTTTGGCTCGGCCAAATAAAGGGTATGCGTCATTTTCCGCCCATGGTGTGATGCGCGTGACAAAGCTGAGGCGGTCCTTTTTCAAAGAAGGCGGAGCCGGCAACACGCTGTCCACCCAATGGGAGCGAGGAGAGATGGTGTGGGACGGAGGGGAGCGGACCCGGCCCAAAAACGACGGGACAAGGCGAAGAAATTATGATTGCTCCCGTCTTGCTCGAAGGGCTCTTCTCGTTGGGTTCTGCGCTGCTGACTGCATCCCACATATCCGAAGCGTTCAGATCTGGCGCTTACAACAATGCGGTCGACCATCTCATCATGGGGAGATACCTTTGTCTCGCCTTCCTCTGGGTGTTCGGCTACCCTGGTTCCATTCTTTGGCGCTGCGTTCGGGAGGTGCCGGGAAGGTATGCAGTCGTCCAGCCTCGTGAACGTGGTGGCCAACGAGTTAGCAGTCTCACGTTCATATTCCCGTCAGTCGTTTTCCCTCCGAGCTGAAGAACAACAAACCTCGAGGTTCATCCTTTTCTGGGTATTGGTTGTGCGTGTGGTTTGTGTCCGTGGCCCTGTCTCTTAGTTAGATTGGTTTCCAGGATTGCCTTTTACATTGATTCACTTCTTTATTCGGATAACTCTGCCCTTGCGGTGCTCTCCTTCGTCCCCGATTATTGAAATAAATTTCCCTATTATTGAATGTCGCACGATCTTCCCTGTCATTTCCCCCTTCTTTATTGCTTAGAGGTACGTGATGAGAATAGTGAAGGCAGTAATTGTATATTTGGACAACGGGCCTTGCGTAACTACCCGCTCGGGTACACACGGTTTCGGCGCACCGGTAATGTCTCGTCCCAGTCGAGGCTGTCAAGATGGGTGAATCCCGGTTTATTGCTTCTGCCGCGTGTGTAATTAGGTATATTGAGTTGGCAATTACTTACCCACACGCTCAAATTATTGCGTGACGATGATTCATGATTCTGTAGGGACGTGCCTTCGTTTCTATCCGAGGGGTCACAATAAAATTCGGACAGTATGTATCGGTGTGTGCAGACGACCTCTATGCTCACTCGCGGCGGTCCTGTGCTCGCCATCGATACACGGGCCCACATCAATAAGTCCATGCGAGCTGCTGTCTAATCGGAAGATCAGGGAATGCTGATATTGGGGAGACCAACATGCTGCTGAGAAACCCTTGGCCCTCAATTGCTCGACTCTGAGTCCTAGGCGGGTCTGGAGGTGCGGGTGTTCAGTCAGGTGGTATGATGACATCAGTTCCCACAGAACTACGAGATTTTCCCGATATCATACGGTACATCAGGTACCCTACCAGGGGTCTACCGAATCAAACTACACCTAACAGCCAATGGTGTTGTACCTTGTTGCACTCGGCAACTGCTGCGCTAATGCTAGAATATCGAGGATGAACAAGATGGTAGATAACGGCTTCCATTAACTCCAGTGGGAGGGCCAACCGAGTGGGTCAGCCTCAATGGTAGCGCCAGTTCGAATGGCAACTCACAATATTGTTATGGTTGTGGAGTAGACTAGGAAGAATCTAATCGGAATTTTAGCATTGTGTGGAGTTGCTTGTCCATGGACAGGTAGAAAGAACTCGATGTAACTAATGTTAGGGAATCGTTGCGCTTAAGTGTTTACGTGCACCACACGGGGGGGGGGGGGGAGGGAGGGGGGGGGGGGGGTTCGTGTTGAATTAGTAGGAGTACAGAAAATGTTCCCAGTATGTGATTGCCCTCGTGTGGATGTTTTCCTATTGTTTTATATTTCAAGCCAGGCAATAACAGGTGGAAAACACCCCTAAATCACAAATGTTCAGAAAGCCCACACCTTCCCGGTTTGCGGGTGAGCAGGCCACACCAGGAGAGGAGATGGAGATGGGAAAAGAGAAGTGATGCACAGGAACGGTGGCGGAATCTTAAGAGAGATCGCGTCGTGATGTCGAGTGAGGCAGGCGGTGCTAATGAAGATGCTAATGAAGAGATCAAAGGCAACTCAAGGTCAAACGACTAACATCATAATTTTTATCTGAAAAAATCAACATTTCATCTGATGTCTTGAAAATTTAACAGCAATATGCCATAGTTCATTACCTGATTTGGGAAACAGACTGTTTTTGAGATTCAAAAGGTCAACTCAAGGTCAAACTTCTAAAATAATCATTTTTACAGAAAATCATCAATTCTACATCCCTATTAACTGAAAGTTTGGAACTGGATGTGCATAGTGCATCACTGAATATCTGGAAAACCAACCTATTATTGAGCGTCAACAGTCCAGAAGGCAAACTCAAGTCAAACTTCTAAAATCATCAATTTTCTAATCTGAAAAAATGATCTATTTCATCGGAATGACATAGCTTTGAATTATGCATTGTCAATTTTAATCTCAATGAATGGACCAATTGTGATGGCATCCAAAGCAACCTTTGGAGATGGATGGAATTGTGCAATTAATCGTGCTCTTGCATGACGGCTTTTCTTGTTTGCCTGTGTTTGTCTGTCTTTTTATAGCCTACTGGTCACAATTTTAAACCAAATCTTCATTGAAACTTACTCCACATGCGTAGAGTTTCTCAAAAGGAAGAAGCCTTTTGTTTTTGAGATGAAAAGTTCAAAAGGTCAACATAGGCCAAAGATCAACAATTTTGGTGAGATTTTCTAAAATCCTTAATTTTCATCAAATGACTTGAAATTTTAAGAGGATTTATATTTCAGGTCACTTGGAGTTCAAGAAGCCAATTGTTTTGGAGGTCAACATGGACCGAAGATCAAATCACCCCAAGGTCAACAACGAAGGTGTGTTCTAAAATTCTCAATTTTCATCCGATTGACATGACATTTGAAGAGTAGTTGCTTTTTGGTCATTGAATTCACGACCAATTATTTTTGAGGTATCAACATAGACCAAAGGTCAACATAGGTCCAAAGTCAACAACTAAGGTGAGGTTTCTAAAATCCTCACTTTTCATCCAATTGACTTGAAATTTTAAGATTATTTACACTTCATGTCAACAGAAATCAACCATCCGATTATTTTTTGAGTTCAACATGGACCAAAAGGTCAACATCGCCAAAGGTCAACAAACTAAGGTGGTATTTCTAAATTCTCAGTTTTCATCTGAATTGACTTGAAAGTTGAAGAATATTTATAGTTCATGTCAATGAATTCTAACTACCAATTCTTTTTGAGATCAGCCTCACCTAAAGGCAAAGGTTTGAAGAGGATTATAATTTCAGGTCACTGAATTCAACCATCCAATTATTTTGAGATCAACATGGACCAAAGGTCTACATCGCTGAAATTTCAAAATTGTCAATTTTCATCCGATTGACTTAAAATTTGAAGTGGTATATATTTCAAGTCACTGAATTCAAGAGTCAATTATTTTAAGATCAATATGGATCAAAAGGTCAACATAGGCCAAGGTCAACAACTAAGGTGTATTCTAAAAACCCCATTTTTCAATTTGATTGACTTGAAATTGAAGTGGATATATATTTAGGCATGACTTGAACCACCAATTATTTTGGAGGCCACATTGGCCAAAAGGTCAGCATAGGCAATTTTCTAAAATTGTCAATTTCCACCTATTCACTTGATATTTTGAAGAGGAGTTGCATAATTTGGTCATTGGATTCAACCACCAATTATTTTTGAGGTCATATTTGTTTCATGGATTTTGCAAGTTTTGTGCTCTGCACGACGTTTTCTTCTTGTTTGTTTGTTTGTTTGTTTGTGTGCAGGATATCTCAAAAAGTTTGTGGACGGATCCGGAAAAACTTTGTGTACATGTTGAGTGTGTGACAAGGAAGAATTGATTACTTTATGGTGGAAGATGCGGATCTGGATCTGGATATGAGAATTATCCAATTTCTAAGTGAACGTCACCATTGAGAGATAGGCCCAAAACGATATACAGCATGATATTTCAAAACATATTCGAGCCAATATGTTCTCGTGGATCAGGCATATAGTGGCTGAGGTATGCGCTCCAACCAGTGCCCTTCTAGTTTTTGCTGTATTTATATATTTACATGTTTTATTTGATTTTGATGTGTGTTTCTGGCTGCCGCGACCTTCCTCTATATTATCTTGAAGCCCAGGAACCGAACTTTTCCCACAGGCCCTTGGTTTTGACAATCACGGCATTTTACAGGAACATATCCCCTGCGATATTTGAGGGTTTGCTCTAACATAGCTAAATTGAAATAAAAATATTGATCTAAAGGTTGCAGAAAAGCGACAACATATAATGGATCGGATGTAACAGAACAAAAGGAAAAGCATAAATTGAAGAGGGAAGCACACCATCACAGCATTGAGGCAAACTAGAGGGAGACTGTGGAGAAATGAGGGATGTGGGAAGAAAAAATGGGTATGGAAGGATACATGGGTGGACAAGATGGATACAGAAGCAAAATCAATCCAGGAAGGAAAAACTGGAATTTAGAAAAAGATAGGTTGGGGTGGGGGGGTTAATGGTGGTAGAAAATATTATGGTTTTTAATGGGAGGTGGTGGTGGATCTGAGATTGTGGTGAACAGCTGGCTTGAAGACTTCGAGGGAAGAATGAAATTGAAAGAATGTGGAAATGACTTAACAGCAGGGAAACCAGAACAAACTAGAAGGGCACTCGGTAGAGCGCATACCTCCACCACGTAATGCCTGATCACGAGACATAATCGGGTCCAATACATTTTGAAATATGCTATACAGTACTATATCATCTTTGGCCCTATCAATGGTGAAGAATCACATTGAGAATTAATAATTATCCGATCCAGATCTGGTTCCGGGATCTTCACTAAATTCGAATATATTTCATCCTTCGCGACAACCAAACCTGTCCACCAAGTTTCGTCCGAATCCGTCCACAACTTTTTTGAGATATCCTCTATATATCATTTTTGGCTCGATCTCAATGGTGAAGAATCACTTTAAAAATGAAATAATTATCCTATCCAGAATACGGATCCGGAATCTTCACGAAATTCGAATCATTTTGGCCTTGCGGCACACCCAAGCTGTCACTCAAGTTTCGTCCGAATCCGTCCACAACTTTTTGAGATATAAGTGCTATATATCATTTTTAGTCAGTTTGAAGGAGTCCGATGTTCGTCGATCCGTCATCAGCTCCGTCGTCTGTCCACAATCAATCTTTGATCATTATTCTGCAACCGTTGGTCAGAATAATTTGAAACTCGGAGGGATTATACTAGGGGAGATGCCGCAGAAATTCCCATAATAAAATTTCAGAATTTGTCACCAATTGACTTGGTTAATTAGTCTAATCAATTAATATTCAAAGTCCTAAAACTTGGACACTATTCATAGTTTTTGCTTCTGATTTGGTATAATGGTTCTATGGAACAATGTCTACAGCTTGTCTGAGCGTTTTTTTCCGAATTTTTGTCCAGGAGGAATGATAATGAGTCTTGATGAGTATGAAAAGTTCATTAGGACTAATTCATCTTCAAAGTCCTAAAACTCAAGAGTATTCGTAGTTTTTGTTTTTTTTTGTGTGGCATAATGCTTCTATGGAACAATGTCTAGACCTTATCGCAGCTTTTTTTTCGAATTTTTGTCCAGGAGGAAAGTAATTTGAGTCTTAATGAGTATAAGTTCATTAGGGCCAGAATAAAAACATGAATGTTAATGAATATATCCAATATCGGTGAGTTGAACTGATCAGGGCCCACGGGCCGTATTTTTGCCTATCTCTCATGATGAAGAATCTTTTAAAATTCTAGTAGTTCGGATCCGGATCCGGATCTTCCAAAATCGAATCAATTTGTCGTAGTCACACACCCAACCCGTATACGAAGTTTCTCCGAATACGTCCACAACTTTTGAGACATCGTGCTATATATCGCTTTTGTCCTATTCTCAATGTGGAAGAATCACTTATAAAATTATCAGATCCAGATCCGGATCCGGATCTTCACAAAAATTGAATCAATTCTTCCTTCTCACACGCCCAATGTGTCCACCAAGTTTCATCTAAATCCGTCCACAAGTTTTGAGATGTCCTCCCAGAAAGAGCAGAGGGTGTGAAACCAGAAAGGAGGCGGAGGAAGACAGAGAGAAAACGGATTTGGCTGCGATGTGAAAGTGATAGGCCCATTGCTCAGCTTCATTGTGGGGGTTTCCAATAATCTTGAGGCATAGTTTAAGGAAGATTTGAGACAGGGCACCAAGCTCAGAGGGGAGAGCAGTACTCCATCAACCTGTGGATGGAGACTTGGGGATGGTAAAGTTATGGTGTGCAGAAGGGCTTTGCACATTGGAGAATGCCCCAGCTAACCACTGCGTTTGCAGGCCAACTTAGAGATGACATTTGCCCAAGAAAGATCATAGCTGATAATGAGACCCAAAAGTTTGAGTGACAGAACCTCCTCAGAGGATGGTTGAAGATGTAGTTGGGAGGGTTTGCCAGACGGTCCTTTTTGAGATTGATGAGAGTGAGAGTGAGAGTTTGAGATTTGTTAGGATTGAAAGACATATTCAAAATGTTTGACTACTTGTTGTTCTATCGAGGTCTGAAGAGGGAGAAGAGGCTGTCACATGCTTATCTAAAAGATAGTGTCACTGCAGAGGGTGGTGTAATCAGGAAAGATATAAAAGATGATTCTCAGAGTCTAAGATATCATTGATGAAAGACAGTAATAGGGGGCCTAGAGTACAATAGTGTAACTCTCCAGCCTTGACAGGGAGAGGAGATGAGAGGATTTTCGTTGAGAGCCATACATTGGCAGAAGAATAGAAGTGATTAGAGCCATGTGTGAAGTTGGCTTCAGTGTCTAGGCAGAGAATTGGGAGCTAGGGCAGGATGCCAGACCTACTTGAAAGCTCAATAGTCTGGACAGTGGTTCCCACAACTCGAGCAGTGTCCACACCCAAAATTTGATATCGCATTCCTCTCGTGACCCAAATGGTACCTGGTAGCACCTTGGTACTGGTACCGATGAATAAATTGTCAGAGAGAATGCTTCGACATGAAAAACCCCCCTGAAAAACCAGGATTTTTGAGGAGGGTTTCTCAGTTTGGGTCGCAACCCTGGTATGGAACCCCGGTTTGGAGAGACAGCCCATATCTCATGTCTGCGCATTGAGGGCCTTCGTCCATTGTTTGAGAACAGAAGCACCATGTCAGGTAGATTGACCTGGTCTTTATACGAATTGTTGATCTGAGATTTTTTTATTTTATGTTTTGTTACTTGCCTTGTCAAGGCTCGTATGAGAGCAAACATACACGCACAGCAAGGGGGGCATGAGACAAGAGGGCGGGAGTGGAAGGACAAAACAGTGGGGAACAGAGCATTAGGAGATATCTATGGAAGGGAGAGGGATGGGTGGAGACCATAGGGTATATAAGATGGACTTGACAGGGACTTTCAGGAAGGAAAGCAGAGAATTTGAAGGAGTGGATTTGGGGTGGATTAACGGGGGTAGAAAAGATCGAGGATTATGGTGGGATGATAATAGGTGGTGGTGAACAGCTGTTTTGAAGGCCTGGAGGGAAATGGATTGAACAGAGTGAGGGAGTTTATTCCAAAAGCAGGAAAAAATAGAAGAAAGAGTGAAGGTGAGTAGTGATTCGTGATTTTGGAAGTTTTACCAGAAGGGGGTTGTTGGCGGACCTTGGGCGCCCTGCGGAAATATGCGTGGGGACAAATCGCAGACGGGCAGGGGGGGAGAGACCAGAGAGGAGACAGAAGAAGACAGAAAGACCACCGACCTGTCTGTGGTGAGAGAGTGAGAGATCCAAAGACTCATCCCCATCGTGAGAGATGCCAATGATCCAAAATGCCTCGTTTTCACTGCGTGAAGCCGAGAAAGGTGAGAGGCAGGAGCAACAGCCCAGAGGAGAGCAGATATCCATCAGACTGCGGACGAAAGCTTTGTACGTGGTCAGGAGCTCAGGTCGGTCCGAGGAAGGACTTTGCACGATGGAGGATCCCAGTGGCGCTGGCTTTGGAGGCCAGGTTGGAAAATGTGGCTTTTCCCCGGATAGTGAGACCCAGAGGCTTGAAAGAAAGGACTTCTTCCAGAGGATTGTTGAGAAAGTCGATGAGTTGGGGGGGGGGGTGTTTCCAAACAGTCCTTTCGGTGAGACATAGTGAGAGTGTAAGATTAATCAGGATAGCTATACAGTACTATATTGTTTTTTTTGGCACAATAAATGGGAAGATCATGCCATTAGAGAAAAGGAAATGCTTTGATGTTAGCTGTGATGATGGAACTGCATGACCTTGTTGATGATTGGAAGTAAGCTGATAAATCTGCCAGTTGTCGGGATCATTTTTTGCACCGTGTTTATAATAATGTGTGATGTTTTCTGACTTTCTAAGTAAATGTAAGATTACCTATGAAAATGATAGGGTGAACAGAGCAGAAAGAGGATGTGCAAGCGAGGCAGAGCAGCGTTTCTAGGACATATGACCTCAAGCCGTCTGGTCCTGTTGCAGAATCAGAGTCATAGGGTTGCCAGAAAATTATCCACCTTCTCAGGTACAAAAGACATAGAATTCTGGAAAGTTGGATGTGACTGGAGAGGGTGGGTGAAGAGAGCAAGGGGTGGGGACACGTTTGAACAAACACAGAATTGAGGTGTTCAGCCTTCTCATGAGCAGTCTACTGTGTGCCATTTGAAGGAGGGTTATGGATGGAGGGGAGCATACTTTAGAGATAGTCTTACATGGCATCAATCAAGTTTTAGAGGGAGACAAGTTATCATTATTGAAATATCTTGTGACTCCCAAATCCTGACTGTAATTCACGGACCGTGTTTGTGTGTTTGCTTGTCATGCTACTCCTCCCTCCAGTGTGGGCCATTCATCCAAATTCACTTCATGGGATCAGGTTCAGGTCAGGTTATGAGAGCATGCGCCGGAGCAGCGCATCACTCGGTCCACTTTCGCGGTCCTTCAGGGGCCTTACTCTGGCACTCCCCAGGCAGATGCCTTGCCCATCCCATCTCCTTGAGATGCTGATCAACCTGCTGCAACCACAAGGCACGTGCGGCCCATTGGCCTCCACCACTCACGAGGCTCCCTGCTGAAAGACATGGAGAGAGGAATCAGCATCAGCAAAACAAGCCACATGTCCTACAGTCGCAGCTGATGCTCACGGACAATGCAGGTAACAAATTCTCATTAAGCCTCGCTCAGCAACCTCTCGTGGACACAAAGTCTGACCAGCGATGCAGGATTCTCCGAAGAACCTGGTACCAAAAAAGGAATTAAGTCTCCGTCTCAGATCCCTGGTCAGAGTTCAAGTCTCATCCATAGCAGCAAGACTGGAAGCACCAAGGACCTGAAGATCGACTTTTGTCCTCCCTCACAGGTACCGGCAGTGCCAACCATGATCCAGTGAATCATAGACCATGATCCAGACATCTGTTGACCTCTGGCTCACAGCCAGCAGAGAAATGAATATCACTGCCAGGTAAGCGAATCTCTCCTTGACCTCAACATCCTCGCCACAAACAGGTACAGCCACAGGATAAACATCCAAGAACGTTATTGAATGCCATGATCTTAGTTTTGATCCAGGCCCGTAATCCCAGCTGCTCCGACTCCTTCTTCAGCACCTCGAGACCCCCAAAAGGATATTTAGAGTCTCTGCAAAGATGACTGCATCATCTGCGAAATCAGGTCAGAGATCTTGCAATTCCCAAACAATGCACCGCAGCTTGATCTCTCTGACATCCTCCCAGAATCCAGTCCATACAAGTGCTGAAATGTGGGGCCAGTAACAACTGGACGAAGTAGAATGGATCACCACATCCACAGCACTCTCAGTACCAGGGTATTGTTCAGACATAGGATAGCACATGATCCAATTAATGTATAGGTGTGTTTTTATCTTTGCTGGTGGTCTTGGAGGGGAGGGACATAAATTCTTTATGTAAATGTGTATTGTGTTAGCGCTGCCTCAAGGTGGGAGAAGGGTATTACAATCTCCACCAATTCCAGTCCAGTCTTCTGTGCCACATTTTCCAGTGCAGTGAGGTGTTTGAATTACAATTTTGTATTTCACAGCGGGGGAGTTGTGCATTCTGCGGTGATGTTATGTTTAGAATTGGCAGGTTTGGAAACAGCAGTGACGTCCATCGGGACACGACGTGGTGGTTGTTTTGTCTGTGTGGGTGGTGCTTCGAGAGAGATGGCGTTTGATTTACACCAGCCGCGCTGTTTTTATTTTGATGTTTGCAGCGTCCGCTCTCAGTATGGCTCCTGCATCGAAGTTCCAGGTAGCATAGGTGGTGAGCAAGAGGAGGTAATTAGTTAATACTAAATTTCTTTTATTTGTTATTTTTTGTCTCCATTGGCAAATTGTTCATTTGCAGTGGCAGTGAACGAGATCATTCTATATTAATTTGTTTGATTTTTTTTTCTGCAAAACGCTCATTAGTATAGTGTAGGGTGACCAAGAGTACGTACAATTTTTTGGCTGCCAGAGCTGTCAGTTGCCTATACACGCCCAAATAAAGGTATGCATTGGAAGAAAGTGTTGCCATGCTTGGAACAAGATTGCCTTAGGACGGGTATTCTGCTCGTCGTGACAATATGCCAAACAATGCACCTGTCAGCCTATTAATGTTGAATGTGTTCGGTCAGGAATGGAACACCCTCTCCAATGATCTCTTTTTTTACTTTAAAATGACTTCCTGCTCCAACCCATGAAAACTGCCATTTTGTAACACTTAAATTCACTGTCACTTCTGCCATTCTTTCAGCAATAATTCGACAGAGCAGTCTTCAATTTTCTCAATGTCAGTCTTGTTGAAATTTTTGAGGGCACTATTATCTGTCTGTCATACATTCTGAATCAGTCGACCCATGACTTGATCTCTCAACATCCTTTATTGATGGGCTGTTGTATGTATCACACACTTTGTGTACCGTGGAGCAAAGCTGCACAATTTTGTGAAGATCACCAAGGCATGCCACCAAACGTACTTGGGAGATTTGCAGTATCTAAATGAAAACAATTGCCTCAACAATAACAAACAATAATCGATCATAGCAGGTGGTAAACCCCTGACTACTTGGTTCTCAAGCTTTTTAACGAGTTTGGACTTGTCTGCTTCTAGGTGAACCATCGACATGTGCCAGCGACATTGGCACAGAAGTAGGTGAACACTTTTGCCAAGTTAGGGGGGTAGGTGAACACCAACTTTGGTCTCTGATGTTTTTCTGTATTAATTATCACCTGAAACAAATGCGATGTAAGAGTTGTTATCCACCACTAATAAGACGAGATGGAAGTTAAAAGGAGTCAATCTGCGGAAGCCAACGGTAAGGGATGTGATCTGTGGTCATTCCGAGCTGGAATAACAAAGTACAAATCTAAATTTTATTATAAGTGTCTAGATGTTCCTGTTAGGAGAGTTTTCGAGGATCCTTTTAAACTGCAAGTGTGATATCATCGTTATATACATTATGTACATCTCAAAGACTGAATAGATGAATGACAACTTAGCATAATAAACATAAGACTGTAAAATATTCTGTACTAAACATAAATCAATAAAATTCCTTATTTTTTCCAAAAAATCTGGAATCAAAACTCACTCATCTGGAAGTAGTTCCAGGGAGCTTATAGGATGGCGTGTCATCAGTCGTCCGTCAGTCTGTAAAACACTTATAACTCTTCTCTGAACTGTTGATGGGATGGTGACCAAACTTGGCTAAAATGACATTTGATACGTTGCAACTCAAGTTTGTTCTGGCATTATAAAATGGTGTTAAAGGGGTCTAGCAGGGGTCAAAGTGTGTCCAGGTTTGACCCCTTCGCCCCCCCCCCCAAAAAAAATAGGTATTTGCTTTCTTCTCAGAAGTGCACACACAATTCCTATGAAACTTCACCAACTTTCATCATGCGTCAGGTACCAAAGTTTGTTCATGACGTTAAAAAAATTGTGGTCGAAGTTGGTTTACAGGGGGGTTCTCCCAAAATTGGACACATAATTTTGATGAACTGGAACACGACCTTCATCACCCGTGATGTATACAAAGTTTTGTTCATGCCATTAAAAAAACATTGGGGTCTAGTGGGTCTTCAGGGTGGCGGGGGGGGGGGGGCGGAGTTGCCTCCCAAACTAGGTATTTGCTTTCTTCTCAAGAACTACAAAGACGGTTCCGATGAAACTTGACGACAACTTCATCACCCATGATATACAAAGTTTATTCACATTACGATTGGGCCATAAGATTGCTTCATTGGTACATTTTGCTGATTCCGTTCGAGTTGATTTACCTCTTCAGTATCATCATTCTACCAGGTGAGTGCCCAGGGGTATTGCCCCTATTTTATTTTTTTTTAAGTATGGTGTTAATCTACACTAATAATACTCTTCCAGTGTTTCTGTCCTTCAGGGAGGGGCCTTCAAAAATCAAATCTCCCATTTTGTTGCTCCGCCACAGCTCTGAGGCTCCAAAGGCCTCTTTTGTAAGGTTCACAATGACTCCTCACTGTTAATCTTAATTCTAATTCGATAACTGATTTCATTTTTTGTAGTCGCTAAGATGGTTTAAGACTCTGTTTCAAAAAACGGGAAGAATATCTGATGGAAATTGAAGTTTTTAAAATGGAAAACGTATTTTTAATAGTCATTTCTGTTTCGGCACGATGCGGGGAGGAGAATAGGAGGTGGGTAGTAAGGGGGGGGGGGTAGGATAAGGAGGAGAAGATGGACAGAGTTTGGAGGGTGGAAAGAGGGGGGTACATCAGCCAGTAGTAGTGCTTTGGCTTCAAACACAAAATGTGTAATTTTTTTTTTAACGTTAATCTTTTGACAGATTTATTTTCATTACATGTGGAAACACTCGAGGGAACCTCAAACAATGCCATGCTGCATACTATTATAGGACCCCTTTGAAAGCGTTTTTCCATTCATGGGAGAGGGGACAGGGGTGCTGGGGAGAGAAAGAGAGGGGAGAGGAGAATGGGCAGGAGTTATAGTCTAAGGCGATGGGTGCAAAATACAGCTAGAATTGCTCAGTAAGGCCTAGGTCACATTTGGCCACGGCGGCGTGGGGTCTCAAAATCTACGGCCACTAGCAATTATACGGCGCCGCAGTACTTTCACGGTCACACAATGTAGCAGTCACATATGTTTTTATTTTTCGGGGAGCCGCAGGCCATATTTAGAAATTGGTGGAGACCGAAAACGTGGGGTTGCCGTACAGTCTTTGATTTTGATGTCACACGGTGACCTTAGGGCGCTCCTGCGGCGGCCATAGAATTTTCAAGGCAGACGCAAGGCGAACGCAGGGGGGCCCTAAGGCGAACGTGCGGCCAGACGGACGGTAACGAATGGGTTATTTTTTTTTTCACAGTTTTTTTTTTTTGCAGCTTGTCGAATTGCTACGGCAACGTAAGAATGAAAAAAAGTTAATAACTCCCGTTATATCCACGGCGACCTTACGGCCTGTAAAATATAGCCAACGGCGTAGGCCACCCTGAGGCACCGCAAGAAAATCTTGCGGCCGCCGCACGTTTCTGTTAATTCAGAGGGCGTACGGCCGCCGTATCCTCGCCGTAGAGCAAATGTGACTTGGGTCTTAGAATTGTGGAGACCGAAAACGTGGGGTTGCGTACGGTCTTTGATTTGATGTCGACGGTGACCTTAAGGGGGCCCTGCGGCGGCCATAGAATTTTCAAAGGCACGCAAGGTGCCCGCAGGGGGACCACAAGGGGGGCCTAAGGCGAACGTGCGGCCAGACGGACGGTAACGAATGGGTTAATTTATTATTTTTTTTAACCAGTTTTTTTGTTTCGGCTTGTCGAATTGCTACGGGCGAACTAGAAATGAAAAAAGTTTATAATCGCGTTATAAATTCCACGGCAACCTTACGACTGTAAAATATAGCCAAACGGCGTAGGGCCACCCTGAGGCCACCGCAGAACTATGCGCGGCCGCCGCACGTTTCTGTCAATTCAAGAGGGCGACGGCCGCCGTATCCTCGCGTAGAGCAAATGTGACTTAGGCCTTAGTGATAAATGCATGAGACTTGGCACAATTATTTTTCAACCCATACTGATTATTTTAAGGGTGGAGCCATTGAATACAGCATGTTCCTAGAGCCTAAGTCACATTTGCTCTAACGGCGAGGATACGGCGGCCGGTAACGCCTCTGAATGACAGAAACGTGCCGGCGGCGCAGAGTTTCTGCAGGTGGCCTCAGGGTGGCCCTACGCCGTAATGGTAAAAAAAATAATAAAATTAACCCATTCGTTACCGTCCGTCTGGCCGCACGTTCGCCTTAGGGCCCCCCTTGTGGTCCCCCCTGCGGGCACCTTGCGTCTGCCTTGAAAATTCTATGGCCGCCGCAGGGCCCCCTTAAGGTCAAACCGTGCGACATCAAATCAAAGACCGTACGGCAACCCCACGTTTTCGGTCTCCCACATTTCTAAGACCCAAGTCACATTTGCTCTACGGCGAGGATACGGCGGCCGTACGCCCTCTGAATTGACAGAAACGTGCGGCGGCCGCAGAGTTTCTGCGGTGGCCTCAGGGTGGCCCTACGCCGTTTGGCTATATTTTACAGGCCGTAAGGTCGCCGTGGAATTAAACGCGGAGTTATAACTTTTTTTCATTTCTACGTTCGCCGTAGCAATTCGACAAGCTGCAAAAAAAAAAAACTGGTAAAAAAAAATTAACCCATTCGTTACCGTCCGTCTGGCCGCACGTTCGCCTTAGGGCCCCCCTGCGTTCGCCTTGCGTCTGCCTTGAAAATTCTATGGCCGCCGCAGGAGCGCCCTAAGGTCACCGTGTGACATCAAATCAAAGACTGTACGGCAACCCACGTTTTCGGTCTCACAATTTCAAAATATGCCGTGCGGCTCCCCGAAAAATAAAAACATATGTGACTGCTACATTGTGTGACCGTGGAAATACTGCGGCCGCCGTATAATTGCTAGTGGCCGTAGATTTTGGAGACCCCACGGCCGCCGTGGCAAATGTGACCTAGGCCTTACTGAGCAATTCTAGCTGTATTTGCACCCATCGCCTAGACTATAACTCCTCCCATCTCTCCTCTCTCCTCTTTTCTCTCCCAGCACCCTGTCCCCTCTCCCCATGAATGGAAAAGATTTCAAAGGGTCCTATATGTATGCATGCATGGCATTGCTTGAGGTCCCTCGAGGTGTTCCACATGATATGAAATAAATCTGTCAAAAGATTAACGTTAAAAAAAAAATTACACATTTGTGTGTTTGAAGCCAAAGCACTACTACTGGCATGATGTACCCCCTCTTTTCCACCCTCCAACTCTGTCCATCTTCTCCTCCTTATCCTACCCCCCCCCCCCTTACTACCCACCTCCTATTCTCTCCCCGCATCGTGCCGAAACAGAAATGACTATTAAAATACGTTTTCCATTTTAAAACTTCAATTTCCATCAGATATTCTTCCCGTTTTTTGAAACAGAGTCTTAAACCATCTTAGCGACTACAAAAAATGAAATCAGATATCGAATTAGAGTTAAGATTAAGCAGTGAGGGAGTCAGTGTGAACCTTACAAAAGAGGCCTTTGGAGCCTCAGAGCTGTGCGGAGCAAACAAAATGGTGGAGATTTGATTTTTGAAGCCCCTCCCTGAAGGACAGAAACACTGGAGGAGAGTATTATAGTGTAGATAACACCATACTTAAAAAAAAATAAAATAGGGGCAATACCCCTGGGCACTCACCTGGTAGAATGATGATACTGAAGAGGAAATCAACGTCGAACGGAATCAGCAAAATGTACCAATGAAGCAATCTTATGGCCCAATTTTCTAATGTTGTGAATAAACTTTGGTTATATCATGGGTGATGAAGTTGTCGTCAAGTTTCATCGGAACCGTCTTTGTAGTTTCTGAGAAGAAAGCAATACCTAGTTTGGGAGGCAACCTCCGCCCCCCCCCCCCCGCCACCCTGAAGACCCACTTAGACCCCAATGTTTTTTTAATGGCATGAACAAACTTTGGTACATCACGGGTGATGAAGGTCGTGGTCAAGTTTCATCAAAATTATGTGTCCAATTTTGGGAGAACCCCCTGTAAAACAACTTCGACCACAATTTTTTTAACGTCATGAACAAACTTTGGTACTTGACGCATGATGAAAGTTGTGGTGAAGTTTCATAGGAATTGTGTGTGCAGCTTCTGAGAAGAAGCAAATACCTATTTTTTTTGTGGGGGCGGGCGGGGAGAGGGGTCAAACCTGGACACACTTTGACCCCTGCTAGACCCCCTTTAACACCATTTTATAATGCCATGAACAAACTTGAGTTGCAACGTATCAAATGTCATTTTAGCCAAGTTTGGTCACAATCCCATCAACAGTTTCAGAGAAGAAGTTATAAGTGTTTACAGACTGACGGACGGACTGATGACACGCCATCCTATAAGCTCCCTGGAACTACATTCCAGATGAGCGAGTTTTGATTCCAGATTTTTTGGAAAAAATAAGGAATTTTATTGATTTATGTTTAAGTACAGAATTATTTTACAGTCTTATGTTTATTATGCTAAGTTGTCATTATCACCTTTTCACTTCGTTTGAGATGTACATAATGTATATAACGATGATATCACACTTGCAGGTTGAAAAGGATCCTCGAAAAACTCTCCTAACAGGAACATCTAGACACTTATAATAAAATTTAGATTTGTACTTTGTTATTCCAGCTCGGAATGACCACAGATCACATCCCTTACCGTTGGCTTCCGCAGATTTAGCTCCTTTTAACTTCCATCTCGTCTTATTAGTGGTGGATAACAACTCTTACATCGCATTTGTTTCAGGTGATAATTAATACAGAAAAACATCAGAAGACCAAAGTTGGTGTTCACCTACCCCCCTAACTTGGCAAAAGTGTTCACCTACTTCTGTGCCAATGTCGCTGGCACATGTCGATGGTTCACCTAGTAAAGCAGACAAGTCCAAACTCGTTAAAAAAGCTTGAGAACCAAGTAGTCATGGGTTTACCACCTGCTATGATCGATTATGTTGTTGTTATTGTTGAGGCAATGTTTTTCATTTAGATACTGGCAAATCTCCCAAGTACGTTTGGTGGCATGCCTTGGTGATCTTCACAAAATTGTGCAGCTTTGCTCCACGGTTACACAAAGTGTGTGATACATACAACAGCCCATCAATAAAGGATGTTGAGAGATCAAGTCATGGGTCGACTGATTCAGAATGTATGACAGGACCAGAGTAATAGTGCCCTCAAAAATTTCAACAAGGACTGACATTGAGAAAATTGAAGACTGCTCTGTCGAATTATTGCTGAAAGAATGGCAGAGTGACAGTGATATTTAAAGTGTTACAAAAGTGGCAGTTTTTCATGGGTTGGAGCAGGAAGTCATTTTAAAGTAAAAAAAGAGATCATTGGAGAGGTGTTCCATTCCTGACCGAACACATCAACATTAATAGGCTGACAGGTGCATTGTTTGGCATATTAGTCACACGAGCAGAATACCCGTCCTAAGGGCAATCTTGTTCCAAGCATGCAACACTTCTTCCAATGCATACCTTTATTTGGGCGGTGTATAGGCAACTGACAGCTCTGTGCAGCCAAAAAATTGTACGTACTCTTGGTCACCTCCTACACTATACTAATGAGCGTTTTGCAAGAAAAAAAAATCAAACAAATAATATAGATGATCTCGTTCACTGCCACTGCAAATGAACAATTTGCCAATGGAGACAAAAATAACAAATAAAGAATATAGATTAACTAATTACCTCCTCTTGCTCACCACCTATGCTACCTGGAACTTCGATGCAGGAGGCCATACTTAGAGCGGACGCTGCAAACATCAAAATTCAAAACACCTGCTGCTGTGTAAATCAAACGCCATCTCTCTCGAAGCACCACCCACACAGACAAAACCAACCACCACGTCTGTTCCCGATGACGTCACTGCTGTTTTCCAAACCTGCAAATTCTAAACATAACATCACCGCAGAATGCACAACATCCCCCGCTGTGAAATACAAAATTGTAATTCAAAACACCTCACTGCACTGGAAAATGTGGCAACAGGAAGACTGGACTGTAAATGGTGGAGACTTGTAATACCCTTCTCCACCTGGAGGCAGCGCTACACAATACACATTTACATAAAGAATTTATGTCCCTCCCCTCCAAGACCACCAGCAAAGATAAAAACACACCTATACATTAATTGGGATCATGCTGATCCTATGTCTGAACAATACCCTGGTACTGAGAGTGCTGTGAGATGTGGTGATACCATCTTTGACTTCGTTCCAGTTGTTACTGGCCCCCACATTTTCAGCACTTGTATGGACTGGATTCTGGGGAGGATGTCAGAGAGATCAAGCTGCGGTGCAT
>CM068954.1:31274920-31288137 GCA_035128595.1 Eptatretus atami | reverse complement strand
ACTAAAAAAATCGAGTTATCGGAAGTTAACTGGTCCGATAACGATAAATGGAAGTTAACTTCCGATAAAATAGTCTGATAAAAAAGTTAACTTCGATAATTATCTGTTATCGGATTATCGCTTTTGTGCCCAACACTGCAACCTGGACCTTCCGAGCGCACCAGGCTCACGCTCACCACCGGCACCCAGGCCGTGCTGACAACCCAGAGGAGGCAGATGAGGTGATCTCGCGTGATGAGATCCGTCCCGACCGCCTTGTTGAACTGCGCCAGACGACGACGCCCTCGGATCGCGCGGTGATGCCAGTCAGCAGCAAACCCCAGGCAGAAGATGCGCTCGACCGCATGACGGGGACGCATCATCATCTTTACTGTCGTTTTTGGGGCCTGGGTCCACTCCCCTGTCGCCTGCCTCATTGGTGACGGGCGTGTCAGTGGCTCCGCGTTCTTGAAAAAGAAACCGCCCCGTCTGTGGTCCGCGTGTCACCCAATTGGGCGGAAATGCGCATACCTTATTGGCGATAAGGGCAGAACGAAAGTGCTCCATGCGCGATAATTTGTGCGAAACTCCCACACATGCCCTGGGCATGGAATTCGCGCCCACGGACACACGCCCGCCATGCCGGCGAGCGCTTGCGAAGAGCGATGGACAATGCCGGCGAGGCAGAAGGTTGTGTTGTTGTTGGGGTAAAAATCCTATCTATAAACTACTTGCAGTGCAACGTACGACTTTAATTCCCATTAAGACATAGGTGGAAAGGGGAGCTTCTAATCCACATTTTACTTACGAAATAACTGAGCTAACGGGGACCTGAATGTTGAGTGCTTCATGTGCCAGATTCGTAACACTAATTACGGGCCTCCCCGTAACAATTCCAGGGAAAGATCCGTGGAAACATTGGCCGAATGATGGGGTTGGAGTAAGGTTCTCAGGGTTCTCTTAGACTTGTGATTCATTGTGTTAACTGGTAGTCTTTGAAAATCCCTGAGTGTACCTTGGCACACATGGCCGCCTGGATCAAGTACGAGAGGTAATGTTCACTAATGGCACTTGCCTCTAAGCAGTGCAGCTGTGATGACAAGGCACAAGGCTTGGGATTGATTTACTCTGAGCTGTGATTGCTGACAGACTGCCCGGTTTGTAGTTTATCTTTATTTCCGCATGACTGTGGATTTGCTTGCGAGACAACTCAACTGTGGTCCAATCTCCAAGAGAGCCTTTGTTTTAGTGGGCAGTCCATCAGCCTTGAATCTGGTAACCTTTCCCTGAACGCCTGGCTTTCAAAAATTCCATCAATTACACATCTATTAGAAATGTGCTCGGGATCGGCATACTCGCAGTCAATCAGATAATCCTTCAGGTCCTTACAAAGTTATCAAAGTCTCCTGCACTCTTTTGTTTCTGCTGCATCCAATTTATAGTCGGTGTTTCAAAGTTTGGAAACGCCATCCGTACTTAAATGGCTGGTCGTGTTGTTAGAAAGCAAGCAGGTCCAGTTTAATCTGAACCGTGTAAGTCTTTGTAAGATAACTGGTTTTTATTCTAGGACTGAAGCAGCACTCCAGTCCTCGCGAGATCACAGACACAGTGAATCCAGATCGAGCCGCAGAACCTACTTTACATTAACAGGTTTCAGGCCAATGTGCTCAATATGACAATTTTGTTTTCTGATATCCCAAATACATGCGCTATCAATACAAGAAGTTCTCTATGTGGGCTTCAAACAGTATGAGAAACAACTGGACACAGCAGTTTGAAAGTATGAATGGCTCAATATGCAGAAACCGAGTGCGACATTTGCAGAAAAGCACAGATCATGTTGCTGTTTTGCGAAGCAGTGATGACGTGCAATCGAGTGAAATAAACAGTTCCCTCGATTCATCTGAACATTGGCCACTCCACTCGATGCAGTATGGCAAAAAAGATGAAAGGAACACTAATTTTGTCAGTTTCAAATAATTATTCAATCCATTTCGATGGATATCCCCTGTTCGGGCTGTTTTTGGCTGATGTTACATCGCCGATGTAGCGAATCTGCACAGAGAAACCGTGACTGAGCAGATTCGTGTGAAGCACTGGTGGCCCAGCTGTCGTATTATGTTATTTTTCATACATGTACATGAAAAACAAAGGGATGTTCCCGAGGCTGAATGTTCTGCTGATATTTTTGATGGCCATATATATATAATTCCAGTCAATGTGTGGTGTGTGTGTGTGTGTGTGTGTGTGTGTGTGTTGGTGTGTGTGTGTGTGTGGTGTGTGTCTGCGACTGCTGTTTTCTGCGCACCATTCTGGTCGATCTAATTGAACATACACATAAGGCTGGGACCTGAGGATGTGCCTTTTTCAAGGTTTGATATTTCGGACAAGTGCTTCCAGTATGGCATTTAGTTTACCAACCAATGAACACAGAAACGTTGTTGCGTGGGCGTGGCGATGGGGAACGGGAAGCTCAAGCCGGCGTCGCCATGACGGGTTAACAACGTACGGGCTCTGCGATATATGATGATTCGTGTATTCTTAATTTTCTCGATTTCTTCTTGCGCATTTTATAGATAAACACAATGCCCCAAGTTATGATCGTTTTCATTTAGACGGTGCATAATTTTCGGTAAGCATCATGAGTGAGCTGGTATGCTCCGAACCAGGAAGGTAAAATTTTTTTTTCTCTTCTCTTCTCTTATTTGTTTTTCTTGCGACAACATGCCGAAAGTAAAATACGTGGCGCTAATTGAATAATTGGCCATGTAAAACCTAAATTGGCAATCATCCGTATGTGATATGCGACTTCCGCGCCACGGCACAGTACGGGCAACGCGAGAGCGAAGAAACAGCCTGTGTTGGTATGTTGTTTCTGCTCGGCGTTGGAATAATTTATTTATTCTTTAGCGGCACGTACTAGTATATATAGGATTCCAAGCAATGTGGTGTGTGTTGTGTGGCTGTGTGTGTGTGTGTGGTGGTGTGTGTGTCTGTGACATGCTGCTTTCTCGCAACGCGCTGGTCCGAATCTAATTGAAACTTGCCAAGATATTTGGCTGGAAGACCTGAGGAATGTGTCCTTTTTCAAGTTTTGATATTAATCGGACAAGTGCTTCCAAGGTTATGGCCATTTATTTACCAAAACAATGACAAGACACGTTGTTGCGTAGGCGTGGCCGAGGAAGGAAGCTCAGCGCGTTTCCCCCCATTATACGGGTTACAACGTCAGACTTGCCGGATAATGATGACTGAGTGTTTGCTGATAATTTCTCGATTTTCTTATGCGCATTTATAGATAACAACAATGCGCCCAAAGTTATGAATGTTCTATTAGAGCGGGTGCATAAATTTCGGTAACATCAGAGTGCTGGTATGTCTCCCGAACAGGAGTAATTTTTTTTTCTCGTCTCTTCTCTTCTCTTTTTGTTTTTCCTTGCCAACGACATTGCGAAAAGGTATACGTTGCGCTAATTGAATAATTTGGGGAAAAAAAAAAAAAAAGAAATAGGGTATTAAAACTAAATTGCGAATATCGTAACTGCGAATAATATGCGAACTTCCCGGGCCACGCCATGTACGGTGTAACGTCGAAGATGCGAAGAATAACGGCCTGTTGTGATTTGTGTTTGTTGCTCGCCGGTTTGAATATTTATTTATTAATTATTAATTTTTTTTTTTACGGGCACGTACTAGTATCTATAATTGCCAGCCAATCGTCTGTGTGTGTCTGTCTGTGTTGTTGCGACCGCTGTTTTCTCTCGACAACCACTGGTCGATCTATTGAAACTTGCCAGAGTATATTGCTGGGGCCCTGTGGATGTGGCCTTTTCAAGGTTTGATAATTAATGCGGACAAGTGTTCCCAGTTATGGCCATTTATTTCCAAAACAATGACAGGACACGGTGCTATGACATCACGATTGCGTCACAATTCTTCTTCTTTTTTTTTGCACGTACGGGCACGCGAGAGCGAAGGAACAGCCTGTGTGGTTTGTTGTTTCTGGTCGCGGCTTGAAAGTTTTTTTTTTTTTTTGCGCACGTACGGGCGACGCACGTACGGTACTACACTCAATATTGTTACGGATCGGAACCATTTGTCATTCAACATACAGGTCCCAAAAGTCAGTTATCCCCCGTTAAGTACATGTTGTAGTCAGATCCCTTACCTTTTGTGTAGAGGGGGAATCAAAAACGTGCGTGGCGACTTCTTTTAGTTTAGGTAAATTAAATATTTACCATCTAACACACCAAGCCATCTGATGACCCCGTCGGCCGTCACGATCTACCACCAACCCGCTGCACCAAGAAACGTACCTTTGCAAACGTTGATGACTGTTACTCCGTCGAGTGTGGGGCGATGCACGATGATGAGGGAGTGGGATGAGTCGGGGTTTGGTACGAGGCTGGCCGTTGACCAGAGTTATACTGTTACCATCCAAGTTTGAACCCTACGTGGAAGGAGCGAGTTGGGGTTTCCGGCAGGGGCCAAGGCCCCGCCCCAGAAAGGTGGGCGTAGGACCCCTGTCCAATGAGGGGCGGACAGCCGAGGCGTTTTTCGCAAGAGCCCTCCCCGTGGTGGGAGGAGATATAATTCTCGCGAGATTCTCTGAGTAAGGAAGAGTTTTCATGGTGGTTGGATCAGGCAGTTTTTGTAATGTGGCCGTGAGCAGTCTGGTTCATTCTTCAGGTGGCGTTACAGGGAAGAGGAGTTCTGTGGACCCCGACTATTCACCACGCGAGCTCTTGGCCATGAGCGCCACGAGTCCCACACGTGTGACTGGGACCAATAACCGAACGACCTTGGCAGGTGCCGGCACTTAAGAGCACGCTTTCCCTCCAACAGACCAGGTACCACCGAACTCTGACCCGCAGCTTGTCTCTGCTCTCACGGCTGTGAGGGTCAAATAAAGACTCCTGGGGTTTTTTCTTTTTGTGTGGTGTGTCTCGCGTGTGGGCGTTCTTTAAGTAGACTGAGTAAGTTGTTCTTGCTTTTGTAAAATATTCCTGCTTGCATATTTGCGCCACGTCTTGCCTTTGTCCTTTATTTTACTGTTAAATAATTTATTAAGAATGGTCCCCGCAGACCGTTTCTGACGCCTTCTTACCATTGGTCTAGCATGGCCGGAGTCTGAGTATAAGCAGGGTTTCATCCCCGATAATCCATTCATTATCCAGCCAGTGTCAGTAGCACTGGCTTGTCCGTGTCGCGTCGTCTGTACATGAGAGGAGGTAGGTAGTTATGTGGGACTATCTCACCCGCATGTTGGCGGCAGTCGTAGAAGTGGACCCGGTTTTCGAGCAAGCACGTGCCGAGGGCTATGGTTTCCCGGAGTAGTCGAATCGTGTAGTTACTTAGGTAAATTGGGTTTTAGACAAACAGACCCTACGCTATCGGCGGTTGAGATATTGGTTTCGCACGGTCGTGTTCATCGACACGCGCAGCTCACGTATTATCCGGAGCGACGGCCTACAATTGCGGGGAGTCTGGTGGGAGAGGCGTACTCCCCACCTAGTGGTAGCGTTCTCGCCACCGACCCCTGAGCCCAACACAATATCTAGTATAGTATATAGTGCGAAGTATACATCATTCAGGTTCCCCGAGATCAGTTATTTTCGATAAAGTAACGTATGTTTTAGGTTAGAGATCCCCACCGATGGTGTAAAGGGAATGTTGTGTGTCGGGCGTGTGAATCATTTCGAGTTAGCCGTTATTGCCTTTTCTAGTTTTTATTTCAAGATAAGCATATCTCTTCAACGACACCACTTACAACCAAGCCACCGCTGTAACACAACGACTAAAGTCTCAACAACCACGCCAATTCGGGCCCACCACAGCGCCAACCCACAGAGAACTGGCAACCACGACATCTCAACAAAACTCACCCATCTCCATAAGTCAAACACATATTCTGACGGTTATTACAGAGAAAAGATACGAGCCCCGATGACTCCTGATTGTCCCCCCCTGCACACCCGCCGCGTAGAGCGGCGATGGGTGTGTGCGCAGTCGAGACTGTCGGAGATAAAGGTACCTGAAGGTGTAAAGATGTGTGTGTGTTTGCGATTCGATAGGTGACAAAGAAGTACCGCTTTAGGCCTTCGGCGCGCCGCACTACAAGGCTTGTACGGAAGTGTTGTCTCGCTCAGACAAGGACACTGCTGTGCTATGATGGATGGAACTGTGAGGTTAGGTGGAGTGGAAGCGTTGGAAAGACGCTTGAGTCTGAAACAGTTGAGCGGGTGGAGAGACGTCCGTTGAGCGTGGGAGTTCGGAGGTGGGAGGCTGAGTTCGGAGTTGGAGTGGTTGGAGTGCGGGCCAGTTTGGTTGCTGGAAGGTTCGCCGGCGCAACGCAGGCAGCCGGGTGAGACACGTTCACTCCTCCAGCGAGTCGTCGCTAAGCCACGACGAGTGAAGGCCGACGAGAAGGGAGCCGTCCGGAGCTGGGGGGTCCGGGAAAAGACACCGGGGTCGCCGAAACAAGAGCCACCGGAGCCCGCAGGGGCGGCAGGTAAACTACCCCCGGCTCTCGGAGCCCTTCGGTCCTCCCGGCTCGAGGAATATGAAAGGCTTTGAGCCTGTTTCTTTCTTTCTTGGGTTTGCATGAAAGTCTGGCGGGCCTTTGTCCTTAAGTAGTGATTGTGTAAGTGCATGTACATAATAATAGACATGCTGTACGCTTTTGCTAAGTGTCTGTCCCTGATCTCATTATTATTGCTGTGCTGCTCTGTGTCCAAATACAATTTCCACATTGTTGATGCACCTGCTTGTTGACGTCCCTTTCTCGCATTGACTGCCTGGAGCGTTTGGGGATTAATGGCTAATTAAAGCTGATAACCTAATAATTCGTCCGACGGGACTTGCGATATATACCGTCGGGCATTCCATACGGAACGAACCGCTAGCGGCTCGTTTTCGTGCAGTCCTAACGTCGATGATAAACTCCCGTATCTCTGTCCGCGCGACATATTAGTACACTCGACAATTCGGCGTCGATGCCCTCGTAGCGCGTGGACAGAGGGATCTGGGTTTTATGGTGTTATTAGAACACCAGTTAGCTGGATTTCGGCGTTGTTCGAAGCTACGACTAATTGTCGGTTCAGGTGGAGCGGTGCGGCTGGATTGGGCTGAAAAGAGTCCGTGTGCAGAGCCGAACGGCAGAATTACAACAATAATATTATCTATATATATATATAATGTTATATAGACATTGAGCGCAAATGCAAAGCGGCCTGCCCCACATCAGCTGATTGACAGCGTACAGTCCACGCCACCTCGGATCCTTCTATTATTTAACAAAGGAAAAGTATTGTTTTCTTACGTGTTTATTGAATCCTTTCAAGCTCTATTAACATTACAATACCAAAGATGATGCACTAGGTAAAACTCTTTTCGTATGTACAAATCATTGCATTGATTAGAGGCAGCTCGGAAGTTGCCTTCTGACAAAAAACTTACTGTTGCTCTGTGAGGAGAGGGTATTGCGTTTGGGTCCGGTCTGTCTGTCTGTCTGTTGCTTGTCACACAAAAAAAAACTTTTTTCATGCATTTCCTCCTAAACCTAGTCGGACTGAAACGAAATTTTCATCATAGGGTGGCAACGACTCATGCATCATGATGTAATAATTATGGACTCAATGGTCATTGGTGTGGCTAGCATTGTTGGAAATGGAAAAATTTGGACTTTTATCTTTGAAACTGGACCAAGAAAAAAATTGAAACTTGGCTCAGTAGAACGGCTTCTATGGGGAGTAAGTGTGTAATCTTTTATGACATCATAGGTGCCTTCGTAGACGTCATAATTGCAACATGTAAACGCTACAATCTGATTCAGTGTGACAGTTTTTGAGGGTCATCTGGGATAAATGGGCTCACAGAAAAAAAAATGATTATCAGTCGATGTAATTGGCAATCATATTTGTTTTTTGTGTTTTTTAAACTTCAAAATCTTCTTCTCTGAAGTGGCTAAACAGTTGAGGTGAAACTGTTACACGTATGACCGCCTAGTCAGAGGAAACAAAAGGTTCACAGATATGCATCAGAGTCACGTGGTTTCATAGCTCTATTGGACTTATACCCTAAAACCCATAAAAAAAAATCTTCTCCAGAAAGGCTAGACAGATCGAAGGGAACTTCACACAAATGTTACCCAAGCCTTGTGTGCAAAGTTTTTGAAGGAATAATTGATAGTTCACTTGGTTGGCATCATATTGGATTGAGCAAATATTAAATAATGTTTGCTCTGGAACATGATCAATGCAACATGAACCTGCACATATGATGCATCATGATGGGAATACATGTGTTTAAAATTTTGAACCTTGATTCAGATAACGGCCTGGCCAGCAGAATTATTTAAATTTTTTGATCTGGGTTTTTTGTTTATTTATTGTTATTTCATTCTTCATTTTTGAATAAGGCTTACTTGGCTTTGCCGTTGATGGGTTTTGAGGGTAGAGGAGTAGTCAGCATGAAAGTGAATCCTATTAGGTTTCCATCCTGGTGACTTCAATCTTTGCATTTGGCTTGTCGAGTTCTTCAATTACTCCAATAGGACTTTACCTATCTGGTCTTCCAATGATTTGAATTGAATTTATTTTAATCCATTCTGAATTCAATTGAATAATAATGAAAAACGTCATGGGTCAGGTCAGGTGTCAATCAAAGCGGGTTGCATCAAAGCGGGATGTCTTGGTCCAGGTCATCACTGCCAGCATTTAAAAGTGCATTATAATTATGTCTCATTAATTACATAATACACCAGTACACAACGCAACAAAACTACACAATCACCATGCAAAATATACCACCAAACAGTCCTGGTTAAGGCCTGTCACACCCTTGATGATTTAGCCGCAATGGCAACTGTATAAAATGTATTAAAACGTTGGCGTACGCTGAAATTTTGATGTTTTAAAAAAGTTTTGTCGTTAATCATAACTGTGTTTGTCGTATGCATAACATATTAGTACAGGCACAGAACGTTTCGTTGTCTTATAGATAATTATACCACAATGCTTAGCCTGTTGTCGCGTTCACAACCTATGCCCAACGATAGTTTAACTTAGGCATAGAGCGCTGCACGTATCGCCCGCGAATCGTGGCTAGCCTGTTAAAAACCTGCGCACGCCATTTAAACATAACCGCCTGAGAATTGGAGTTCAACATCCAGTCACACCTTGACGATTTAGCCCGGCGTATGCCGACCTATGAAAAGTGTTCTAAAACGCTGGCACACGTCGAATACGTTAATGGGTAATTGTATACTTAAGAGCACGCTGAAAAACGATGAAGTACGCTGTCATATTTCGTGACGTTTAGTACGTCGTGAAATTTCAAGCATGCTGAAAATTTTACGACGTACTCGCGTAATGGCTCAACTTCCGCTACGCTGGGAATAAGTTGTAGGACAGATTGCGATCGTTGACACACGTCGACAAAGTTCCTTGTAAGTTACTCATAAGTCGAAACACGTCGATGGTAATGTTTAGCATACCCGAAACTTATTTTCTCCATCAAGGCACATTTTCTTTTTTTCTCTTGGCTCCGTGAAGGCACGTGATGAAATATCTGAAGTTGTTGTTTTTTTTTGTTGTTTGTTTTCAGTCTATCACGAATTTTAAAATATATTCGGACATTTGCTTTTAAGTTTCGACGTCGACGTGACAATATCCTCAAACAGAAATATTCACAGAGGAAGGAACTAAGAATAAGACATGAGCAAACTGAAGAGGCATCGGACGTGACGTAACGGCACGTGACGAAATATCGGAAATTATGTTGTTTATTTTTTTTAAACGCTGCAATACGCCATTATTACAGTAGCTGTAAATTAGAAACACGTTCAGTAAGTTCTGTGGTTCCGGAAGACGTCAATCAAATACGTCTACATTCGTCAATTGCGTTGGAGGTACGTACACATAGGTTCAAAGCACGTTACTCATAGGTTAGAAATAAGTTTTGGGTACGCTAAGCATTACCTCGACGTGTTTCGACTTATGAGTAACTTACAAGTAACGTGCCTCGACGTGCGTCAACGATCGCATAATGTGCCTTGGACGTGTGTGCACATCGTGGTAACGTGCCTACAACACGTTATTCATAGGTTATAAAATAAGTTTCGGGTACGCTAATCATTACCTCGACGTGTTTCGACTTATGAGCAACTTACAAGTAACGTGTGTCGAGTGTGTCAACGATCGCATAACGTCTACAATTATGCCAGCGTAGCGGAACGTGTGAGTCATACGCTGCATATGTCGTAAATTTCAAGCATGCTAAAATTTGAGGACAACCGCAAGTACAACGATGAAAGCACAGGGACTAGCGATATGGCAGTGTTTTTTAGCGTCTCTAACGTATTACAAACTCACCCATAACGTATTCGACGTGTGCCGGCGTTTTAGCCCAATTTTGCATACGTCAGGCATACGTTGGCTAAATCGTCAAGGTGTGACAGGCCTTTAGGGTCTGCAATCTCTGATTGCTCTTTCTAGTTAATTTTTTCATGAGGCTGTGAATTTAAATGGTATTTACAAAAAAAAACACAACTTGGGTGTTAAGTTAGACGACTCCATATTAAACAAAAATTTGTTTCAATTTTTTTTAATCTCATCGCAAATCTGTGCCCGCAGCACGCAATGGGTTAAAAAAAAACCGCTTTCGATTCCTACCAACCCTTTTTTTGGCTCCTTCAACTTGCCATGTATGATTTCGCTTTTCATGCCATAACTGTTCAATGAAAGTGCAATCTAAACACGAAGTGGCTTCCGACAGTCATGGTTTATTCCGGACGGCCGTTTGTCTTTCCGTGTAATTTTTTTTTACAAATTGATTATGAGTAGCCTAATTCGTTTTAAATTGGTGTTTTTAACTGATCGTAAATTAATTACATTCTTCGTGAGCATCTTAAATAGCATCAAACATTGTGTGTGGCATCAAGGCAGGTGTCAATCCAATCAATGGGAAGGAGTCACACACACACACACACCCACACACACACACACACACACCACACACACACAACACACACACACACACCACACAACACACACACACACTACTGGGAGGTTAACGGGACGGGTCAAGGACACAATGTGAATCCAAACAAATCAAATGTCCATTTCTTACCCAAAGAGCAACGGGAATAGGTCCGCGGAACGCGCGCAAACAAACAGGAAGGCGCCGTTAATTCAAAAACGAGAGGCACGACCTCACAAAACACACCGAGAACAGTTACAAACATGGCGCGACGGTATCTCCACGCCTCGACACTCATGTCCGATTGTCCGTCGCTCTCCGAAGGTTGGACCGTCCTTGTTTTGAATTAACCGATCTGTACGTTTCCCAAGCTTGACCGAACCAGTACCTCAAGCCCGCAGCAGCCGCATGGCTGAGGAAATCCGCCATTGCAAGGCTCTTCTTCTTCCACCGCGTCCTCTTCTTCTTCCATTTTTCTTCACGCGGCGGCCTGATTCAGCATTATCTTGTAAAACAAGTAATCTATAATCATGTGCATTTTTCTCCTCATTGATAATTAATTAGTTCGCGAAATGCGACCCGGAAACGATTAAAATGTTATCGGAACAAAAATTAACGGACATTATGGACTAAAAAAAAATCGAGTTATCGGAAGTTAACTGGTCCGATAACGATAATGAAGTTAACTTCCGATAAAATAGTCTGATAAAAAAGTTAACTTCGATAATTATCTGTTATCGGATTATCGCTTTTGTGCCCAACACTGCAACCTGGCATGAGAAAATGCGCCCGAACCGTCAAATCTCGCGCAATCTCGCGGGATTGGAACGAGATGAACAGACAAAATGGCCGCCGCAGAATTACCGGTGATTTCTACGGATTTTTTTTGCGGACAAAAAACAGTAGTCTAGTTGAGAAAACTAGTAGAGAAGCTAGTACAAATTGTACAAAATAACAGGAATCACGCGTGATTCGCCAGCCGGGCAGTAAGGCAGTATTGTGCACGCCGCAGCACAAAAGTTAGGCGCCATTGGCGAAAGGCGGCCCGTTAATTTGCACCCCTGCCTCCCACCCCCCGTACCCCCCACACAGTTGTCAGTGTAAATGATGCTTGGCTTGCATTGTTTTGCCATGTCACTTCACCCAGAATCAAGGAGCCTCCCCTTGACAGGACTAAGCAAAGCGACCCGGCCTGACGTCCATCTGTGGGTCAGTTCGTGGTGAAAAGATCAAGTGCACAAGGTATGTGACTATTACGAAGATGGCGTTGGGGTAATCTTGTATAATAATACGTGTGTGTGTGGTGGTGTGTGTGTGTGTGTGTGTGTGTGTGTGTGTGTGTGTGCGTGGTGTGTGTGTGACGACTCATAGACTCTAAAAGACGCAAAATGCTTATTTATTCTTGGTTTAGCATAAATAAGCCTTTTATGGGTTTTGAAGTTTTTCCTTGTTTTTTTTTAAATCCTTGTTAAAAAGTAGTTATCGTTATCAGATTATCGTTAACTTCCGATAACTTTGTATTATAATTACCGGATTATCGTTATCGGACTTAAAAATTGGGGTTATCGATTATCGTTATCGAAGTTAACTTTTTGGTTATCGGGCCCAACACTATACCCAGGTTGGTTAATGAGTGATTTGGGTGAAGAGTGAGTTTCATGGGTGAGGTTAGATGAATGAGTGAGTTTGATGGGTGAGGTTGGGTGAATGAGTGAGTTTGATGGTGAGGTTAGGTGGATGAGTGAGTTTATATGTGAGTTGGAGTGGACGAGTAGTACCCCCACCATTGTCACATCACCCAAACCCCCCGCCCCTCTACCCCATTCGTCCATCACCCACAACCCCCCAATCGTCCATCAGCCACAACCCCCACAACCACCCCATCACCCACAACCCCCCCCCCCAGCACTACTCACAACCCCCTGCCCCCATCACCCACACAAAAAGGTCCCCCCCATCACCCACAACCTCCTCCTCCCTGCATTATCCCCCACCCCCACCCCACTCATCAAACTCACTCATCCATCCATCCAACTCACTCATCCACCAACCTCCTCCATCAAACTCACTCATTCTGCAAACCTCCTCCATTAACTCATTCATCCAACCAACCTCACTCATCAAATTCACTCATCCAACCAACCTCATCCATCAAACTCACTCATCCAATCAACAACCTCACTCATCAAACTCACTCATCCAACCAACTTCACTCATCAAACTCACTCATGTGAGTATATTAAAAGTGTTTGATATTC
>CM068954.1:31235372-31247825 GCA_035128595.1 Eptatretus atami | reverse complement strand
CAGTCTTTGCCTACAGTGTGCAAAGTATTCACACCCCCGCCAAAGTTTTCACATTGATTTGATTCCACCTGAGCTTATTTCATGATGCTTTCAAATCAAATTTATATATCGGAGTCTTAACAGACTACTCAAAGTGCAAAGCTAAAAAAAATAGAATAAAATGTAAAATAAGTTACGATTAAAGCAGAGAAATCAAATGATTATCTAGTTGCCAAAAGTATTTAACTCCTTGGCCTTATTAACCCTAAATCACCTCAGAGCAAACTATTTATTTGAAAGGTTACCCTAAAATAGTGTCTTTGTACAAGTGAAATCCTGTCATACAGCGCGTTGTGTGAAGCAAATGAGTTACACTAATGTAAAATAAGCAATTTATGCGTTTCAGTTTGAAAACAATGTTAAAGAGCGCGTACGTAATAATTTAAATGTTTAAAAATCTTGTTGTTATTGTGATAAGCACTTTATATATAACAGACAGGAATGAAATCGTTCGATTAACAGCGATGCAAGGGAACGCAAAAGAAATGGATAGATAAGAACTTGACTTCACATTCGGCGGACGGCGCGCGAAAATCGCCGATGGTGGGCCGAAGGTTCCAGAATGATGGGCGGAGTACGTTTCGTTCGTCTCGTACATGAGTGGAAGCGTTCTCTCGGTTTTTCGTCAGCATAAATTAAATGGTTTTCACATATATAAACACTTTAGTTCACAATTTCCATTGAAATACTCCGGTTTTCCTCATTTGCCATTTCCCGTCGAGTTACGCACTGCATCTACTCGGATACGGCCCGTCTTGGCTGTCTTGAGGCACGTGGGGGGGGGACCCGCCGGAGACGTGGTAGACAACGCCGGACATTTCAAACCTGTGCAATTGTATACCATGGCACGCGCTGTAATAAGTTTCACTTGTATAATACGTGGTTTAACTTAAAAATTAAGCTCCGCCACTTATTAAGGAGTTTCAAGGTGTAACACACTTGGTCAACCAACAAGGGAAAATGAAGACCAAGGAGACTTTCCAAGTAAGTCAGACATATAGTGGTGGAGAAGCATCCATTATAGAGAGGGTATATAAGAAGATTTCAAAGTCACTCATTATCCCTTGAGTTTGTGTGAAATCCATCTAAGAAGAGGATATGATCCAACGTATCATACCACCCAGACTCTAGCCAGATCAGGTCAACCATCCAAACTCAGCAGGCGGGCAAGCAGGAATCTGGTTCGGATTCAATTAAAATCCAACAACGAGGTTTTGAAAGACTGCCAAGGCGCTATGTCCAGGAGGGGGTCAGGTTAATCAATAACAAATATCCCGTGTCCCTTCACAGAGCTGGCCTCTATGGACACAGGTAGCAAAAAAAATATCTTACTGAAAAGACTCAACAATTAGCATCGGATGGAGTTTGCAAAAAAGGCATTTTAATGATACTGCAGGCAGGGGTGGGAGAACAATTTTGCAATCAGATGAGACAAATTGACATTTTCGTCCTTTTATTCAAAGCATTCCACGTGGCGCAAACCTAACAGTGCACATCACCACTCGTCAACAACATCCCTCCTGTCAAGCATGTGGTGGCAGCATCATATTCTAGAGTTGGTTTCATTATCAGGACTGGCAAGCTAAGCTTGTAGGATATAAGGGACAATGGATGTGCAAAGTCCAGGAGAAATCCTTAATGAAAATGATTGAGTCAGCCATGAATCTGAACTGGGAAGGAGATTCACATTTCACAGCAGGAACAATGGTCCGAAGCACAAAGCTAAAGCCAACACTGGAGAGGCTGATTAAGAGAAAATAAACCAATGTCCCTCGCAGGGTGACCGTATCTTGCCAAAAGGTGACCACGTGTGACTTCTTTAAGGTCACACGAGGTGAACAAGCTGCTATCCACCAGGAGCGACTCCTTGAGAATATCTGCCTACGACAGAGAGTTCGATTGGCATGAATCGTTTCTAGAGTTAAGCGCAATGTGTTGATCCATGTTGCATAACGTCACCAAATGACAGCTCATAATGTTCCTCAACGCTTGACATATCTAGAAAGCACTCATCCGAGGCCTTTTTCAATTTGAGGGCTCACGTACCACGCATATGTTCTAAAACTTGAAATTTGCCTTGGGTCAAATATGCTTTGCACTTATGGCCGTACCATGAAGGTCCAGGCCATGCATTCACCCGCAACAATCTAATCAGCTGAGCCCAGACCATAGAACGCTATATTCCCATGAATTTGATGTGTGAAGACGATCCGAATCAAATTACTCAAAAATAAGGGGTCTTCGTCGACTCCCGCTGATTTGGGACAAATACCTTGACCTTTGACCTTACCTTTCAAAAATTTTATGCACAGCTACCAAGGAGACCTCTATAGGTGGCCTTCTGTATGCGAAGTTACAAAAAATTTCTCCAATGGATAACTGTTGCTCTGCCAGAGAATTTTATACTCGTGATTACAGACCAAAAAAATAAAAATAAAAAAACCGATACAAGGCTGACTAACATTTATCTTTGGTGACATTGGTTTATTTTCTTCTTAATCAGCCTCTCCAGTGTGGCTTTAGCTTTGTGCTTCGGACCATTGTCCTGCTGAAATGTGAATCTCCTTCCCAGTTTCAGATTCATGGCTGACTCAATCAAGTTTTCATTAAGGATTCTCCTGGACTTTGCACCATCCATTGTCCCTTATATCCTAACAAGCTTGCCAGTCCCTGATAATGAAAACCAACTCTAGAATATGATGCTGCCACCACCATGCTTGACAGGAGGGATGTTGTTGACGAGGTGATGTGCACTGTTAGGTTTGCGCCACGTGGAATGCTTTGAATAAAGACGAAAATGTTCAATTTTTGTCTCATCTGATTGCAAAATTGTTCTCCACCTGCCTGCAGTATCATTAAAATGCTTTTTTTGCAAACTCCATCCGAGCTATTAGTTGAGTCTTTTTCAGTAAGGATATATTTTTTGCTACCTGTCCATAGAGGCCAGCTCTGTGAAGGGAACGGGATATTTTTAATTGATTAACCCTGACCCCCATCCTGGACATAGCGCCTTGCAGGTCTTTCAAACTCGTTGTTGGATTTACATTGACATCCCGAACCAGATTCCTGCTTGCCCGGCTGCTGAGTTTGGATGGTTGACCTGATCTGGCTAGAGTCTGGGTGGTATGATACGTGGATCATTTCCTCTTCTTAATGATGGATTTCACCAAACTCAAAGGGATAATGAGTGACTTTGAAATCTTCTTATAACCCTCTCCATAATGATGCTTCTCCACCACTATATGTCTGACTTATTTGGAAAGCTCCTTGGTCTTCATTTTTCCCTTGTTGGTTGACCAAGTGTGTTACACCTTGAAACTCCTTAGATAAGTGGGGGAGCTTAATTTTTAAGTATACAAACCACTAATTAATACAAGTGAAACTTATTACAGCGCGTCGCTGTATACAATTGCACGAGTTTGAAATGTCCCGGCGTTGTCTACCACGTCTCCGGCGGGTCCCCCCCCCACGTCCTCAAGACAGCCAAAACGGCCGTCGGTAGATGCAGTGCGTAACTCGACGGAAATGGCGACAATTGAGGAAATACCCGAGTATTTCAATGGAAATGTGTGACTAATGTTTATATATGTGAAAACCATTTAATTTATTGCTTGACGGAAAAAACGAGAAACGCTCCCTCATGTACGAACGAACGAAGACGTCACTTCCGCCACCATCGCATTCTGTGTGAAAGACGCACTTCCGCCCACCATCGCATTTCGCGCCGATCGCCGAATGCTGAAAGCTAAGTTCTTATGCTATCTCTTTTGCGGTTCCCTGCACGCTGTTACGAACGATTTCATTCCTTCTGTTATATATAAAGTGCTTATCACAATAATAACAAGATTTTTACATTTCAAATATTAAGTACGCTTTTTAATTGTTTTTCAACTGAAAACGCATGAAATTGCTTATTTTAACATTAGTGTACTCATTTGCTTCACCACACGCGCTGTATTGAAGGATTTCACTTGTTACACTTATTTTGTAACCTTTCAAATAAATAGTTTGCTCCTGAGGTGATTTAGGGTTAATTAGGCAAAGGAGTTGAATACTTATGGAACTGATAATCATTTGATTTTCTCTGTTAATCTAACTTATTTACATTTTATCTATTTTTTTTAGCTTTGCCACTTTGGAGTAGTCTGTTAAGACTCCATATATTAAATTTGATTTGAAAGCATCATGAAATAAGCTCAGGTGGAATCAAAATGTGAAAACTTTGGAGGGGGGTGAATACTTTTGCAGCCACTGTAGCAAAGACTGAGTTCATTTTATTCAATCAAGAAAGAAAACAAAGTTAGTCGTGGAGAATCTTTACAAATGGTAGCTGACTTTCATTATCTTTGGTCTTGGATCAACAAAAGGTGGAAAGGTTTTGAAGTATGACGAGCCAAGGCCTGGACAGCGATCATTAAGATGAATACTATTGGGAAATCAAATCTTGATAGAGAGCTTAAAGTGAAATTCTTCCATGTTCCGTGCAATGTGCAACAGTGGAGAGTATGCTTCTATATGGTGCTGAGAGTTGAACCCTAACAAGGACACTTGAGAGGCAACTTGATGGCTAATATACAAGACGTTTGAGGGCAGCACTGAATATAAGCTGGAGAGAGCATCAAACAAATGAAGAGCGACATGGCGGACTCCGCTTTGTGTATCATAGTTTAAAAGAATGAAGACTAAGATTTGTCCGCCATTGTTGGAGAAGCATGCTGAAAGTTGTATCACAACTTCTGCTGTGAGAACCAAAGCAAAGCACGAGGTCTCGTGGCTGCTCTGTTTTGGTTCAGCTTCAGAGGGATACAAGTCTGATTGGGAACCAGCTCCGAATTATTATGGGAGTTTAAGAAACTCATCGCAAACACCCGAGTTCGCTCATACAGATGATGATGAGTAGCAACAGCTAATTATCACCCTACTCCAAAGAGATTAAACAGAGAAAGTGTTTTCACTGTTGCAGGGATAGGCAAAAATGAAAGATCTTTCTAAACCTGACCTAGTTGGAAGCACTTTCTTCGGAAAATTTGTGTTGAGCACTTAGTCGATCTTTAGGCCTGCCTCTGATAATGCAATGATGCCTGTTCAAGTCCAGTCTTCCTCAGTTATTTGTTTTTTTCTATCTTTTTTCCCCTGGATCTACAAGATAATGTACTGAACCGTGCATGGGAAGGAGATGAACATAGACATGGGAAGTAGGACATATACATGAGAAACCGTGCATGGGAACCCCTTCTCCAAACCTGTTGTATATAATGCCATGTCTGCATACATATTTTTGTGCATGAGCACACGTGGCCAATATTTTATGAAAATAGTATAACGGCCACAACTCCCACAGGCCTTCATTTTCCATCATCCCCTTTCGGTTTTATCCTTATATTACTCTCCCAACTGCTAACCCCTAACCCCAGGCATTCTCAGAGGTTCAGAGAGGCCCAGGCCACTTCCAGCTTTTGAAGCCTCTGGCCATAATTAAAAAAATAAATAATAATAATCATCATCATCATAATAATAATCATGACGACACATGGAAACAAAATAAAACCATCAGCTCAAAAAAGAGTGAAAAATAATTTGAGTCCTCTTTTTTTGGAATATATTTTTAATTTTTTTAATTTGAACATTAGAGTGTGTGTATCACTTTGGTCCAATAGGGATGCACATAAAAACAAGAAGTTGTGAAACTTAACAAATGCCAAAAAAATTAATAAGACAAGTGTCTAAATTTGAGGCCCCCTTTGAGCTTGAGGCCCAGGCCAAATGGCTCTCCAAGCCTCACTGCTGATTGGCCTTGCCTACCCCAATAAACCCTGAAACACCATGTCTCAGCACTGGTCCATGTGGTCTCTGACTGGCACCGCCATCAGTATGAGGTGTCGCCATCAGTATGACATTTTTATTGTGTTCTATTGTTATGAAAGTGCATTAAGCCATCTCGGTTTGTTGAGATCGGTGGGAAAGCCCACTAGCACAGCAAAATCGTTGGTTTGGATGTGGGCTAGGATCATATGACTGTGCTTCTCAGTTAAAATTCAGCCAATGAGATCTCTCAGCAATACTTGGGTAGATAAGCCCGGTGCGTGCGTGGTCCAAAAAGGATCCGCACACACCACAGCACTAATGCAGTAACAATAGCATGTCGCATTGTCTCTGCAGTCTGCCTCAACGAAAACATGCACACCCTGCTCTGTAGCCCTGAGGTGTGGGTGTTTCCCACCAAGGGTACTGTGGTGTGGATGGTGTACTGTATATCTGTGGAAGGTTTCCTTCTCTCTCCACACAAACGTGCAACCGAATGATCTACATTCCTCCAACCTGCTCGACTTGAACGTTGGAGCATGGTAAATGCCTAGTGAGAAGGAAGCCTCAGGAGGTCCATTATATAATTGTTTCTCTGAGAAGATCAACCAACACAATTTATGCTTCTGGGTTCACCATTGCATTGCGCATGGGAAGAGATGAGTAGTTTGTCTCTCAATAATAATCTGTGTTCTATTCGGAAGCATCGACAAAGAAAGTAAGATTAAAACATTGTGTGCAATATAGCATCCGAACTAGAGCGGCACAAGGTAGAGTGCATGCCTCCACTAGGCTTAACAGGTCACGTTTTGTATCCCACTGATAGACCGGATCTGGATCTGGACCTTAGCCAAAATCCAATCGGCTTGTTCTTATCAGCCGCCAAGTTTTCTTAAAACCCAACCACAACTCATGTTAAAAAAAATCTAAAATCTGGATTCGAATCCTCACCAAAATCGAATCAATTAGTCGTTGTCACACACCCAAGCTGTCCACCAAGTTTCATCCGAATCTGTCCACAACTTTTTGAGAAGTCCTGTTTCTAAAGTTTTTGGTCCCATCTCTCAATGGTGAAGAATCACTGAAAAAAAATGTAGAATCGGGATCCCAATGTTCACCAAAATCGAATCACTTAGTCGTTATCACATGCCCATCCTGTCTACCAGGTTTCGTAAGAATCCATTTGTAAGTGATTCTTCACCTTTCATCTCCTTTCATGTCCTCTACCTGTCAAGGCTGGGGTGCCCCGAAGCAGTGTTCTGAGCCCAGGTAAATTCGTTATTGATCTCTCTGACTCTTGAAAATCCCCTGAACTATTTGCTGATGTTCTCACCCTCTGTCGTGACATCCATCATCCTTCAGACAGGCAGGCTGCAGCCTCTTCCCTCTCTTCAGACCTCAGAGGAAAAAAAAATCACAAACTGCTCAAACACTATGTCTTTCAATCCTGACAAACCTCACATTCTCAGGATCTCTCTCGGAAAGGATCCCACCCACTTTTTAAACATCTTGAGGAAGTTCAAGTCATTCAAACCCTTGGGTTCCACCCACGAACAGCCATGATCTTTCTTGAGCAAACCACATTTCAAAGTTGGCCTCCAACGCCAGCCACCGACTGGGCATCCTTTATTGTACAAAGTCCTTCCTTGGCACACCTGAACTCTAATCCATCTACAAGGCTTTCATCCGCAGCTTGATGGAGTACTGCTCTCCCCTCTGGGCTGACTCTTGTTCAGCTTGCCACCATGGAAACCAAGGCCCTTAAGATTATTGGAATCTCCCTCGATGAAGCCGAGTCTATTGGCCTATCACTTCGCCATCACAGACAGGTCGGTGGTCTCTCTGTCTTCTACCGCCTCCTTGCACCCTCTACTCTTTCCGTGCTTTGTCCCCTCCCAGGTTTTTGCAGGGCTCACACGGTCTACCATCAATGATCGTTAGCCCACACCAAGCCGTCCTTATTCCAAATTTCCAGTTTTTCCTTCCTGAGAGTTTCCTTCTTCATCCATCTTATCCACTGCATGCGTCCTCTCCTATCCCCCATTCGTCCCCACACCCATTGTTTGTCCAAGTCTCATTCTATCTTGTCCTTCCACTCTGATGGCGGTGTCATAGGTTGGCGAAACAACCATAGGTTGGCAATCATAGCGCAGGCTCTGATGGGTCTTATGGCCTCCTGCATTGAAGATCCTTATGAGGAACTCATTTCAGATAAACCTGCGTTAACCATTGACCTGTGGCGTGATGGGATGTTTGAACGTCCAGTGAGGGGGGAAGCCATATTTAGGCAGGAATTTGTCATTTGTTCGGGGTGTTGGCGATAACTCACCGACCCTTTGTGAATCCCATCATGCGATGTTTATCAACTGATAATTTACACTAACTCCTGGGATGGCACACCCAGGGAACCTTGTTGTGTAACAGCCTTGCCAATGAAGCACCAACTTTACAGTTTCCAGTCGGATCAGGAATCAAAACAAGTGGAGATAGCTCAAAGAGTAACTATGGCAACACCCTCCCACTCGACCCCTCCCTCCATCTTACCCACCTCCCCAACATAAATGGCGGAATTTTAAAACAAACACAACAAATCACCCAGAGTTGGTGGGGACCACGTGGGATCAAACCTTAAATTCCAAACACTTCTGAAACACAAGGAGGAGGATCAATCTCCATTGATGAAATGGTTAAATTTAGTGGACACGAGAGACCCGTGAACCGTTGGGTTTGTGTTGTGACAGCGGTTGATAAAAAAAAAACATTAAAAAAAAAGAAAGATAGCTCCAGCGAACTATACTGCTGAGGTTGTTTGCATCTATGAAATACTCCCGGAGTACTTGACTGAATCGGGAATTGATTTTTTAATAATTTTTTCGTTGCCCGATTTGAACGAAACTTGAAACTGCATACCGCAGGAGAATGGTGAGTAAGGTGGGCCGAAATTTTGCGCTATTGTGTACCGTTTTGGCTGTATTTCGGGAACATACATACATATATACATAACATACATACATATATACAAGATGAGAGTTTTAGTAATATAAAGAAGATGAATGTCTGACTCGGGGATGTCCATTTATTACGTACGCACAGATGGGTGTGGGCGTTGAAGGTCATCCCGTGAGCTGTTAGTTGAACTAACTTTTTAGCCCGCCAGATGAGTTAAGCTCTTGCTATTTACAAATGAGAAACAAAGAATTACAAATTAAAATTTCAAAGTATTGTGTTCATGGTATCCTAATAGCAGATGATATGTATGTACATTGTATATACATGTACTAATAAATTGTTCATTAAATAGCATAATAGCATTAAATGTACATGTTCATAAATAGCACACAACGCGCACAGCACTGGCAGAACATCATTTATTCAAATATTTTTAAATATTGATAGAAACATTATACCACTTTGATATTTGACACTTTTGTAAACTTGAATATGCTCTTTCCAATGGTGAACAATTTGAAGTGGTATACCTTGTCATATATTGCAATCCTCACCTGAATTTCGGGGAAAAATGAAAATTTTCAATTTTTGAGGGATCATGACTGTATATAGAACTGATTAAGAAAAGTAAACATGTATTTGAATACTACTACCATACAGTTATTACATGAAAAAATTTAAGCTTCTGGGATGGGTCAATAAAATATATGGGGTCTCAAAGTTGGGTCTTCATACAAAACCAACATTTTTTTTCTGGATTTCAACTGATCAGCTAAAATTAATAGAGCTATACTCAGTTTTATGATTGTTTCTTACAGAGCAGTTATAGAAGAATAATCTCTGAAAATTTCAAGGCTCTAGCATTCATATTTAAAAAGTTGTGGTTTAAAAGTAGCCGTTCATTTTGTGATGCTCGCAACGACCATAAAAATAGGGCCACAACCACTTTTCAACCCTCAATATCTCGGAGTTGACCGCATCTATGGACCTAAAATTTTACGCAGCTTCATTTTGATACCTGGGAACTATTTTATGAAAGTTTAAAGTAAATCTGAGGGGGTCAACTGGGAACATTTTCTTAAAGAGCAGGTGGCAGGTCACCAAACATGTTCTGAAAATTTATCAATATGATTATATGTGCATTAAATAGTTCGATGCAAACTATTGTGGTTGCCTAACTATTGGGAAATTAATGAAATTTAACTCCGAAGTTTGTATTTCTCGGGGCGTTGAAAAAAACTGCCGTGTGCCCATATATGGATGGTGACGTCACGTTCTCCAAAACAAAGCGGCGCTCACTCGCTCATTGAAGAAGTGTCCAGTCAGCGGGCCGTTCTTTCGCTTATTTTGAGCTTGCAACTGTCTATATTATCCTTTTTTATTTTGAATTATTGTAGAACAAAGTTATTTGGATATTTGTACATCATGCCTTGTACGTGTGTCGTCTTGTTTTGCGAAAATGGCTGGAAACGGGTAATCGCTCCCACCGATTCCCGAAGGAATCAAACATTCGCCGGCAGTGGATAAGATTTGTACAAACAAAACGGCGAATTTTCCCCAAAGAAAACGGGTAAAGAGGACCCTTTGGATAGACTTGTCATTTGTGTGACCATTTCACAGCCGAGGATTACGAAGCAACGCAATGAGTGAGCTCGGTTTCAAAACAAGCGTGACGCTGTTCCCACCATTCAGCCTTCTCCTCCTCAGCTGGCTCCTGCTTCATCTTCTCACACTGTGTCACCTCTCAAGGATTGGGGCATGTGTTTATCTATAAATGCGCATAAGAAATCGAGAAATTATTAGAATAAGTAAGTCATCACTATCCGGAAGTCTGTACGTTGTAACCCGTGATGGGGAACGCGGCTGAGGATCTCTTCCCCATCGGCCACGCCATCATCACTTTCGCTGGGGTCAAGCTTAGCTGTCAGAAAGACTTCAACACCAAGGGTCCATTATATTTGGTCCATTATTGATTCATTCTATTTCTGACTCTTGAGTGACTAGAGGGTTGTGGTGGTCTTATGGCAGCTTAGCTGCCAGGGTAGCTATCATTTCTTGAAGCGCGACTGTGTCGCTGATGCAGTGCCCCTCTACCAGTACACACACTGGAACTGGTACTCATTTCGCCGACCTCGGAAGGATGACAGGCTGAGTCAACCCCCTGGTGTATTAATTCAGCGGCCGACGAGCTTGAACTCAGGACCCGAGGATCCCAAGCCACCCTAACACCAAGCCAACCAGGCTACTAGAGGGTTAAAAAAAAATTACATCAAGTCACAGACGAATCAAACTTTACATTATTTTATGCATCGAACAAGAAAATGAAAATCTACAAACCAATCTGTCTGGAGGATCTGTCAGTGTGAACTGCCGGACAGTCAGTCCTGCCACTTGTACACGAAATAGGCCGTTTTCTGGAACTTGCAAGTGGCTCAAATTATATGGCTCAGGGCCAGAAACTCCATAGTATAAATTCCCATCATCCTCCGACTCGTCTTCGGCAATATCGGAATGAAAACACTCATTTTCATCGCCGCTGAAATCACTCTCTGATTCGCATCTCGCCATTGTTTACACGCTGTTTCCGAATGTTCACGAAGTTTTCGGAGAACGTGACGTCATAGCATCTTCGGTAACTTCCGGTCTGTTTTTCGATCACCGAGAAAAGTTTTGACTTAAAAGTTAATTTTAGCATATTTTGAGTTACAATGTAAGAAAATAAATACCCACGATTATTAATGTGCTTACAACCTTCGAATCACGCGAAGTCATCAGCGACCCAAAACCTGCTCTTTAAATTTGGTGATTTCAGATGGAATGACTAAGGAACGCTAAGTCTGATCGACACAAAATTTTCACCATAGTATGTATCTTTTTGATAAGCATACCGAAATAATGTGACGTCATAGGTCATGTGGTACTTGAAAACATCTTGAAAAAAACGATAAACTTGGACTCTGTATCTCTGAAACTGCAATGGAAAAAATTTGCTTCATACATTTTAATGAATTCTCCATCGTGAACACGGATGATTTTTCATGACGTCATCAGTGAAGCGGTATCCGCGTGAAATTCGTCAAGTAGAACGCTGCATAGGAAAATCTGAAATTTCTTGAGCCTCATCTGCACAATTCACCGTAGAAAAAATATATTATGACGTCATAGGTGACTTGGTCGGCAGCCATCTTGTTTTGAATTTTTTTTTTTAATCTTTTCTCCATAACGGCTGGACAGATTGAGGCGAAACTTTACACACACATTCTCCATGACGTCCTTTTTCAAGTTTGTTAATTTCTTCTTGATAGGTCACATGGTTTGGTGGCCATCTTGAATTTACCCTAAAACCTTCAAACACCTTCTTTCCCAGAACGGCTGGTCAGATCAATGGGAAACTTCACAACGTATTGCTCATGAGTAGTGAATATAAGTTTTAATTTCTAATTGATAGGTCACATGGTTGGCAGCCATGTTGGATTCAAGAAAAATATTAAATAATGTTTTCTCTGGAATCACATAACTTATCGAAGCGAAATTTGCAACTATCACCTTCCATCATGTCTGCATATATAGTAAAAATTATGACATCACACGTCACACGGTTTGGCGGCCATCTTGGATAGAAAAACGCACCTTATCTGATTAACGTGAACTTTTTTAGTATGA
>CM068954.1:31207889-31225264 GCA_035128595.1 Eptatretus atami | reverse complement strand
CCAGGCTTTCAATGACATATTGGATGCTGCTATCCTGTCTGTACCTGTTTGTGGTGAGGATGTTGAGATCGTGGAGAGATTCACTTACTTTGGCAGTGATATTCATGTCTCTGCTGGCTGTGAGCCAGGTTGAGCCAGAGGTCATTAGATGTCTGGGTCGGGCCTGGGGAGTCATGGATTCACTGGATTATGGGGTGTGGCGCTGCTGGTACCTGTGCGGGAGGAGGAAAGTCCGAGGCTTCAGGTCCTTAGTGCTTCCAGTCTTGCTCTATGGAAGTGAGACTTGGACTCTGACCAGGGATCTGAGACAGACTTCATTCCTTTGGTACTTGGTCTCTTCAGAGAATCCTTGGCTATCGCTGGTCGGACTTTGTGTCCAGCGAGCGGTTTCTGAGAGAGACTCAAATGAGATTTGTTACCTGCATAGTCCGTGATCATCAGCTGCAGCCGAATGGACATGTGGCTCGTTTTCCTGGCGCTGATCCGGCTCACCAGATTCCCTCAGCGAGGGAGCCTCGTGAGTTGAGGAGGCCAACGGGCCGACCACATGCCTTGTGGTTGCAGCAGATTGATCAGTTTCTCAAGGAGATGGGGATGGGCCAGGCATCTGCCTGGAGGATAGCCAGACGGCAGCCCCTGGAGTACTGGCGGAAAGTGGACGCAGCAACGCGCTGCTCTAGCGCATGCTCCCATACCTGACCTGGTACTTTCTCCAATGGTGCGGTGTGCTTGCTGTGCTCGGCTGCACTCTATAGCACCACACACAAGCAGTAGTTGGATGGAGTATGACCTTTACAACCAGGGTACAGTCAATCAAGTGAATGAATAGCGGTATCTCAGTGATATCACACGAACAAATACAACCCGTTCCTTCGCTGAGGGTTTCATTAAAGGAGGGAAGGGGGAGAGAAAGAGGGAGGGGAAGTATAGAGGAGGAAGGAAGAGAGGTTGGTGGTAAGAGGCAGGGGAGTGGGGAGGGGAAGGGGGTATTCTGGACATGCGTTTGATCAGGGGATATGAGTGAAAGCTGGTTATGGGGTTTTAAAAAATAAAATAAAAAATAAAAAAATAAATATAAAACGGGTGGGTTTGCACAGCACGACAGTGGGGGAGGGGGAGGGGCAGCGTGGTGGTTGCGGGGGGTGGGGAGAGGAAGCAAAAATCCCATGTCCGACCTCCATGTGTGTTCTGTTTGTACCTCTTTGCTTTGAGCCACTGCCTGCTATTAATATATTGCAGAAACAATGTGTATTTATGTGAATATTTTATCATGAAAGCAGATCACACAAAACAGGAAAAAAAAACTGCATACGTAACTGCTGAAAAAAAAGAAGACCCCTGTTGACTCGTCATGGATTGTAAAAGCATGTCAGAGAGCACGGCATTGCGTCAAATGAAGATCAATTTCTGCACATTCCTTAATCTTTTCTTCACAAAATAGAATCGTCTAAACAGTAGAAAAAATTAAGCTTCATGTTTTTATCCTTTTTTAATATATTTTTTCGCAATTACCCAAAGATTAGTATTTCCATCAACGAAACGACGGGTCTTACTTCTTGAGGTTTTGAAACATACACCCAAGCAGCATGGTGAGCACTCGCCAAGTGGCTTAAGCACTCAAGCAAATACCTCAATGAAACCCCTGGCTTGACAAGCAATTACCCTCAGTCATATAAACCCATGAACCCAGAAACGCCCAAGCAATCTTCGCATTAGACAAATGAACACTTTTTTTAGCAGTAGGAACTGCTGCTAAGTTCAATTATGGAGTTGAAATTTTGTAATTCGGCCAAGTTTAAGAGATTCTTGAGGTGATGGCATCTGCGGAAATGAAATAAAGACAAGAACACGAGCATCTCCTGGCATTTATAAGCATTGCAATGTATTCAGCGATTCATGGTGATGAACAGGCATTCGATAATGAGGAAAGTGAAAACAAACAAACAAACAAAAAACTTGAAGAAATTGTTGCAGCCTGTTCCAAGCCAAGGCATGGTTGAGCAGGCCAAAAAACATGGCAGCTTCAGACCCCAGCGAGATAACCCCAAAAATCCCTTGCAACCCCATAAAGAGCGAGGTGTCCAAGATATAAACACACATCGACATTTATTAATGTAGATGAGGGTCGTTAGAAAGATTCCGAACACCGGTTCCATTGATCATGTGACTGACATCACAATTCATGCGACTGACATCACAATTCATGTGGAAGGACGCTCAGAATATGAAGAAAAAAATTAAACAGCAGGAAATGCATGGTTGGCACCTAATCAGATTCCTCCAATTGATCACTGGTAAGGGCACCATCATTGCTGAAGTTTTGGTGTAGGTTAAGCACATCTTAAAGAAAACGTGATACTTGCGTTTGAGAGTTTAAAAAAATAAAAATAGGTTCAGGATTTATAAAACGATCTGCTTTTGATATTGTGGGATTTAGGTCAGTATGTGTACATGTGGCGTCTGAAGGGTTTTGCAGTTGAATTTACAACAAAATACATGTCTAAGGCTTTAACCACAGATTCACTTTTTGCACAAAAAGAAAAAAAAAGAAGTTAACTTTACCAGTAAAGGCCCATCAAAGACGAGCAAATACTACCCATCGCTTTATTGACGGGAATATTAAGGTGTGGGGGGGCGGGGGGGGAGGAGCGGAAGGGTAGTCGCAAGTCGATGTTTGCAGTTCTGCAACGTGTGCCCATACACAAAGCTTTCCCAGAGTTCCCTGGATCCATCGTCAACTTCAAGCACCACACACAAGACATGGCTCCTTTTATAATGAAGTCAGACCGGGATGTCAATTCTCCTTGAGAAGGCATGGTGGGAAATGGGCAAACATTGTTCTTGATAAAATTTTAAACAACTTGAAATTAGGTGAAAATATTTAAAATGTTTTACAAATCTCAAAAAAATACAATCTATCCTGTTGAGTTTGTCTGTCACCATTTTTGCGAGAGGGCCAAACAGATCAAACTTTGAGGTTCATCATGGAGTGCCACAGAAGGTTTTAAGCAAAAAAAAAAAGCTTTTTAAAAATTGCTCTACAGTGCTGAAGCCTTTACAGCTATGTGAAAGGAAATATTAAATGACCCCCAACCCCATTCCTTTATGGGTATAGGGAAGTGTTTATGGGCAAAAATAGAATTTTTTTTTCAAAATGCCAAGATTAGAACAGCACTAGGCACACCTGCTAGTGCCAGATAAAGCAAGCATTTTAAAGATTACACTGGACAACAAAGATTTTACTCCTGGGGTGGAAACACATTCTGGACGAGAGTATGCGGATTATGAATGGTCAGAATTGAGTTATACATTTGGTCCAATTACAGTAGCTTGCCCTGGTGGGTGTTTAAGTGATCATAAATTATTTTTTTGTATTTTTGGTTTCAATTATAGCAATACAACTGTTGTGGATTATTTCTCAATAAAAAAACCTTCAGAATGCACTTTAAATTATTAAAAACGGATGAAAACTGACCAAGCTTTGACTCGAGTAAAATTTTCCACGCAGCATTACAATTTTTAATCCTAACCTTTATAAAAAAAAACTTTGTAAAGGCATTGGATCATGATGGTAACGGCTTCCAATATCTGAGAGATTGGTGCAGAGAAAACTGATGCAAACTCAAAGCAGACATCATCGTTGGGCCCCAGATCGGAGAACTGATGCGTGATCGAGTTAAAAAAAAATTAACTGAACCTACTTGAGTTTGCAGCATGGGAAGCATTTGTGTTGGTTGTGCAGAACTTTCTTGGGAACTATAGAGCTAATCAGTATTGAGAATTGGTGGACAACATGCTAAAGGCAGACCAGGGAATGGGTGAGAGGATGTCTCTTAAAATGCACTTCTTGCATTCTCATCTTGATTTATTCCCACCTAATCTGGGTGAGGTAAGCGATAAGCATGGTGAGAGGTTCCAAGACATTTCAATCATGGAAACTAGATATCAAAGCTGGTTCAACCCAAGCATGAGAGGTGATTACTGCTGGTTCCTACAATGGGAGAACAATTCCACACACAAACGAAAGTCTCACTTCTGAAGTGCCGACGCAGACCAAGGAAGTGTAAATGTGGTGTTTCTGAATCACTCACAATTGGGCAGATTTCCATGTTCTGTTTTAGTAACTTATTTTTCTGCAAGTTGTGTTCTTGGTTTGGACACTGCACATTATACAGAGATCAATTAACTAAATATGACGTGAAAGCAATTATCAAGCAGATAGATGTACAATGTGGCAATCTGCAATACAAGTATCTAATATAGCATGCTGGGTATCAATACATACAATTTTGAAAACCTGAAGTGCTGGCAAAATTGACTACAGATAAGCCAAGAACACCTGCATTGCCCTTCGGAACAGACGAAAAGTTATTTTTGTTGCTGGTGCCATGCTATATTCATACAAGTAGAAAAAAAACCCAAACTAGTAATTTGTATTAAAAAAAAAAGTCAATCAGTACTGGAAGGATATGCTGGAGGTATTGGCTCTCACATCTTTGGATTCAAATCTCAACTATAAACTCTGGTGTTTCACAGGTAAGGTATCAATGTGTCATCCATTAGGGCATGGGCTGCAAGCATTGGGCATTAAAAAGGCGAGTTAGCACCAGCACCCTGCAATTTAAGTACATGTGCAAAAATTACACCGACCGTGAATCAAACCCAGGTCCTCTGGGAAACCGTACCAGTGTTCTGCCATCCGAGCTATCTGGGTGACCCACTGACTGAACAGAACACGCAATTCTTCCACAGCATGCTCAGCCGGTGGGTCGCAGAGATGGCAGAGCACTGGTTTGGTTCACCAGAAGACCTGGGTTTGATTCCCCATCTGGGCACAACTCGATTCCCCCACAATTAAACTAGTAGAGTACCCACCCCATGGATGGGTGGCAGTGGTCTGTTCTGCAGTCGACACATGATAGCACTGTACCAATCATGCCTGGTGATGCACCTCCGGCTAAAAAGCTAATACTCGGAGGCCTGGGCTTCACTTTTTAACCCCCCAAATTTTTGCTCATGATAGCAAGCTAAAAAAGTACAGTGATCCAGTCATGTATACCAAATACAATATAGCTGAGTTTCATGGACCGTTGATTCATCTTGGAGGAGAAACACTTGGCTCCATTATAGTATAGATTACAAATTTCTGGCTCAATCAGAATTAGCACTATATACTTGCGAGTCCTGCACAAGGCCCACCCTCCTCCCCCCCCCCATCAAGTACAAGGCCCACTCCAGCCCCTCCCCAAAGTAGCCTTTGAACTTGACTTGCACGTTAGACTCAACCCAAACATCAGAATCTATCCATTTTGCCCCATACAAAATGTTTACACTTGAAAATGCAAGTCTTGATGTCCACCCTACATGTACTTTGACAGCAAAACAGAGTCCAAAGGTAGTTGTGTTTTTTTTTAATGATTGCACAGCAAATACAGGTGGTCAGAGTGAATATAAAAAAAGAAAAACCCAACAATCAGTGGACCAGAAACTGCAAAAACAGTCACTTGGCTGTGCTCATGAGAAGCACCGAAGCATTGATTTCAATGGAAACAAACCACCCCCACAAATGTACACTAATCTTTGGAAGAAAAACCTGCAAAGCAAATGATACCCTGTCGAAAAAAAAAGAAATACAAAATAAATTTACAATCAACCAAGTACTGCAGCAAGTAACAATACTGCAATTGGTCCGTTGGCGTATACTGCCTCCCCATTATCTGGAAACCAGCTTTGTGGGTAGCAAACGTCCATACTTCAAGTCAATAAGTCTTCATTTCAGTGCTCGTGCTGCAGCAGTTTGAAAGGGAGGGAGCGAGGCAGACCATGGAGTGCTCCTCGGTGTAGATCAGATGTCACCACAACAGTGTTCAAACAGCAGTCAACATGACACACTTCTCAGGAATTGGTCCTTCTTGATCAGAGCCCGTACAGCTTGTCGTCTCGTATTGTTCATCGTTATCATACTTTGGGCCCTTCAACTGTGGCTCCACAAGGTCATGCCAACGCTGCAGCAGAAGACAGCAAGGTAAATTCTCTACAAAATATGCTGGCAGAATATAAACAGGCTTGAGAAAAATTATTTTTGCCAAGTCATCCCATGGAACAGGTAAAGAGACTGAGCATTGAATGCAGGTTGCTAGGGTATATAAACAGCATGCACTCCACGTAATGAACAATCAAGTTGAAAGTATATCCGTGTGCTGCCATAAAAACATTCCAATGGCCTCCTGTTCCAAGATGAGCTCATGAAGCATTGGATGCCCTTATAAAGTGAAAAATGTTGAGTTAAGTCATCACCACATGGGTGCAATCAGAACACCCACCAGGACATTTGCACAAAGTATAGCTAGTTCAACAGTTTCTTTAACCACCACACACCTTGCACCTACCGAAATGACATTTTGCAATCCTGCACACACCACCATGAATCATATCAAGCAACAATGTCCAAAATAAATTGAAACGTCAAAGTTGTATCGATTAAGGTGCAGGCAAGCAACATACTTTTTTAAGTGAGCCTTCGGCCATCAGCAAACGAATGATGGCGTAGCCAGGGACACACATCATGGAGGCGAGCGCCAAGCACCAGCCAACACCTTGTGCCCACGGAGGGTACAAGTAGTCCTTGTTGTAGGTCAATGGGGTGAATTTTACCAATGCAAAGATGAAGCATGCCTAGGACAAAAAAAAGACGATTTTCATTAACAGGGCAATTCTGCTGAAACTTGCAATCTGAAGTCAAGTGTGCATGCTTGTAGTTACTATTTTTGATAAACAAGAATATCCCAGGAAATGACTAAAGACATGCAAACATCAAATGTTGTATGGGTTGGGGTGCTTGGAATATGGATTTCTGGACAAATTAGAAACAGACATTGCAAATAAAACATACCAAGCACAGGGAGGGAGAGATAACCAGCCAACACCACTTCATCCAAGGTCCTGGACGGAACCCCAACATGTCTTCCAAAACATCATAAAAGCGGTCCACACCTGTCCAGAGAAAAAAAAAAAAAGGAGCCTAGTTACCTCATTTATGGAGAACAAGGGATGGAAATGTTAGCATGTAATGTACAAGAGTGAAAGACAACAAAAAACAGATTAGTTGAAATGGGTAGGGGGGGGGGGAAGAGTTGTCATATTTAAATTTCAGCTTTTATTATCCCACAAGCATATAACCCAGTTCCACCAAGTTGTTCCAAAGGAATTTATTCCCAATAATGTGGAATATTTAGGGAGTTTGACAGCATCATTAAAAAAACGAACAAAAAGTGACTTCAAGCCCTCACTTCCCCCAGTCCTCAAAAAATCCCTCCCACCTGTCTTCTTCACATCAACCCCAAGTCCATAAGCCCTCCTCCCCAAAGGCCTCAACAAGTCATTTTCTGCCATCCCCCCTTCCAACTCCAACTGTTTTTCTTCAAGGCCCCCCCCCACAAGAGCCAATAAACTTAAAGACTGCCAAGTTTCTCAGCGAAGTATAATCAACAAAAAATAAATCATTCGTTGGACGGAATAATTTTTGGTTACATCATTTCACTTCTGGAGGGTGTGTAAACCAGCAACAGATATAGACTGCCCATGAAACGTCATGCTTCCGCTCATGCAAGGCTTTATTAGAGCATTCATTTGTATGCTTCACATGTGCATGCAAACATATCGGAGGCATTCGTAAGGAGTGCCAGGTTGTGGTTGTCAACGGTGTGTGGAATATCTTTGGGGTTTATAATGAATGTCTTTTGACAGCATAGTCACTAATTGTTAAAGAGTGCTTGGGTTTCTCAGTGAAGTACAGACAGAATTGACCGAATGGTTTGTGGTTATATTATTGTAGAGACCAGTGTCTGCATGCATGCGGTGTACAGAATCAGACTTGTGTAGCTTTGTTTCCGGATCAACTCTATTGACACGGGTTGATGAAATGTATATTCCTTGGTCTTGTAACAATGTGCCTTTGATGTAGAACGGAGATGTGACCTGCCCTCAATTTCTGTTGAAATCTAAAATATTTTTGGATAAAATATTTTTCCAAACATGTAAGCAAAGCCCTACTTATTATGTACAATGTTTGCCAATCCCTCAAAAGATGGTCATAAATTGGAAGGGAAGAATAGAGTTAATTAAAAAAAAAAAATTCTTAGATGTATCTTCAAGTTGCATGTGAGACAAGCAATATGCAGGCAATCACATCCTTTAAAACTATCGATTAGAATACTTGACAATGCATCTTCACACATTATTTTAAAAGAGCATTTTTTTTTGTATTTACTCGCATGCAACAATTTGCAGCAACATTCAATACCATCTCCAAGCTCCTTTGCAACATTTAGTTTGGTGCCCAATCCTGCACTTCATCTCAAATCATTCAAACTATCCACAAGTGTGTCCACTCAGGAGCCAGAAAACATCTGTCGAATGTCAAGAATGAGCTTTCAAATTTGGCTCACTAAAACCTGGTGGTGCCTTGTTAAGTCTCTGGTGTATGCTCCCCTTTCAACCCTGCCCTCAGTTCAAATGGCACCAAAGCAGACTCCACTCGAGAAAAAGGCCAGACGCCTCAATTCTGTGTTTGCTTCCAAATCTCGTCTCAAATCGCTCACTGAACCCACCCGACAGTTACATCCAACTGCTCCAGGAATGTGGAGAAATTTCTTGCAACCATAGACCGATTCTGCAAATGGACCAGACAGCATAAGCTCATGTGCTAAAACGTGCTCTGCTGCACTTGCACTTCTGCTCTTTTCACCCAGTCATCTTCCATCTGCTTGGAAATCAGCAAACACCACCACATTATATAAAGGTGCAAAAAAACTATCACCTTAACTACAGAGCTGTCAGCTTACTTCCAATTAGAAAAGTCATGGAATCCATCAGTTGACAAAATCCTTCCTTTTCCCCAATTGCCTGATCTCAGATCAATTCAGATTCAAAACCAGGTCACCTCCTTGGGCATGCTGCTCCAACCCAATGGATGGAGGCCCTCAATGCCAGACAAGATCAAGGCTCTCGAGACATCGAGCTTTCAATACAGCCTGACATCCCACCTTTCTCTCCAAACTCTGCTGATGGCATGCAATGTCAACTCTGGTTCCTGGCTTCCTCTACTCTCAGCCAAGGCTAAGATGCCCCAAGACCGTTCTGGGCCTCATCCGAGACCTAATCAGTGATCTCTAACAGTAGAATAATCCACTTCACACTGCTGATTTCTATCTGCCATGACTTCCCTCATCCTTCAGACAGGCTACAGCCTTTTCACTCTTCAGACCCTGATACAATTGCAAGCTGGTCAAACACTTGGAAAAGATCTTTCAATCCTGACAAATCACACGATGAAAGGACCATCTGGCAAACACTCCCATCTACTTTCTTTATACTCTTGAATGCTGCACTTCAACTCGGTCTCAGTCTGTCTAAAATCAGCCATGATCTGCAAACCACATTTCGAAGTTAACCTGCAAAGCCAGTCGCCAACTGGGCATCCTTTGGCATGCCTGAACTTCTATCCATCTACGAGGTCTTCTTCTGCAGTTTGGAGTATTGCCCTCACCTCTGAGCTGGCACCCCTACCTCATCTTGCCACTGTGGAAACAAAGGCCTTAAAGATCATTGGAATCTCCCATGATGAAGCAAAGTCTGGGAATCTTGCACATCGCAGATAGACTGTAGAACAAAGACCACTGACCTTTCTGGTTTTGCACCCTCTGCTCCTCTGCTCTTTTTGTCCTGATCCATTCTATATTCTAGCTCCTCTACAAACCTCAACTTCATACAAGAATCCCCCAAAACTCCGATTCAAGCAGAAAGGTTACCATTCATGAACCACCAAAATAAGAGATTGGTTTAGTTTGTCAAATCCAAAAAAAAAATGACCTAAACAGCCTGCAATTTAGTGACATAAGCACGAGGCAGAGCTACTTGACTCCACTGCAGAGCCACATAGCCATACCAACTTACTGGACAGACGAGCAGCCTGTCGTGGCAGTAGCTGTGTAGGAAACTGAAGGTTCGACTTGGACCTCAGGTCTTCAAGATACTGTTAAGTGATGCATCCTGCATCTCTCTCCAAAATAAAAGCATGACATACAAACTGCATAGGGATCCACCATTGCATAGCTTGCTTTTAACTTGAACTTTTGAGCGAATTGGATCCAATTTCAATGTTATGAAAATCCAGTACAATACACCACCAAGCAACCCATTTCACTTGGAAGATTTTCATGATGGTCACAATAGCTTCTGTTTTATATGGCTAAGCTTTGAGACTACCTTTGCAAAAGTGTACATGTGATTGCTTGATTTTAGTTAAAGCTTAATTATAAATTATCAAATGGAAGACTGAAAAATAAATAAAATGCACAAATAACCTTTGCATAAACCAAAGATTTGTTGCAGTGCATTTGTAGGGATTCATTTTATTTTGCTCAACTGGGGCAGTTTTATTCGAAAAGGTAGTTAAAATGTAAGGAAAGGATGATGAGGCCAATTTCTCAAGTGGAGTGCTTGAAAGGTTCAACAATGGAACATTTTGATTGTAACTTCACACAAGTGGACTGCGACTTGGCAACAAAAACTCAATAATTTTGGCAAATTTGTGGAGTCCCAGATAAGTTTTCATTGCATTAAGCATGTGTAAATCAATTGCATGGGAGAGGCACATGGCCTCAACCTAAGCTGCAGTACCCAATTACAGTAAATGTTCCTGCAAGCATTAGCTGATATTACAATTGTTTGTACACCTTTTCTCTCCCCTTTGTTTCGATACACTTTAAAATCACTGGGTCTTGCTGGCTGAGAACATCCGCTCGGGTTCAATCTGAATGGGAACCTGGCAAGGCAAGGTGCCCGATCGACATTCCAATTTATCCCAATAGAGGCAAAGAAAGTCCTCACTCCCATTTAGAGGGTCTCGGCTGTTTGACCTGCACGAAAAGCAAAACATTCTCGGTGTTACACTAACAGCGGTCGCACTGGCCAAACAGCCGAGACACTGAACTGTCCGGATCCAAGATGGAATCCGAGCAGAGGTTCTTAACTGGCGAAGCAGTGAATTTAACGAGCCTCGAGTGCTCCAAAACCCAAGCATCCTCAAAAGGAATTAAAGCGAGTCTACCATTACAAACCAACGATGTATGGGAAATGGGGCAATAGTAAATATAATTATAGTACCATTGCTGCAGTGCACAGTTAGTGCCCAGTTACGGTAACATTTTTCTTTGAAATGACAAAACATGACTATTCTATAGCACATCCGATTCATGTACTAAATTCCAAACATTTCTACTGCAATTACTTCATTTCATGTGACAGGAAAATCTTAGTTAACAGCCAAACCCGGATCGACACAAACTCAGCTCGGAGGCGAAACTTGCAGAGTTTGAGTACCCAGTTTGGGTACAGCACTATTAGCAGCAGTGTTTGCATATGGTCTTAACTCACCAAATAGCCAAGCTACAGCTACGCATTCAAAGAAGGCCACCCAGAGCATGCAGATACCGCTAGCACCAAAGTAGTCAAACAACTGGAACACGTACATTCCTCCCTAAGGGTTTTTTTTTTTGGGGGGGGGGGGGGTGAGAATAAATATGCAGTACAATAAATTGTGGCCACAGGTTAATGCTCCCTACAAAAGGTTTTACAATACAGCATAGGCTACTCAGTCACCACCTTCCACTGGCCGATTCGTGGAAAGTTACCCCACAAACCACTTCCCAAAAGTGACATTTCACATCGACAGGAAGACTTGCTTTTAATGTAACAAGCTCCAACAACTTTGTACATCCAAAAACAAAAAAAAGTTCCATTAATATTTTCACAAAAAGTTGCACTTCAAATTCAGCTTAAAATTAACAACCTTCATGCCACACCCTTTCCCCATTTGTGGAGACCACTGGCACCAATCCAGGGCAGGCTTGCTTTGCACCATTACTACCAGAAATGAAGCTTTGAAAATGTTCATACTTTTGTGACCATGGTGAGTCCAAGAAGCAAGCTGATGACACAAAGAAGACCAAGGAACATTTGTCTTCGGTAGCCCTTTCTCAGCATTCCAGGGTTGAGGTCAACCAATGAAGTCACCTGGCCTTCCACATCTACAAACTGCAGAAACAATCACAAGCTTAGTCATTAGAGTCCATGAATTTCCTGTGGCACAATTTTTTTTTTCTTCTTTTCCATCTGCTTATCTTTACTCACCAGCCTTGCACATTGTACTTACAAATAGTAGCTCCTGCACTTGTAACCGTATGACAAATTACTATTTCCCCCCCCCCCCCCAATGCATCTTTGTTTTCACAATTTAATCACTCCTGAAATTTCACCATTCTGTCTCACCTGGCTGTCAAGTCCCAAAAGCAATAGCATGATGAAGAAGAGCACAGCCCATAGTGAGGGAAGAGGCATCATGGTCACTGCCTTCGGGTATGCTATGAAGGCCAGTCCTGGACCTACAATATAAAACATCGTTTATCATTCAAACACTCAAACAGCTAGCGATGTTAACAAAACCTGAACAGTTGAAAATTCAATTCATGGAGCACATACCTGACTCTGCAACTTGGGAAATATCGACCCCCTGCTCTTCAGCCATGAAGCCAAGTATCGAGAAAATTGCAAAGCCTGAAATGAAGCTTGTGCTGCTGTTCATGCATGACAGTATAAGGCATGACCTGTGGGGAAATAGCCATGTTGAATATTTAACTGTCTTGTACCCCACAATAATGTACTCAGTTAAACAATTTACTACGTAATTGAAGTCGTGATATACTACATATGAACAGGTTAGCAAAACTCATTTAATCTTCCACAGAAGGAAATTAAAATTTGAGCAAACCAGTCAAGTTGTTGGATTTTTGCCACAACTGTTCTTCAGGCCTCTTGGGATACAATACAGCACCACATGATAGGGCTACTCAGCAAGTTAAGTTGTAACAACGATTTTGCAATTGTAATATTAGAAATGACCAATCACCCTCAACTTTGTAATCCTGCATTTGCCCGCTGACAAACGTTAGACGAGTTCTGTCGACAAACATTTCAGACGTAGTCCAAATTGAAGGCACAGCCAGCTCGTGTCGCTGCCAAGTACATAAAGCTCGGGTACTTTGGATTTTCCAGGATCACGTGTGCACATGCATGGATTATGGGATTATTTATTGTTCAGGAAAAAAATATATATATATTATAGGCACAGTGGGAAAATAAAATAAAAAAGTACTCTACCAATTGAAAGAAAAGCAATCGCCTCAGGGGAGATTTTACAAATAAAGCACTGCGTTTGTGGATCAAACAAAATTTCGTCCAAGGAAGTGTTCTTGGCAATGTTCCAAAAAGCTGCAGAATTGTACTCGATTTGCCTGTGCCTTCTGTTCCCTCCCAAAAACAAAATTTCTATAAAATGTATGCAAATTACCAGAACCGAATGACATTGACCACCTTTGTACACAAATTAAATTAATTTAAAAAAAAAACCGAACACATGAATACTCCAAGCATGAAAGAACCAAATCGAACATATTTTGAAGTCAGGCCAAAAAGGGAATAGACTTGAACTACTACATGTCAATGTAATGTTTAAAACAATCAACCCCCACAGTCATGTAGATAATCGAGCTTTAACGCACAAGACTTCATTTGAGAATAGGGGGAAAAACAAAGCGAGCGAGATGTGTACATTTTGCTAGAAAGTAAAAATTACCACCTTTGATCATTTCACCATTGGCACTCCCACTCTCAAGGATTTTGTCAAAGCCCTCAGGGCAGGAATGCCCATCTCAGCCCACCTTTGGTGGGAAATTTAAAGTGGTGATATTTACAATGATCCATTTTCTGGGAAACTACAGTATTTATAACCATATTTTGCCTTGCTGGACTACAAAGGTTTTTCTGAGCAACACACAAAGTGATCAATTTTGAAGTTTGTGTGATATATCACACACAAGCTCTGTTAGTTACATTAAGAGAAGCAAGATGCAGTTTTGTGGGTTTTTTTTTTTTTTTTAAACGACCCCATAGGCAACCTGAAAATACCATTTTGACATTAACTGGGTACCTGTAGCAATTGTAGTGGTATTTGTTTGTAACTTCCAAGTGATGTTAACACACTGATACAAATGGATAGGAATAGAAAATCTGGGTCCCAGCATCAATCCAAACCTGCAGACAAAGCAGCACATCAATGACAGATCCAGCTTTGTTTAAAAAAAAAACCAAAAAAAACACATCCAAGCTTTTTATCATGCACATTGATCAACAGAAAGCCAAACCTCTGGATCTGAAAGACGGGTGAGGTCAGGGTACAGGTAGTACTTTATCCCTACAGCAGCACCAGGCAAGGTGATTCCACGAATGAGCAGAATGAAGAGCATTAGAAATGGAAACGTCGCAGTGAAGTAGACAATCTAGTTTGAAAGGTCAGCAGGAACAGAAACCATTGCATTAGAGCCTCACTTTGAATTTTCATTCGAAACAACGGAACAGAAAAAGCAGCAAGTTCAACCGCGCCACAGCAAACCAGCGAGGCAGAGATGGTTTCAGTTGCCACCCATCCCCTGCTCGCACATCTCCAAAGTGAGCAGCATACCTTTCCTGTGGTCTTGACTCCCTTCCAGAGGCAGAAAAAGACGACGATCCACATAGCAATCATGCACAGAGTCAGGTCCCATTTCAGCTCACCCACCTCCTCTATTCCATTTGTCAAGCCGAGCACTTTTCGCCTGCGGACGCAGCAACACAAGCAAGGGATGATGGCTGCCAATGCCAAGGGGAACGGTCAACTGGCGAATAACACGAGCAGGCAAAATGTGCAAAGCGAGTGTAAAAGAACAAAACTGATTGATTGCAGCACGAAAGTCTGGAGGTCCAGGCAGCGATGAATGCATCGCTGTCCAGACAGCGAGTTCTACGTTGCTGGGCGTGAGTGGCAAGTATCACAGCATGGGGTGGCGCTCCTTACTCCCAGAACTGAATGACAGGAGAGATGTGACGCAGATGAGTCGCGGAGACGTTGGTGAAGTTGGCAGCGCTCCTCAGCGAGTCCTCCAGGCAGTCGGCAGTGTTCCAGGTGTTGTTGCAAGTCGCCCACGGAAGCTCGCTGGTGAAGGAGTGCGCCAGGTAGAAGAGACCCCAAGCGAGGATGATGATGTAGTTCACGCTCATCAAGGACACGATTACCACGGATGCATATCCAACGCCTGTTGTTGGAGGCATCGTCAGTCGCCGTTGCATGAACGCCCCGCCAATGCCACGGCGGCGGCGAGGCGACGAGGGACAAACACCTGCACGCATTGTGCTCCAGCGTGACAGCCCCATTACACAAATGCCCAAATTCCACAACACAAGCTGCCCTTACAGAGATTGACCGACAAAAGGTATGAAGCGCAGAACACTTTTGGACACATGCGGGCAAAGTTGCCGCCGTAGGGGCAAGAGGCCCAACCAGGTTCAGCACGACCACCCAACTCCCCGCACATCCAGCGAAGGTAAAATGCACCAAAGTTTGCCCTGGCACTGACCGGTGAGTAGCGGGCAGATCTTCGTCCAACAAGTGATTCCGCCTTGCGACGTAAATTGTCCGACCGCCACCTCCATGAAGAAGAGAGGGATGCCACCTCCCAGGAGGAAGATTACGTAGGGGATGAGAAACGCACCTGAAACAGTAAGGGGGGGGGGATAAGTGGGATCCTCGTGTAGTACGTACACGAGATCGTCTGGAGTATAGCTCGGCTAGCATAATCTATACAACGGTCACTACGTGGTGAGTGTGCATGGGGAGGCGGTCACTACGTGGAGGAGTGTGCCGTCGCGGCATGGTAGGGGGCTCGAATGCACGTTACAATTGTGACGTCACACTAAAGGCACGAAAAGGAACAGCTCCCGAACACGTGACCGTTTCATGATACAATACTCTCAAAGCGCTATGGCAGCACTCTCTACCTACCACCGCCATTCTTGTAGCACAGGTAAGGGAACCTCCACACGTTGCCGAGTCCAATAAACCCTCCGGCCACGGACAGCATGAAATCCAGACGGCTGCTCCACTTCTCGCGTTGCACGACGGGACGAGACCCGACCCCGACCCCACCTTCGACAAGGTTTGTAAGGACTCGAACGTGTCGACATGACCGACCGGTTTTTTCTTCTCTTGTGCCATTCGGAATCGAACCTTGGGGATTAACGAACCCTCGCTACAATGCGGCAGATGTAGAAAGCGAAAAGAAAAAAAAAAATGAATGAGTTAGAGGAAATGGGGACGGGGGATTAAGGAGAAATGGGGGAAACAGAAATGAAGCGAAAATTTTTTTTTAAAACAACTCCGAAAAAAAAAACTACAAAGGTGTTGAAGGTAGAAAATTTCAATAGAAACCACGAAACAAAACCCAAAATATCGAGAGAGGGAGGGGAAAATATTAGGGTACTCGTCTGCCGCCTTTTACTGACTGCGCAAAACGGTGCGTTACCCTCAACCTTGGTGCTTACACTGAAAAAGCGAGATCGGTGCGCACCCTTTATTTGCCCGCTCGAATTAATACGTCACGTGCGGCGAATGGAAAAATACCAGTCGACGGCGCGCGCCGCAGATCCGGGAGGCGGGGCTAATGCAAATTTTTTTTTTTTTTTTTACCGCGTGGTAACGCGCGCCGCCGCAGATCCGGGAGGGCGGGGCTAATGCAAATTTTTTTTATTTTTTTTTTTTTTTTTGTTACGCGCTGGCAACGGCGCCGCAGATCCGGGAGGCGGGCTAATGCAAATTCTTTTTTATTTTTTATTTTTTTTTTTACCGCGTGCAACGTCGCGCCGCAGTCCGGGAGGCGGGGCTAATGCAAATTATTTTTTTATTTTTTGTTTTGTTACGCGCGCAAGTGCGTCGCTGGGCGGGGCTCTCAGGTCCTGAAGCTGAATGCTGCGCAGTCATTGCTCGGTTACTGTTGTTGTGGGTGTCCTGTGTTTGTTTTTTGGTTGGTTTACCGTTTCTCAGGTGTTTCATTGATATTCCGAAGGTAGGCTGTTGCAATATGGCGATTCGTTTGTTGCTTTATATGCAGTATGTATATATATATATATATTCTCAGTATATATACGTTCTCAAACGAGCGTCATCAATTATTTTAATTACCCGGTGGCCATTATATGGATATTCATTAAATATTTCCCGGTCGGTGCGATATGACTTCCGCCCCGGGTTCGTTTTCAGGGATGTGCGAAAAGGAAATGGCGATTTTCGGTGTGTCGTGCGTCAGAGCGTGCCTGCGTGGACACGTTCGAACGTCGTCGTCGTGCGCACCACTACAGAAGTGCGCTTTCATCGCAAGCATTTCATGTTCGTGCGTGTACCTGTCTGTGTGCAGACCTCGTCACCCAGGGTCGTGATCGTTTTTATT
>CM068954.1:31176164-31189066 GCA_035128595.1 Eptatretus atami | reverse complement strand
TGGACTTGCCAAAGGTGTCTGCAGAGCTTTTAGGCTCCAGACTTAAATCCAAGAGTCTTTTAGCTCCTGGTGCATCATTCTCTTGGTATCGTAACCGCGAAAAAGTGTTTGTTCCGTATTTTGCTCAAGAAAATGATTTGGTTTATTGTACAGATCCATCAGGACTAATAGAAACGTTTGGCATAAGTTACAGCCCTGATGAATGGAAACACTTTATTGACTCTTCAAAGAGAAGTCTTAAAGCAGTTCTTTTGCGTAATGGTAATAAATATGCTTCCATCCTGTTGGACACTCAGTGATCATGAAGGAGACACATGGAAATTTGGTGTTACTCTTAAACATGATTAAATACAAAGATCACAACTGGATGATTTGCGGTGACTTTAAGATAATTTGCATGTTACTTGGACAACAGTCAGGCTACACAAAGTTTCCTTGTTTCTTGTGTGAGTGGGATAGTAGAGCCAGGGACCTCCATTGTCTCAAAAACAATGGCCAAGTAGGGATACGCTTACACCAGGGACAAAGAACATCCTTCAAGAAAGCTTGGTGAATCAGAAAAGGGTTCTTTTGCCTCCTCTACATATAAAACTTGGCCTGATAAGCAATTTGTAAAAGCTTTGCCACAGGATGCAGAAGGCTTCAAGTATTTGCATAGTAAGTTTCCTGCTCTATCAGATGCCAAGGTTAAGAGGGTGTATTTGTTGGACCAGATATAAAAACTCGTCAAGGATGAAAATTTTGAAAACTCTCTTAGTGATCCTGAAAAAGATGCATGGATTAGTTTGAAAGATGTGATTTAGAACTTCTTGGTAATTACAAGGATCCAAACTACAAAGACATCGTGGAGAATGCTAGAAAAGTTTGAGGCCTTAGGATGTAAAATGAGCCTTAAAGTTCATTTCCTACATGCCCATTTGGATTACTTTCCGGAAAATCTAGGGGATGTGACTGAAGAACAAGGGGAAAGGTTTCATCAAGATATGAAGGAGATGGAAAGAAGATATCAGGGAAGATGGAATGTCAGTATGATGGTCGACTACTGCTGGATGTTGCATCGTGAAAGTCCACCAAATGCTCACAAACGAAAAAGTTCCAGGTGTAGTTTTCAAGTGAGAAAGAAGAATTTTGAGGTGCTGAACCAAAATGATTGGAGCACTTGTAAAGAATCTATTGTCTTACTTTTTAATGCATTTGTGCCATTTTCTTTGCTAAATAGAGTACCAAAATTTTTTTATTAGTTTCATTTTGTCTTACCATATGGGAATTTACCTAAAATTCTTGTATATTTCATCATCAATTTGTAAGAAAACTTTACGTGATGAGAAAAACTGTTTGATATTTCGAATTAGCACCCCAAAAATATATAAAGTAACATAAAATTATCAAAACAATTTTTAAAAGTTCCATTTTGCAGACCTGTGTAATTGGTGGTTGATTCAATGACCAAATATGCAACTCCTCTTCAAATTTCAAGTCAATCGGAAGAAAATTGACAATTTTAGAAATTCGGCCTATTTGACCTTTTGGCCTATGTGGACCTCCAAATAATTGGGGTTGAATTCAGTGACCTGATATGCAAATCGACTTCAAATTTCAAGTCAATGGGTTGAAAGTTGGGGATTTTAGAAAATACCACCTTAGTTGCTGACCTTGGGCTATGTTTGGTCGATGCTGACCTCAAAAATAATTGGTGGTTGAATTCATTGACAAATGTAAATCGTCTTCACATTTCAAAGATATGTGGACCTCAAAAATATAATTGGTGGTTGAATTCAGTGACCTGATATGAAAATCCCCTTCAAATTTCAAGTCAATGGGATGAAAATTGAGTTTAGAAATCCCACATAAGTTGTTGACCTTTTGGTCTATGTTGAGCACAGAAATAATTGGCTGTTGAATTTAATGACCTGAAATATAAATTATCTTCAAATTTCAAGTCAATCGAGATGAAAATTGAGGATTTTAGAAATTCCACCTGACCTTTGGCCGATGTTGACCTTTTCACCGCAAAAACAACAAGTCTGAAGACGACGATGGTTCACGAGCGGTATTTGACGATGTAGATTGTTTCAGAAGTCAAGGATGAGACAATGTGATAATGTTTGACCAAGTTATAAAAATGATCAACATGATGTGGTACGAGTGACAGGTTATTAGCTGCAAAATGTCGAAACACCTTGGTTGTTCAAACAACTTTAAAAATTTGACCTTTGCATAACCTTTAAAGGTCACAAAACAATGTTGTGGACATTAAAATAAGGAACAGGATACGTACTATAGCTTATTGGAGTTAGTTCGTCGAAGGTCGAAAACCCGGTTCGATTCCCACAACTTTGAAAATTTGACCTTTGTGACCTTTAAAGGTCAAAGGTCAAGGATTATGACCTTTGGTGCAAAACGTCCTCTGGAACATTCCAGGAACAATATAACGTCATATAGGCTATATGGCATTTCGCACTCATCGGATTATCCATACTTTGATGAAATCAGCGTAAAAACAAACTTGAAGGGGCACCACGGGCAAGGTGTTCGAGATAGAGCAAAATGGTTTCAAGACTTTAGGTGGGGAATGACCTCAAGATTATGCATAAAAATATTGTCATCCTAGCTCCAAAAGTTTTGGGCGGCGTATAATTTTTATGTCAAGATCGAATTTTCTAAGTTCGTGACCTTGTGACCTTGACCTTGGGACGAAAATGAAAAATCGAGCTCCGTGGGGCTATGCAGCTGCCATTGGGCTAACTAAATACCGAAACCACTGCAGATTCGACAAACCCCTCGGAGAAGATGATTTTTATGTCAAAATCGCAATTTTATAAGTTCGTGACCTTGTGACCTTGACCTTGGGACGAAAATGAAAAATCGAGCTCCGTGGGGCTATGCAGGTGCCATTGGGCTAACTAAATACCGAAACCCTGCCAGATTCGCAAACCCCCTAGGAGAAGATGCAAATTGAATCGGCTCCCCTAAAACAAATTCGCAATTTTCTAAGTTCGTGACCTAGTGGCCTTGACCTTGGGACGAAAATGAAAAATCGAGCTCGTGGGGCTATGCAGGTGCCATTTGGGCTAACCAAATACCGAAACCTCTGCCAGATTCGACAAACCCCTCGGAGAAGAAATTTTTTGTCAAAATAGCAATTTTCTAAGTTTGTGACCTTGTGACCTTGACCTTGGGACGAAAATGAAAAACCGAGCTCCGTGGCTCGATGCAGGTGCCATGGGGCTAACCAAATACTGAAACCCTGTCAGATTCGACAACCCCTAGGAGAAGATGCAAATTGAAATCGGCTACCCCTAACAACACGTTTTTTGGCGTGGCTCCACCCATAATGGGCGCACCACGCCCATTTTCAGGAAAACACAACTACATCATGACATAACCTCCACCAAAATTTTGTCAGGATCGGACCAAAACCCACGGAGCTATGCTCGGAGACAGACAGACAGACAGACAGACAGACAGACACAGACAACAATAACGAATATAGTGGTCACTTATTTTTTTGTGAACCAATAGGCTTCTTCCTTACCACAAACTCTACCATGTGGTGAAGTTTTGTGAAGATCGATTTAAAATTGTGACCTGTAGGCGATAAACAGCAGACAGAAAGAGAAACAGACAGAATATCAAGCCGGTAGGCGGACATGGTAGTCGATCAAGTCGAATTAAGTCGTTTTTCAGCCGTTACTAGCCAACAAAAGCGTCCATCGCAACGTTCTTTCTCACACATAACTAGGACATACCATGAACCTACCATACCAGTTTCATGATATGTCTGACTCATAGTCTCTTGAGATTAACGAATTTTTTTTTATTTTTTTCGACCGGGTTCATTCAAAGTCTATCTCTCCGACAGTTTTCATGGGAGCGGGCTGAATTTTTTTGTCTAGGCTGAATGTGTTGCCCACAAACGATCATAGTTTGATTTTTGAATTCGATATTTTTATTTTTTTAGATTTTTTTGAAAATTCAAAGGCCCGTTGCTAGGCAACCGAGGGGTCCATGCAACGGTTCTCAAACGCGCACAACTAGGTCATGGTATGAACCTACCACCAGAGTTTCATCAAAATTGGCCTACATTAACGGAGTACTCGCCTGGACAGACAGACAGACAGACATAACGACAGAAAACCTGACAATAAGGGTAGATAGATCGACTACCCAATAGATCACCTGCCCAACAAAATCTACTGACCAATATACTTGAAAAATCTTCGATTTGCAAGTAACAAACAAAAAAACAAGCCGGTAGACGGACATGGGTAGTCGATCAAGTCGAATTTAGTCGTTTTCAGCCGTTACTAGCCAACAACAGCGTCCATAGCAACGGTTCTTTCTCACACATAACTAGGACATACCGTGAACCTACCATACCAGTTCATATATGTCTGACTCATAGTCTCTGAGATATAACGAACTTCGTTTTTTTGTTTTTTTTTTTTGACCAGGGTTCATTCAAAGTCTATCTTCTCCGACAGTTTTAATGGGAGCGGGCTGAATTTTTTTGCCAAGGAGGCTAATGTGTTGCCCCAAACGATCATCGTTTGATTTTTGAATTTCGATATTTTTATTTTTTTAGATTTTTTTGAAAATTTCAAAGGCCCGTTGCTAGGCACCGAGGGGTCCATAGCAACGTTCTCAAACGCGCACAACTAGGTCATGGTATGAACCTTCACCAGAGTTTCATCAAAATCGGCCTACGATTAATGGAGTACTGGCCTGGACAGACAAGCAGACAGACAGACATAACGACGGAAAACCTGACAATAAGGGTAGATAGATCGACTACCCAATAACGACGGAAAACCTGACATTAAGGGTAGATAGATCGACTACCCAACAGACATGGGTGAAAACATAATCTCCTTCACCTTCGGTGGCGGAGGTAATAACTAGAAAGCATCTCAAAATGTCAAGCCCGTCAGCATCTGCTTTGTACTCGAACTAAACTGACAAAAACGCAGTTATAAAAAATTGTATATTTATTACCTCCGTCACCGGAGGGTGAAGGAGGTTATGTTTTCACCCCTTTCTGGCTGTTTGTTACTTGCAAAAGCGAAGATTTTCTCAAGTATGTTGGTCAGTCTATTTTTTTTTCTGTCTGTCTGTTGGATTCGCTATATATGAGATATCCCTTATTGTCGGGTTTTCCGCTGTGTGGTGTGTGTGTGTGTGTGTGTGTGTGTGTTGTGTGTGTGTGTGTGTGTGTGTGTGTGTGTGTGTGTGTGTGTGTGTGTGGTGTTGTGATATATGTGTGTCTGCAACGCGAGGCTCCACAGCACGAACCAGCGAACCGATTTCGATGAAAACTTTGCCAAAGGTGGAATATATACTGGGAATGTGCGCGTTTGAATTTCGTGCGCAGCAACCACCCGTTGCTGTGCAGCGGCGAAAAAATCGCGTACAGTATTTTCAATACTTGTCCTTCAGTTTTGAATGTAGAGAAACGAGACTGGAATTAAACACGAGATATTGAGAAATTTTACTCGAGCCGATTTTTGATTGAGGTTTTTATTTTTCAAATGGTAGTCCTTCAAAAATCGGGTGTCTATTTACCGTCATTTAAGGTGTGTATACAGTGTTTTTATAAGAACTACACCGTCGTTCCACCTCGATCTCTCCTCGATCCAAACGTTTATTGACCAAAGTGAAAAGGATCCAAAATAATGGAATCACCGCATTTCTGTCTTTGTGGATTCTAATAATATGTTTATTTATTTACCGAAAACGATCCACGACCCACACACCACCTTCAATTATTTATTTATTACCGAAAACAATTCCACGATCACACATCACCTTCAATTATTATATTTACTGAAACATTCACGCCACACCACCTCATTTATTTATTTACGAAAACGATCCACGACCCACACACCACCTTCAATTATTTATTTATTTACTTACCAAACAATTCCACGATCCACACACCACCTTCAATTATTTATTATTTACTGAAAACGATTCCAGACCCACACCACCTCCAATTATTTATTTATTTACGAAAACGATCCCACCACACACCACCTCCAATTATTTATTTTATTTACGAAACACGATTCCCACGACCCACACTCCGCTCCAATTATTTATTTATTTTACCGAAAACGATTCCACGACCACACACCACCTCCAATTATTTATTATTTACCGAAACGATTCCATCGACCCACACACCACCTCCAATTATTTATTATTTTCCGTAACGATTCCACGATCCACACACCACCTTTCAATTATTATTTATTACCGAAAACGATCCAAGACCCACACACCACCACCCAATTATTTATTTATTACCGAAAAACGATTCCACACCCACACACCACCTCCAATTATTATTATTAAAGTGGGAGTGGGTAGGAAAGTGGGCGTGGCTTTATGAAAAATATTAGTGTGGCTCAGGGGTGTGGTCAAACAAGAGCATTGAGAAAAGTTTATCGCGGTTTTCGTGTGTGTGTGTGGTGTGTGTGTGTGTGTGTGTTGGTAGTGTGTGTGTGTGGTGTGTTGTGTGTGTGTGTGTTGTGTGTGTTCTGCAACGCGAGGCTCCACAGCACAAACCAGCAAACCGATTATTTTATCCCCCGCACGATGGCGGAAGGGGGAATTGTTGTCACCAGGGCGTCCGGTTCCGTCCGCGTCCGTCCGTCGTCCGGGCGTCAAACATTTATAGCTGTTAGTGCGATAACTCATAAACTCATTCTGCCATATCGATTTGAAATTTGGGTCACACATGTACCACCTGAAAAGGAAGAACCTATGATTTTGCGGCGTGGCCGGATCCAAATGGCCGAACTGGGGTGGCCATCTTGAAAAATATGTTTTTTCGCCATATCGATTTGAAATTTTGAGTCACACATGTACCACCTGAAAAGGGAAGAACCCTATTGATTTGGCGTGGCCGGACCAGATGGCCGACTGGGGCGCAGGCTCAACATTTATAGCTGTGAGTGCGATAACTCATAAACCTGTTTCGCCATATCGATTTGAAATTGGTTCACACATTACCACCTGAAAGGAAGAACCCTATTGATTTTGGGCTGGCCGGATCCAAGATGGCCGACTGGGGCGGCCATCTTGAAAAAAATGTTTTGTTATACATGGAAAACCTGCTTATCTGATTTCAATTATTTTTTGGTTACTACGTTCCTTCACCCTGGAACTTTTTCGAGATGATGAACCAAATGGTGTCTTGTTTCCAATTCACCTCCCTCATTATCTGGATATGTATGACCTTTTTTCATTCAATGTGGGGGATTCCCCATCTCTGATGGTATATTTCAAATGGTAGTCCTTTCAAAAATAGGTGTCTATTACCGTCAATTTTTATGAGGAGTGCCAGTGGCAAATACGCAATAGGAAAAATCTTGCCAGGCAGAGGAATAATTGTATTGTAACCAATAGTCTTGGCAATGAATCTTCGTCGGTGGATCAGTCAGATTGAAAAGCATCGTATCCAGCGCTTCATCCAGCGAATCCCTTGTCCGCCTACCGGCTTGTTTGTCTTCTGTCTGTCTGTTTATCGCCTACAGTCACAATTTTAAACCAATCTTCATGAAACTTCACCACATGGTAGAGTTTATCATAAGGAAGAAGCCTATTGTTTTTTTTTTGAGGTCAAAAGTCAACATAGGCCAAGGGCAACAACTGGGGTGGAGATTTCTAAAATCCTTCAATTTTCATCCCATTGACTTGAAAATTTGAAGAGCATTTATATTTCAGGTCACTGAATTCACCCAGCAAATTATTTTTGACGTCAACACGACCAAGAGGTCAACATAGTTCCAAGGTCAACAACTTAGGTGAGATTTTCTAAAATCGTCATTTTCATCCAATTGACTTGAAATTTGAAGATAATTTTCAAATCAGGTTAATTAATTTCAAATCACCAATTATTTTTGAGGTCAACATCGGCCAAAATGTCAACATAGTTCCAAGGTCAACAACTTAGGTGAGATTTCTAAAATCCTTCGATTTTCATCCGTTGACTTGAAATTTGAAGAGATTTTATATTTCAGGTCACTGAATTCAACAGCCAATTTATTTTGAGGTTAACATGGACCAAAGAGTCAACATAGGCCCAATATATTGTCAAGGTCAGGCCAGATCAGATCTATGATCTGCTACAGGTATTAATGCAAAACCTGTACTTCCTGTTCCATGGTCGAGTTGTCGGCGACGAAACAGTCTCCCCCACCAGGTTTCCTGGTGAGGAGGGTGTTTGCATATGGACACCCCGCAGGATTAAAAACAAAACCTGTCAAAGGGCGGAGGAGCTCCTTGTAAGCCAATGGCCATCCATATCTTGAACCCAACTGTTGTCCTGCGGACGTCCTCTGCAGTTGGGTTACTTCTTATTAGGAGGTTGGTGGCAGGATTTTTCACTCCGGCCACCGTTAAACCCTTCATTTTCCTCAAAACATTCTCAAAGCATAAAAAAATCTTGAAAACCCACTCCGTGGGAGTACCTCCTTTGCAACTTCCCTTCGCAGGGCAGCTCACCGGATGACAGGATTGGGGCAAAGCCTTCAGTGACCCCCAATCTTTTATGATAGGCGGGAAACCATGGGGTAACATTCCCGGTCAGATTGTGGAGAGTGTGCCGGAGTGGTGCTGAGATGGTCGTCCACTAGACAGCGGTCTTCTTGGGTTAACCTGAGCGCGGTCCTTCCGGTGGGTGCCTGGAATGTCCTATCCCTAAGAGATGATGATCACCTGTCCTCGTTATCATCTAAGCTCAAGCGTTTTGGACATTTGTATTGCAGCACTCTCTGAGGTTCGGAGACCAGATTGCGGCGAGATCATGGCGGGTGGTTACACCTACTATTGGTCTGGGCACTCTGATGGTTAACATGCCCAGGGTTGCTGTTAGCTGTGTCCAATAAGCTGACTCCAATGATAATTGAGGTAACACCGGTCAACGAGCGTATTATGAGCACTAAGGATTCGTCACTCCTTGGGTGTCATTTCGTGGATCTTCTACAGACAGACAGACAGACATAACGACAGAAAACCTGACAATAAGGGTAGATAGATCGACTACCCAATAGATCACCTGCCCAACAAAATCTACTGACCAATATACTTGAAAAATCTTCGATTTTGCAAGTAACAAACAAACAAACAAGCCGGTAGACGGACATGGGTAGTCGATCAAGTCGAATTTAGTCGTTTTTCAGCCGTTACTAGCCAACAACAGCGTCCATAGCAACGGTTCTTTCTCACACATAACTAGGACATACCGTGAACCTACCATACCAGTTTCATATATGTCTGACTCATAGTCTCTGAGATATAACGAACTTCGTTTTTTTGTTTTTTTTGACCAGGGTTCATTCAAAGTCTATCTTCTCCGACAGTTTTAATGGGAGCGGGCTGAATTTTTTTGCCAAGGAGGCTGAATGTGTTGCCCCCAAACGATCATCGTTTGATTTTTGAATTTCGATATTTTTATTTTTTTAGATTTTTTTGAAAATTTCAAAGGCCCGTTGCTAGGCAACCGAGGGGTCCATAGCAACGGTTCTCAAACGCGCACAACTAGGTCATGGTATGAACCTTCCACCAGAGTTTCATCAAAATCGGCCTACGATTAATGGAGTACTGGCCTGGACAGACAAGCAGACAGACAGACAGACATAACGACGGAAAACCTGACAATAAGGGTAGATAGATCGACTACCCAATAACGACGGAAAACCTGACAATAAGGGTAGATAGATCGACTACCCAACAGACATGGGTGAAAACATAATCTCCTTCACCTTCGGTGGCGGAGGTAATAACTAGAAAGCATCTCAAAATGTCAAGCCCGTCAGCATCTGCTTTGTACTCGAACTAAACTTGACAAAAACGAGTTATAAAAAATTGTATATTTTATTACCTCCGTCACCGGAGGTGAAGGAGGTTATGTTTTCACCCCTTTCTGGGCTGTTGTTACTTGCAAAAGCGAAGATTTCTCAAGTATGTTGGTCAGTCTATTTTTTTCTGTCTGTCTGTTGGATTCGCTATATATGAGATATCCCTTATTGTCGGGTTTTCCGGCTTGTGTTGTGTTGTGTGTGTGTGTGTGTGTGTGTGTGTGTGTGTGTGTGTGTGTGTGTGTGTGTGTGTGTGTGTGTGGTGTGTGTGTGTGTTATATGTGTGTCTGCAACGCAGAGCTCCACAGCACGAACCAGCGAACCGATTTCGATGAAACTTTGCCAAGAGTGGAATATATACTGGAATGTGCGCGTTTGAATTTCGTTGCCAGCAACCACCCGTTGCTGTGCAGCGGCCGAAAAATCGCGTACAGTATTTTCAATACTTGTCCTTCAGTTTTGAATGTAGAGAAACGAGACTGGAATTAAACACTCGAGATATGAGAAATTTTACTCGAGCCGATTTTGATTGAGGTTTTATTTTTCAAATGGTAGTCCTTCAAAAATCGGGTGTCTATTTACCGTCATTTAAGGTGTGATACAGTGTTTTTAAGAACTACACCGTCGTTCCACCTTCGATCTCTCCTCGATCCAAACGTTATTGACCAAAGTGAAAAGGATCCAAAATAAATGAAATCACCGGCATTTCTGTCTTTGTGGTTTCTAATAATATGTTTATTTATTTACCGAAAACGATCCACGACCCACACACCACCTTCAATTATTTATTTATTTACCGAAAACAATTCCACGATCCACACATCACCTTCAATTATTAATTTATTTACTGAAAACGATCCACGACCCCAACTCATATTTATTTATTACCGAAACGATCCACGACCCACACACCACCTTCAATTATTTATTTATTTACTTACCAAAAACAATTCCACGATCCACACACCACCTTCAATTATTTATTTATTTACCGAAAACGATTCCAGACCACACACCACCTCCAATTATTTATTTATTTACGAAAACGATTCCCCATCCACACCCACCTCCATTATTTATTTATTTACCGAAAACGATTCCACGACCCACACTCCGCCTCCAATTATTTATTTATTTACCGAAAACGATTCCAGACCCAACACCACCTCCAATTATTTATTTATTTACCGAAACGATTCCACGACCCACACACCACCTCCAATTATTTATTTATTTTCCGTAAACGATTCCACGATCCACACACCACCTTCAATTATTTATTTATTTACCGAAAACGATCAAGACCCACACACCACCTCCAATTATTTATTTATTTCCGAAAACGATTCCACGACCCACACACCACCTCCAATTATTATTATTAAAGTGGGAGTGGTGTAGGAAAGTGGGCGTGGCTTATGAAAAATATGTGTGGCTCAGGAGGTGTGGTCAAACAAGAGCATTGAGAGAAGTTTATCGGGTTTTCGTGTGTGTGTGTGTGTGTGTGTGTGTGTGTGTGTGTGTGTGTGTGTGTGTGTGTGTGTGTGTGTGTGTGTGTGTGTGTGTGTCTGCAACGCGAGGCTCCACAGCACAAACCAGCAAACCGATTATTTTTATCCCCCGCCGCATGGCGGAAGGGGGATATTGTTGTCACCCAGGGCGTCCGGTGTCCGTCCGTCCGTCCGTCGTCCGGGCGTCAACATTTATAGCTCTGAGTGCGATAACTCATAAACTATTCGCCATATCGATTTGAAATTTGGGTCACACATGTACCACCTGAAAAGGAAGAACCCTATTGATTTTGGGCGTGGCCGGATCCAATGGCCGACTGGGGTGGCCATCTTGAAAAAAATGTTTTTTCGCCATATCGATTTGAAATTTGAGTCACACATTACCACCTGAAAAGGAAGAACCCTATTGATTTTGGGCGTGGCCGGAACCAAGATGGCCGACTGGGGCGGCTCAACATTTATAGCTGTGAGTGCGATAACTCATAAACTGTTCGCCATATCGATTTGAAATTCGGGTCACACATGTACCACCTGAAAAGGAAAAACCCTATTGATTTGGGCGTGGCCGGATCCAGATGGCCGACTGGGGCGGCCATCTTGAAAAAAATTGTTTTTGTAATACATGGAAAACTGCTTATCTGATTTCAATTATTTTTGGTTACTACGTTCTTCACCCTGGGAACTTTTTCGAGATGATGACCAAATGGTGTCTTGTTTCCAATTCACCTCCCTCATTATCTGGAATATGTATGACCTTTTTCATTCAATGGGGGGATTCCCCATCTCTGATGGTATATTTCAAATGGTAGTCCTTCAAAAATAGGTGTCTATTTACCGTCATTTTTTATGAGGAGTGCCAGTTGGCAAAATACGCAATAGGAAAAATCTTGCCAGGCAGAGGAATAATTGTATGTGAACCAATACGTCTTGGCAATGAATCTTCGTCGGTGGATCAGTCAGATTGAAAAGCATCGTATCCAGCGCTTCGATCCTAGCGAATCCCTTGTCGCCTACCGGCTTGTTTGGTCTGTCTGTCTGTTTATCGCCTACAGGTCACAATTTTTAACACACAATCTTCATGAAACTTCACCACATGGTAGAGTTTATCATAAGGAAGAAGCCTATTGTTTTTTTTTGAGGTCAAAAGGTCAACATAGGCCAAGGGTCAACAACTGGGGTGAGATTTCTAAAATCCTCAATTTTCATCCCATTGACTTGAAATTTGAAGAGCATTTATATTTCAGGTCACTGAATTCACCCAGCAAATTATTTTTGACGTCAACATCGACCAAGAGGTCAACATAGTTCCAAGGTCAACAACTTAGGTGAGATTTCTAAAATCGTCATTTTCATCCAATTGACTTGAAATTTGAAGATAATTTTCAAATCAGGTTAATTAATTTCAATCACCAATTATTTTTGAGGTCAACATCGGCCAAAATGTCAACATAGTTCCAAGGTCAACAACTTAGGTGAGATTTCTAAAATCCTCGATTTTCATCCGATTGACTTGAAATTTGAAGAG
>CM068954.1:31143991-31164158 GCA_035128595.1 Eptatretus atami | reverse complement strand
CCGAGAGAGAGGAGAGACACAGAGCGAGAGACAGAGACGAGAGAGACAGAGACAGAGAGAGCGAGAGACAGAGACAGAGAGAGCGAGAGACAGAGACAGAGAGAGAGCGAGAGAACAGACAGAGAGAGCGAGAGACAGAGACAGAGAGAGCGAGAGACAGAGAGAGCGAGAGACAGAGACAGAGAGAGAGGCGAGAGACAGAGACGAGAGAGCGAGAGAGCAGAGACAGAGAGAGCGAGAGACAGAGAGAGCGAGAGACAGAGAGAGAGAGAGCGGAGACAGAGAGAGAGCGAGAGACCAGAGAGAGCGAGAGACAGAGAGAGCGAGAGACAGAGAGAGCGAGAGACAGAGAGAGCGAGAGACAGAGAGAGAGACAGAGAGACAGAGAAGCGAGAGACAGAGAGCGGAGAAGCGAGAGACAGCGAGCGCGAGAAGACAGAGACAGAGAGAGCGAGAGACAGAGACAGAGAGAGAGCGAGAGACAGAGCAGAGAGAGCGAGAAGACAGAGAGACGAGCGAGAGACAGAGACAGAGAGAGAGCGGAGACAGAGACAGAGAGAGCGAGAGACAGAGAGCGAGAGACACAGAGGAGAGAGAGAGCAGAGAGACAGAGAGAGCGAGAAGACAGAGAGAGCAGAGAGACGAGCAGACAGAGACAGAGAGAGCGAGAGAGCAGAGACAGAGAGAGCGAGAGACAGAGACAGAGAGAGCGAGAGACAGAGAGAGCGAGAGACGGAGAGGAGCGAGAGACAGAGAGAGCGAGAGACAGAGAGAGGCGAGAGACAGAGAGAGCGAGAGACAGAGAGAGCGAGAGACAGAGAGAGGCGAGAGACAGAGACGCGAGAGACGAGAGCAGAAGACGGAGAAGCGAGAGACAGAGAACAGAGAGAAGCGAGAGAGCAGAGACAGAGAGAGCGAGAGACAGAGACAGAGAGAGCGAGAGACAGAGACAGAGAGAGCGGAGACAGAGAGAGCGAAGAGACAGAGACAGAGAGAGCGAGAGACAGAGACAGAGAGAGCGAGAGAGCAGAGAGAGCGAGAGACAGAGAGAGCGAGAGACAGAGAGAGCGAGAGACAGAGAGAGCGAGAGACAGAGAGAGAGAGCGAGAGAACAGAGACGGAGAGACGAGAGACAGAGACGAGGAGAAGCGAGAGACAGAGACAGAGAGAGCGAGAGACAGAGACAGAGAGAGCGAGAGAGACAGAGACAGAGAGAGCGAGAGACAGAGAGAGGAGAGACAGAGAGACAGAGAGAGCGAGAGACAGAGAGCAGAGAGAGCGAGAGACAGAGACAGAGAGAGCGAGAAGCAGAGACAGAGAGAGCGAGAGACAGAGAGAGCGAGAGACAGAGACAGAGAGAGCGAGAGCAGAGACAGAGAGAGCGGAGACAGAGACAGAGAGAGACAGAGAGCAGAGACAGAGAGAGCGAGAGACAGAGAGAGCGAGAGACAGAGAGAGCGAGAGACAGAGAGAGCGAGAGACAGAGAGAAAGAGCGAGAGACGAGAGAGCGAGAGACAGAGAGAGCGAGAGACAGAGAGAGCGAGAGACAGAGAGAGCGAAGAAGACAGAAGAGCGAGAGACAGAGAGAGCGAGAGACAGAGAGAGCGAGAGACAGAGAGAGCGAGAGACAGAGAGAGCGAGAGACAGAGAGAGAGCGAGAGACAGAGACAGAGAGAGAGACAGAGACAGAGAGAGGACAGAGAGAGCGAGAGACAGAGAGAGCGAGAGACAGAGAGAGCGAGAGACAAGAGAGCGAGAGACAGAGGAGAGCGAGAAGAGAGACGAGAGACAGAGAGAGCGAGAGACAGAGAGAGCGAGAGACAGAGAGAGCGAGAGACAGAGAGAGCGAGAGACCAGAGAGAGGAGAGACAGAGAGAGCGAGAGACAGAGAGAGCGAGAGACAGAGAGAGGAGAGACAGAGAGAGCGAGAGACAGAGAGACGCGAGAGACAGAGAGAGCGGAGAAAGAGAGAGCGAGAGACAGAGAGAGCGAGAGAGCGAGAGACAGAGAGAGCGAAGAGACAGAGAGAGCGAGAGACAGAGAGAGCGAGAGACAGAGAGAGCGAGAGACCAGAGACAGAGAGAGCGAGAGACAGAGACAGAGAGAGCGAGAGACAGAGACAGAGGAGAGCAGAGACAGAGACAAGAGAGAGCGAGAGACAGAGACAGAGAGAGCGAGAGACAGAGACGAGAGAGCGAGAGACAGAGACAGAGAGAGCGAGAGACAGAGACAGAGAGAGCGAGAGACAGAGACAGAGAGAGCGAGAGACAGAGACCAGAGAGAGCGAGAGACAGAGAGAGCGAGAGACAGAGAGAGCGAGAGACAGAGAGAGAGAAGAGCGAGAGAAGAGAGAGAGAGCGAGAGACAGAGACAGAGAGAGCGAGAGACAGAGACAGAGAGAGCGCGAGAGACAGAGACAGGAGAGCGAGAGAACAGAGACAGAGAGAGCGAGAGAGCAGAGACCGAGAGACAGAGAGAGCGAGAGACAGAGAGAGCGAGAGACAGAGAGAGCGAGAGACAGAGAGAGCGAGAGACAGAGAGAGCGAGAGACGAGAGAGCGAGAGACAGAAGAGACGGAGAGACAGAGAGAGCGAGAGACAGAAGACAGAGAGAGGCAGAGAACAGAGAGAGCGAGAGACAGAGAGAGCGAAAGAGACAGAAGAGAGCGAGAGACAGAGACAGAGAGAGCGAGAGACAGAGACAGAGAGAGCGGAGACAGAGACAGAGAGAGCAGAGACAGAGACAGAGAGAGGAGAGACAGAGACAGAGAGAGCGAGAGACAGAGACGAGAGAGCGAGAGACAGAGACAGAGAGAGCGAGAGACAGAGACAGAGAGAGCGAAGAGACGAGACGAGAGAGCGAGGAGACAGAGAGAGCGAGAGACAGAGAGAGCGAGAGACAGAGAGAGCGAGAAGACAGAGAGAGCGAGAGACAGAGAGAGAGCGAGAGACAGAGAGAGCGAGAGACAGAGACAGAGAGAGCGAGAGACAGAGAGAGCAGAGACGAGCGAGAGAACGAGACAGAGAGAGCGAGAGAAGCAGAGAGAGCGAGAGACAGAGACAGGAGGAGCGAGAGACAGAGACAGAGAGAGCGAGAGAAGAGACAGAGAGAAGCGAGAGACAGAGACAGAGAGAGCGAGAGACAGAGAGAGGCGGACGAGAGAGCGAGAGACAGAGAGAGCGAGAGACAGAGAGAGCGAGAGACAGAGAGAGCGAGAGACAGAGAACAGAGAGAGCGAGAGACAGAGACAGAGAGAGCGGAGACAGGACAGAGAGAGCGAGAGACAGAGACAGAGAGAGCGAGAGACAGAAGACAGAGAGAGCGAGAGACAGGACAGAGAGAGCGAGAGACAGAGACAGAGAGAGCGAGAGACAGAGACAGAGAGAGGAGAGAAGAGGACAGAGAGAGCGAGAGACAGAGAGAGAGAGAGACAGAGAGAGGAGAGACAGAGAGGAGAGAGAGCGAGAGAGCAGAGAGAGCGAGGAGACAGAGACAGAGAGAGCGAGAGACAAGAGACAGAGAGAGCGAGAGACAGAGACAGAGAGAGACGAGAGACAGAGACAGAGAGAGCGAGAAAGAGACAGAGAGAGCGAGAGACAGAGAGCAGAGACGAGAGAGCGAGAGACAGAGACAGAGAGAGCGAGAGACAGAGAGAGGCGAGAGACAGAGAGAGCGAGAGACAGAGAGAGCGAGAGACAGAGAAGAGCGAGAGACGAGAGAGCGAGAGACAGAGAGAGCGAGAGACAGAGAGAGCGAGAGACAGAGAGAGGCGAGAGACGGAGAGAGGCGAAGAGACAAGAGAGCGAGAAGACAGAGACAGAGCGAGCGAGAGACAGAGACAGAGAGAGCGAGAGCAGAGACAGAGAGAGCGAGAGACAGAAGACAGAGAGAGCAGAGAGAGCAGAGACACGAGAGAGCGAGAGACAGAGACAGAGAGAGCGAGAGACAGAGACAGAGAGAGCGAGAGACAGAGACAGAGAGAGCGAGAGACAGAGACAGAGAGAGCGAGAGACAGAGACAGAGAGAGCGAGGACAGAGACAGAGAGAGCGAGAGACAGAGAGAGCGAGAGACAGAGAGAGCGAGAGACAGAGAGAGCGAGAGACAGAGAGAGAGCGAGAACAGACGAGAGCGAGAGACAGAGACAGAGAGAGCGAGAGCACAGAAGACAGAGAGAGCGAGAGACAGAGAACAGAGGAGAGCGAGAGACAGAGAGAGCGAGAGACAGAGACAGAGAGAGCGAGAGACAGAGAGACAGAGAGAGCGAGAGACAGAGACGAGAGAGCGAGAGACAGAGAAGAGAGAGCGGAGAGACAGAGAGAGCGAGAGACAGAGAAGAGCGAGAGACAGAGAGAGCGAGAGACAGAGAGAGCGAGAGACAGAGAGAGCGAAGAGAACAGAGAGAGCGAGAGACAGAGAGAGCGAGAGACAGAGAGAGCGAGAGACAGAGAGAGCGAGAGACAGAGAGAGCGAGAGACAGAGACGGAGAGACGAGAGACAGAGACGAGAGAGCGAGAGACAGAGACGGAGAGAGCGAAGACAGAGACAGAGAGAGCGAGAGACCGAGAGAGCGAGAGACAGAGACGAGAGAGCGAGAGACAGAGAGAGCGAGAGACAGAGACGAGAGAGCGAGAGACAGAGACAGAGAGAGCGAGAGACAGAGACAGAGAGAGACGAGGAGAACAGAGACAGAGAGAGCGAGAGACAGAGAAGAGCGAGAGACAGAGAGAGGCGAGAGACAGAGAGAGCGAGAGACAGAAGAGCGAGAGACAGAGGAGAGAGAGAGAGCGAGAGACAGAGAGAGAGACGGAGAAGACAGAAGACAAGAGAGCGAGAGACAGAGACAGAGAGAGCGAGAGACAGAGACGAGAGAGCGAGAGACAGAAGAGAGCGAGAGACAGAGACAGAGAGAGCGAGAGCAGAGACAGAGAGAGCGAGAGACAGAGACAGAGAGAGCGAGGACAGAGACAAGAGAGAGCGAGAGACAGAGACAGAAGAAGAGCGAGAGACAGAGCAGAGAGAGCGAGAGACAGAGACAGAGAGAGCGAGAGCAGAGAGAGCGAGAGACAGAGAGAGCGAGAAGACGAGAAAAGAGAGAGCGAGAGACAGAGAGAGCGAGAGACAGAGAGAGCGAGAGACAGAGAGAGCGAGAGAGCAGAGAGAGCGAGAGACAGAGACAGAGAGACGAGAGACAAGAGCAGAGAGAGCGAGAGAACAGAGAGAGAGAGAGCGAGAGACAGAGAGAGCGAGAGACAGAGACAGAGAGAGCGAGAGCAGAGAGCAGAGAGAGCGAGAGACAGAGACAGAGAGGCGAGAGACAGAGACAGAGAGAGCGAGAGACAGAGACAGAGAAGAGCGAGAGAGAGACAGAGAGAGCGAGAGACAGAGAGAGCGAGAGACAGAGAGAGCGAGAAGACAGAGAGAGGAGAGACAGAGAGAGCGAGAGACAGACGAGAAGCGAGAGACAGAGAGAGAGCGAGAGACAGAGAGAGGCGAGAGACAGAGAGAGCGAGAGACAGAGAGAGCGAGAGACAGAGACAGAGAGAGCGAGAGAGACAGAGAGAGCGAGAGACAGAGAGAGCGAGAGACAGAGACAGAGAGAGCGAGAGACAGAGAGAGCGAGAGACAGAGAGAGCGAGAGACAGAGAGAGCGAGAGACAGAGAGAGCGAGAGACAGAGACAGAGAAGCGAGAGACAGAAAAAGAGAAGAAGAGAGCGAGAGACAGAGACAGAGAGAGCGAGAGACAGAGACAGAGAGAGCGAGAGACAGAGACAGAGAGAGGAGAGCAGAGACAGAGAGAGCGAGAGACAGAGAGAGCGAGAAGACAGAGAGAGCGAGAGACAGAGAGAAGCGAGAGACAGAGAGGAGAGAGAAAGAGACAGAGACGGAGAAGCGAGAGACAGAGACAGAGAGAGCGAGAGACAGAGACAGAGAGAGGAGCGAGAGACAGAGACAGAGAGAGCGAGAGAGAGCAGAGAGAGCGAGAGACAGAGAGAGCGAGAGACAGAGACAGAGAGAGCGAGAGACAGAGAGCAGAGAGAGAGCGAGAGAAGAGACAGAGAAGAGCGAGAGACAGAGAGAGCGAGAGACAGAGAGAGCGAGAGACAGCGAGAGCGAGAGACAGAGACAGAGAGAGCGAGAGACAGAGACAGAGAGAGCGAGAAGACAGAGACAGAGAGCAGAGAGAGCGAGAGACGCGAGAGCGAGAGACGAGGAGCGAGAGACAGAGAGAGCGAGAGACAGAGAGAGCGAGAGACAGAGAGAGCGAGAGACAGAGAGAGCGAGAGACAGAGAGAGCGAGAGACAGAGAGAGCGAGAGACAGAGAGAGCGAGAGACAGAGAGGAGCGAGAGACAGAGAGAGCGAGAGACAGAGAGAGCGAGAGAACAGAGAGAGCGAGAGACAGAGAGAGCGAGAGACAGAGACAGAGAGAGAGACAGAGACAGAGGAGAGCGAGAGAGACAGAGAGAGAGAGAGACAGAGAGAGCGAGAGAACAGAGAGAGGAGAGACAGAGAGAGCGAGAGACAGAGAGAGCGAGAGACAGAGAGAGCGAGAGACAGAGAGAGCGAGAGACAGAGAGAGCGAGAGAGCGAGAGACGAGAAGAAGGCGAGAGACAGAGAGAGCGAGAGACAGAGAGACGAGAGAGCGAGAGACAGAGAGGCGAGAGACAGAGAAGAGACGAGAGGACAGAGAGAGCGAGAGACAGAGAGAGGAGAGACAGGAGAGAGCGAGAGACAGAGAGAGCGAGAGACAGAGAGAGCGAAGAGACAGAGAGAGCGAGAGACAGAGACGAGCGAGAAGACAGAGAGAGCGAGAGACAGAGAGAGCGAGAGAACAGAGAGAGCGAGAGACAGAGAGAGCGAGAGACAGAGAGAGCGAGAGACAGAGAGAGAGCGAGAGACAGAGAGAGCGAGAGACAGAGAGAGCGAGAGACAGAGAGAGCGAGAGACAGAGAGAGCGAGAAGACAGAGAGAGGCGAGAGACAGAGACGGAGAGCGAGAGACAGAGACGAGAGAGCGGAGACGAGACGGAGAGACGAGAGACAGAGACGGAGAGAGCGAGAGACAGAGACAGAGAGAGCGAGAGACAGAGACAGAGAGAGCGAGAGACAGAGAGAGCGAGAGACAAGAGAGAGCGAGAGACAGAGACAGGAGAGCGAGAAGACAGAGACAGAGAGAGCGAGAGACAGAAGAGAGCAGAGACAGAGACGAGAGAGCGAGAGACAGAGACAGAGAGAGACAGAGAGAGCGAGAGACAGAAGAGAGCGAGAGACAAGAGAGAGCGAAGAGACAGAGAGAGCGAGAGACAGAGAGAGCGAGAGACAGAGAGAGCGCGAGACAGAGAGAGCGAGAGACAGAGAGAGCGAGAGACAGAGAGAGCGAGAGACAGAGAGAGCGAGAGACAGAGAGAGCGAGAGACGCAGAGAGAGGCGAGAGACAGAGAGAGCGAGAGCAGAGAGAGAGCGAGAGACAGAGAGAGCGAGAGACACGAGAGAGAGCGAGAGACAGAGAGAGCGAGAGACAGAGAGAGCGAGAGACAGAAGAGAGCGAGAGACAGAGAGAGCGAGAGACGAGAGACAGAGAAGCGAGAGACAGAGACAGAGAGAGAGAGCAGAGACAGAGAGAGCGAGAGAGAGAGAGAGCGAGAGCGAGAGAGAGCGAGAGACAGAGACGAGACGAGAGAGACAGAGAGAGCGAGAAGACAGAGAGAGCGAGAGACAGAGAGAGCGAGAGACAGAGAGAGCGAGAGACAGAGAGAGCGAGAGACAGAGAGAGCGAGAGACAGAGAGAGCGAGAGACAGAGAGAGCGAGAGACAGAGAAGCGAGGAGGACAGAGAAGCGAGAGACAGAGGAGAGCGAGAGAGCAGAGAGAGCGAGAGACAGAGAGAGCGAAGACAGAAGAGAGCGAGAGAGAGAGCGAGAGACAGAGAGAGCGAGAGAGAGAGCGAGAGCAGAGAGAGAGAGAGCGAGAGACGAGAGAGAGAGAGCGAGAGACAGAAGACGAGAGAGCGAGAGACAGAGACAGAGAGAGCGAGAGACAGAGACAGAAGAGCGAGAGACAGAGACAGAGAGAGCGAGAGACAGAGACAGAGAGAGCGAGAGACAGAGACAGAGAGAGCGAGAGACAGAGACAGAGAAGAGCGAGGACAGAGAGACAGAGAGAGCGAGAGACAGAGACAGAGACAGAGAGAGCGAGAGACAGAGAGAGCGAGAGACAGAGAGAGCGAGAGACAGAGAGAGAGACGAGAGAGCGAGAGACAGAGAGAGGCGAGAGACAGAGAGAGCGAGAGACAGAGAGAGCGAGAGACAGAGAGAAGCGAGAGACAGAGAGAGCGAGAGACAGAGAGAGCGAGAGACAGAGAGAGCGAGAGACAGAGAGAGCGAGAGACAGAAGGAGACGAGAGACAGAGAGGCGAGAGACAGAGAGAGCGAGAGAACAGAGAGCAGCGAGAGAGAGAGCGAGAGACAGAGAGAGCGAGAGAGAGAGAGCGAGAGACAGAGAGAGCGAGAGAGAGAGCGAGAGACAGAGAGAGAGAGAGCGAGGCAGAGACAGAAGAGAGAGAGCGAGAGACAGAGACGAGAGAGCGAAGAGAAGAGACAGAGAGAGCGAGAGACAGAGACAGAGAGAGAGAGAGACAGAGACAGAGAGAGCGAGAGACAGAGACAGAGAGAGCGAGAGACAGAGACAGAGAGAGCGAGAGACAGAGACAGAGACAGAGAGAGCGAGAGCACAGAGAGAGCGAGAGACAGAGAGAGACGAGAGACAGAGAGACAGAGAGACAGAGAGAGCGAGAGACAGAGAGAGCGAGAGACAGAGAGAGCGAGAGACAGAGACAGAGAGAGCGAGAGAAGAGCAGAGAGAGCGAGAGACAGAGAGACAGAGAGAGCGAGAGACAGAGAGAGCGAGAGACAGAGAGAGCGAGAGACAGAGAGAGCGAAGAGACAGAGAGAGCGAGAGAGCAGAGAGAGCGAGAAGACAGAGAGAGCGAGAGACAGAGAGCGAGAGACAGAGAGAGCGAGAGACAGAGAGAGCGAGAGACAGAGAGAGCGAGAGACAGAGAGAGCGAGAGACAGAGAGAGCGAGAGACAGAGAGAGCGAGAGACAGAGAGAGCGAGAGACAGAGAGAGCGAGAGACAGAGAGAGCGAGAGACAGAGAGAGCGAGAGACAGAGAGAGCGAGAGACGAGAGAGGAGAAGACAGAGAGAGCGAGAGACAGAGAGAGCGAGAGACAGAGAGAGCGAGAGACGAGAGAGACAGAGACGAGAGAGAGCGAGAGACAGAGAGAGAGCGAGCGAGAGACAGAGAGAGCGAGAGAAGCGAGAGAGCGAGAGAGAGCGAGAGGCGAGAGAGCGAGAAGAGAGCGAGAGAGAGCGAGAGAGAGCGAGAGAGCGAGAAGCGAGAGAGAGCGAGAGAGCGAGAGAGAGCGAGAGAGCGAGAGAGAGAGAGGGATAGAGGGATAGAGAGAGAGAGAGAGAGAGCGAGGGAGAGGGATAGAGGGTACGAGGTGATAGAGTGGGATAGAGGGATAGAGAGAGAGAGAGAGAGAGAGAGACAGAGACAAGAGGGAAAGGGCTGGTCCATGGGGAGTGATCGGCACTGACCATGACTGCCCTGCCCTGATGAATCTTGGCAGCAGGGAAGAATGAGGAAGATTTGACCCCTACTTGCGTTGGGGGGTACAACTACCATGAAGAGGTGTCCCCGACAGTTGTCAGCGTTCGTGCTTGATAATGAGGCTGAGCAGTTCAAGAGACTGAACCTCTTCCAGTGGCAGCCTGTGGATATATATTATTATATATATATATATATATATATATTTTATTTATATATATATATATATATGTGGGAGCATTTGATGATCCTTCTGGAGCAATAGGGTGAGACTGAGATGTGTCGTACTTGAAAGACATGTTCCATTTGTTAGATCAGCAATAAATCTCTATATTAGTAGCCGGATTTCTCCTTCCGTCCATCTGTCCCTGTGTCTGTCACGGTCTTTTTAATGGGACGTCATTATGGCGTTATGCCTGGGACGTCATTACAGCATTACGTCGAGTGCTAAGGTCTTCGCTTTGCTGATGGCAGTTGAACACCATAACCCATATGTCTCACTATCTGACATCCGTAGGCCATGGGCTGAATGCCAGATGCTATGCGTTGCGATAACGGATTTAGAAAGATGGCGGTGTTGTAACAAGGCGTTATGTCTGGGATGTCATTACGGCGTTACATCTAGCACTAAGCTAGGCCTTTACGGCGGTATATTTTTCATAACTCAATGAGAATTTCATTTTGTAACTTGGAAAAAAAAAAGACATAGCGTCTCATCCCTGGGAACATAAAACGAATTGATAATATTTGTTTTTTGGCGAATAAGTGTGCATATTATTCAAATTAATACTGAGTTGTGAGCAGTAAACAAAATGTTTCTGGAATGATAAAAAATTGCAAATGTTGACTGTCAATCAACTGTCCAGTATTACTGTACTGCAACATCTATGTTATGTTGTTCAATGCCAATCAGCGAAGCGACGGGTTCAATGCTAGTCATTTCCAAATAAGCAGAGAGTGATCAAATAAATGACCAAATGCAGTATTGGAGTCATCAGGAGGAAGTCCAACCTCAACTTGGAGAGGAGAGAATCACATTGCGAGGAGGGGGCACAACTTAACTGCAGTACATGGCTGGAGGAAGTCAGAAAGCCAGGTATGAAGGTGGCCTTTATAAAAGCTGCAGTTAACAACTTTGCAAGCACAACAGAATGCCAGACTGTGTCAAATGCCTGGGACAGGTCCAGGGACAGAGTCCTGACCTCTTCTTTGAGATTTAGAGCCTCCAATCATTGCTCAGTGAAAAGCAGTCAGCATGCCCAGAATTGAGCAAATGGGACAGACTCCAAACGGATTGTCAGAGATCAAGCTGTTTGAAAAGAGGAAAGACTTAACATTGGTAGCGATGATGAATGATATTCCTTTGCTTGTAATTGCAAGTAAGCTTACTTTACTGTTGGTGAGGATAGCTGCTTTTGAAATGTTTCTTGTGAATTGAAGCAATGTTAGCCATCTTCTGGGCAGGCAGAAGGTGGTCAGAAGGTAAAGAACAGGGTTGTTTTTACCAAAATAGTTTTTAACTGAGATTAAATTCTGAATTCAGCCCACATCATTGCTGAGGTTCAGCTGTGCCAGTGATGCAGTCCCACTGCGCATTCAGGCAAGAATTTGTAATATATTCAGAGTACTAGTGATAACTTGCCTCCTTTTCACAAAATATATCTTTAACATCCAAAAACGAATGCTGGCATACGGGGCACTCAGTTTAATGACCATTTGAGGGATAGCACACCCATTCATGCAAAACACCACGATGACAGTTTATAGCCGGGCCAAGAAGATTTGAATTCTGGCTTGACAGCAAAGAGGTAAGTGCAGATAACAGAGCAGATGGAGAAATAAGAGCATCCAATCAGGATTTGAGAAAACAGGCACTGATGTTATCTGGGCCCCTTGCCAATGCAGAATCAAGGTTGGATGCAACTTCCTCTGCCTTTTCAAGTGAGAAAGACACTAAGTCTAGTGGCAGTGGATTGAGAGCAAGGGCAGTAAGGGATTGAGAGGGAGCATACACCAGAGACAGACTTGACAAAGCTCCAACCTGACTTTGAGGAACAGGACTGGTTAAAGAGTTGTCATGAGATTGACAAGAAGATATTTTGTGGCTTGCCTAAGCTTTCCGCAGTTGCTTCAGAACTTATCGCAAGCTTTCCGGAGTGGATTTCCGAAAAAAACCTCCAAACTTTCCTGAATCTCTTTGCTCTCCATTGCTAATTACCAAACTCAATTTTTTTAATATTCTGCAAATTTAGATAGTGTTCAATTTAGCCTCCGACATTTATTATTTATGCTTCCCTCTGTCTGATGTATTACGATGACTACTGAACAATACAAAAGTCATGGTTTAAATCAATTAAACCTCTTAATCGTTGGCCTCTTAATCAAAAATCAAATTTCACATGTCAGGTGCAGTTCATAAAATCCAAATGTGAATGATTTTTACTTAGATATTTTACTTTACTTAGATACTTAGAACCAGTTATTGCTTTTTGAAAAAAAACAGGTTGTTTTACTAATCAGAGACTCTTCATGGCTGCTAGAACTTGTCCACAAACTTGCCATTAACAAGAGTGACACATCAAGAGAATTTGTTTATTCACTAGTGGACAAAGTTAGTTAAATTTAAATTTTTGTAATTTCAGTTTAAAGTACAAGAAACACCTGCTCCCGACTGGAGTGACCAGGGGGGTGGGGGAGGGGGGGGGGGTCATGTGTATGTACGTGTGCACCATGCGGACAGCGTTTTGTTAATATTCTTCTTATTCTTTAACAGCCACAATTATTCCCACGTTATTGTGGGGTTGGCTGGGGAGTTTGGCTCAAGTCTTTCGTGAACCAGCTGGCCAGGCCTGACGTTGACTAAAGTTACGGCAGGAATTTGTAATTTGTTCAGGGTGCCGCGATATCTCACTTACACTTCGTGAAGGACACTGTGGGATTTAAGGTCCACCAACTAATGCTGGCGGAGGGGACACCAGTTTAACGTCCATCCGAGGAACGGCACACATAAATCACCTTTCCTGTGAAACACTGGATGACGGTTTATAATCTAGGTCGGCATTCAAACCCAGGTTGGATAGCTTAGAGGAGAGTGTGCATCACTCTCGGCCATCCTTCCAGCCCCCTGTGTTAATAGTATCATTATGCCATTACCATTGGATGGAATTGACCAATTAATTTGTGGTTATAATAATTTTGATGAAAATATAACTTGGATGACATAGAGGAATTGTAGAAACATGTATCAACAACCTAATACTACTCTGTTGGCAGAAAGTAAAGAGGACTTGATGAAACTGCTGCAGACAGTGAAGAAGGAAAGTGAAAATGCTAGTCTATATTTCAACCTAAAAAAGAATAAAATCTTGTCATCTGAGAAGACCAACGTGTTCACATTTGGAGACGATCTTGTGGAAAGTATCATCATCCTGGGTTTGAAGTATGATTAATACACTTCATTATGGTGTACTACTGTACTTCATCTCATGCTGTATATGGCATAATTCCTGTTTGCCACATTTCAGGCCAAAGCTTGTCAAGGTCATTTAAATGTTTTCTGATGTCTTTTGTAACGAGTCAGATATGGCGACTCCAATCGCAAATTTTGTGACGTGACTTGAGACTTGGCCTTATAAAAAGACTTGCGACTTGACTTGAGCTTGTAGACTTGTTGACAATGACGATGAATGAATGAACACTATATCAAAAGAAATACATCTCAATGATGTGTTTGTGACTAATTTTCATGTCTGGTGGGAATTGTGATTATATTTATAAACAAAAGACCGCCGGAGTCGTGCGTCAAAGGGACCATGAACTCGGTATATAGATCGCACTGAGTTTAGAAAGGTACTAGTTATACACCGTTCAAAATGTCACTGAGCTCTGAACCTCTGATCACAATATGTCTAGTGGAGGAAAAGTAGGTAATTTATGGAGAAAAGGAAGTAGAGCTATTAGTATCTTTCATCACATGGATGATGCATTGAACGTGTCCTTTAATTCAGTAGGCATCTCTGCCGTATGGTGTACCTCAGGAGTTGTTATTGCTGTGACTGCTCGGTTCATACCAATTTGGCTTTTCCGTGTATTTTTTTAAGTCTACATGTTGTATGGCTCATAATGGAACTAAAATAAACACGTGCACACACACACACACACGTAATTGTTTGTGCTTTGAGTGGACGTTCTTATCATAATACACTGCCTAATATGCTGTTGGTCCTCTGTGTACCGCCAAAACAGCGCCGACCCGCCGAAGGATGGACGCTACAAGACCCCTGAGGGTGTCCTGTGGTATCTGGCACCAAAACATTAGCAGCAGATCCTTCAAGTCCTGTAAGTTGTGAGGTGGAACCGCCGTGGATCGGACTTGTCGGTCAAGCACATCCCACAGATGCTCCATCGGATTGAGATCTGGAGAATTTGGAGGCCAGGGCAACACCGTGAACACATAATCATGTTCCTCACACCACTCCCGAACAATGTGTGCAGTGTGGCAGGGCGCATTATCCTGCTGAAAGAGGCCACTGCCATCAGGGAATACCATTGCCATGAAGGGGTGTACTTGGTCTGCAACGATGTTTAGTTAGGTGACACGTGTCAAATTGACGTGCACATGAATGGCTGGACCCAGGGTTTCCCAGCAGAACATTGCCCAGAGCATCACACTCCCTCCACCGGCTTGTCGTCTTCCCACAGGTCATCCTGGTCCCATCACTTCCCCAGGTAAACGGCGCACACGTACACGGCCATCCACGTGATCTCAAAGAAAACGGGACACTCATCGGACCAGGCGACTCTTCCACTGCTCCAAGGTCCAGTTCCGATGCTCGCGTGCCCATTGTAGGCGCTTTCAAAGGTGGACAGGGTCATCATGGCACTCTGATCGGTCTGCGGCTACGCAGCCCCATATGCAGCAGGGTGCGATGCACTGTGGATTGTGACACATTCCTCCCGTGATGACCATAAAATTTTCTGTGACTTGTGCCACAGTAGATCTGTCGGTTCGGACCAGACGGGATAGCCTTCATTGCCCTCGCGCATCGATGAGCCTTGGGCTCCCAACACCCTGTCGCCGGTTTGTGGTTTGTCCCTCCTCCGACCACTGTCGGTAGGTACTCACCACTGCTGACCAGAAGCACCCCACAAGTCTTGCCGTTTCAGAGATGCTCTGACCCAGTCGTCTGGCCATAACAATTTGGTTCTTGTCAAAGTTACTCAGGTCTTTACTCCTGCCCATTTCTCCTGCATCCAACACATCAACTTCAAGAACTGACTGTCACTTGCTGCCTAATATATCCCACCCCTTGAGGGTGCTTTTGTAACAATATAACAATGTTATTCACTTCACTCACAGTGGTCATAATGTTTTGGCTCATGAGTTTTTTATATATTATGTATATAATATTATATATATATATATATATATTATATATATATATTATATATAAATATATTGTTGCGGGTCAGGTGAGAAGACCACTAGGGGGGGAGCTATCTCGGCTCCACCAGACTCCCTGGAATTGTGGGCCGTCGCACACAGATAAATCCGTGACGCGGCGGTCGCTAACCGCCCGTGGACGCCAATAACTTAACCGCGTGACCGAGGGTCCTCTCTCTATGGGTTAACCAGGTTACTTAAGGCCTAAGTCACATTTGCTCTACGGCGAGGATACGGCGGCCATACGCCCTCTGAATTAACAGAAACGTGGGCGGCCGCAGAGTTTCTGCGGTGGCCTCAGGGTGGCCTATGCCATTTGGCTATCTTTTACAGGCCGTAGGTGTCGCCGTGGAATTATAACGCGGAGTTATAACTTTTTTCATTTCTACGTTCGCCGTAGCAATTCGACAAGCCAAAAAAAAAAACTGGTAAAAAAAATAAATAATTACCCACTCGTTACCGTCCGTCTGGCCACACGTTCGCCTTAGTGCCCCTGCGGTCACCTTGCAGGCACCTTGAGGCTACCTTGCGTCTGCCTTGAAAATTCTATGGCCACCGCAGGGCCCCCTTAAGGTCACCGTGCGACATCAAATCAAAGACCGTACGGCAACCCACTAGTCCAGTAGATATGTCAAAAAGATGTTCACTTCCGGAAGAAAGCATGAAAATTTGTATATAGGGGTTTTTGAGTATGCTGAATCCATTTCTAACCGGATCCACGCTGGCAAACCAAGGGATCACACTCAAAATCAAGAAATCCAAGATGGCCGCCCTGCGTATTCCCGATTTTGATATTTCGTCAGAACTTTGGTTCTATTTGACATAAAAACATGATCTTGGTGCCGATTTATAGGTTTTTAGGGTCAAAGAATTCAATGAGATGCCTTAAAATACCATAAATGTGATTGAACAAAATCCAAGATGGCTGTCCTCTGTAGGTAATGCAAATATCAATCTCGTTTTTTTTTTCTGTTTGGCATAGAACATGATCTTATGGCTAAATATAGGTTTTTAGGGACAAGAAATTCAATAAAGTATTTTTATTACTATAAAATGTATTAGTAGGAAGACCAGTTACACTTTTAACAAATTTCGATGAACCATTGAGAGCAATATTGTTCACACTCATAATTCACAAAGAATAGAGATGTGCCTTGTCATTTTTTCCATTATTGGGAATGTGCAGGGAATAAACGGTTTTACTGATATAATACCAAACTAGATGAAATGAGTTTGAATTGTATTACAAATGTCAAAAAAGGAACTTAATCTAGGACACTGTCCACGTCTGCACATTGTCCACCACAAAAACACAGCTGTGTGCACGGGAGGCTTGCTTTAGCACACGGGCATCTTCCTGTGCACCGTTTTTTACATGCACACTTAATAAGTTCTCTGCAGCCCTTTGATGCTTCTGGCAGGGTACTCCATAAGGGCACCAGATTCGCTCACTGTCGAGTTGCCACCCCACTCGGAAGGACTTGGAAGTGTTGGATTGGCCTCCAATGCCTGACCCCAGACGTATCCTGCTTGGTAAGCAGCACGCTTTACATGTTGTAGAAGTGCTGCACGTGACGGTGGATGTTTCTCAGCGCTTCCGATTACAGTAGGAGAAGAGATGCTTCCTGGCTTCATTCCATCAGTGGTTGTGATGTGCGAGAGTACAGCAGACCACCACTATCTTTCGAGTTCCTTCAGGTCAGCTTCTGTAACTTCATCGGGAGTAGCAGACAGCCGTAGAAATACTTCAGTGATGTCTGGAAGTGATTTCCATACTTCCCAAGCGGTCTTCTTACGACGGAGCTCAATGAAGACACGTGTCACATCCTGATATGGCGTGCATAAATGGGAGGCCTCTGCAGTAATCATTGCCAAGCTCACTGGCAATGACATGTGCTCCATATATGAAAGTGTGCACCATGGCCAAAAGCTAACCAAGTTCACAATCTTCCATGCTGTTGCAGTCACAATGGCTAAGAACTAAGACGTCCGTGTCAGTAGCGTGCACCATGATCCTCTTCATGCATTGGTGTAGGCATGGAAGCAGTGAAGCATCATTCGGTAGTTTGCTTCTTCGTGTGAACATGGTTGAAGCCCAGAAACATCAAGTGTTGCAGAGGAGCAACATTCTGACCTTTCGTTGTGACCAGCATCTTCTGGCACTGTTGATTCAGATTCGATAACAGTGGCTAGAAATCTGAAGAGCTCAGTCTTGTTGCTGTCAACACGCAAGAAGCTTTTCCAGTTGTGTGGAAGTCGTGTTTTCTCGGAACTCGAAGAGCTTCTCCAGTACCTCGGCCCTCTCTGGTGTGTGCCTTGAGACTGTCGGCTATAGGCATCCCACACAACATCTACTCGTGCAACATGTACAAGTTGCCTCTTGAGATATGGAACAAAGACACACTCTGCATAGTCTTTGAATGTTTTCACGTTTGTTGTGGCAGTCTTCGGATCCAATGTGTGGACGAGAGCAGCCCCGTCAAAGATCTTCACATCCACATCAGGTGTGTTCTGTGGACGTTGGGCTAGTGGTTCCAAACACTTCAGCATATCAGCTTTTTCTCCGAGTCGCATCATGTTATTTTCAGCCAGAGACGGTGGCCAAGAGTGGTTCTCATGCTGGAAGAAGATGTCCATATCACCATTTCGTGCTTGGCAAGAGATGTACATTCTAGAATAGTTGCAGGTCACTCTTCATGTTTGACAATTTGGACTTCTTCATTGAGGCATTTCCGCTCTCCAGACTTGAACAATTGAAGATTGTTCTTTGGAACAGTTTCATAGAGTGGCTTCTCCATCTTCACAAGCGCGAATCAACGAATGTTTTGTATTGATTCTTTCCTATTTCCTCTGCTTCCAAGATGTTTTTGATGACTTCATCAGCCATGATGACCTTTGTGTCCAGTGTGAGGAGATCAGTGCTCGTTTCTGTGAAGGGATTACCAAGCTCATTCATAACATCTATCACGCTTTGTACATTTGAGGCAAATCTCTTTTGTGTGGTCAATGTTTGTTCATGATGTCGGTTGTCAGGGTTTCCTTATGAGATAGGCTCACTTCAACATCATGTATGATCCTGGCCATCTCAGGACCAGCAATCAACCATCGCTTGAGGGCTGATTCATTTTCAGTGATGCCAATTATCCCACCATCTCCTTTCAGCACAGCATTAAGCTGCTCATGCACATGGTCATGTGCCATCATGGAGAAGCAATGGGTGGTCTTTGGGTACAAAATGACCTTCTCTGAATTCTTTGTAAACACCTGGGCATTCATGTTGTAGCTGCATTAAATCTCGCACATGAACTGGTAACACTGGCATAGTGGAAGTGATCCATGGCAAACATCCAAGGCACTATTCTCCCAGGGTGCTAATGTATAGCTCAAAGTTTCCTTCGCGCTGTGATTGCATGAACTGAAGGAAGAGAACTTCAGGTTGAAGGTTTTGCTCCAGTATCGAAACTGGGGATGCTGAGCTCCATGAGTGTGCACAGTCATTGAATGACATCGCTGGATTTGCTTCTGCCTCAACTTCCATTTTGTAGGAATTGTATGCTTGGTTACGCAAGCAAAAAAGTGCAGCAGCTGTTACTTGATGAGCCCACTGAGAACGGGCTGTGAACGATCCCTTCTTGAGAGCATCACCTCTACCATCAGTTGTAATGTTTGCAGTCGTCATCCAACTCACCATCACTGCCATCTAGCCAGTCTCCTAGAACTTTGAGCAAGGCCATCTCGATATGCAAACCGCCCATCATCACCACGAACTTGTCTTCCCGTAGGTTTCTGGCCAGGTCCACTGTATCTTCTTGGCAATTACAAACAGTGGTTGATCAACGGTCAATATTGGGACTTGTCAGGATGTACAAGTTCTGTAGCTTGAGCGATTCATCCATACCATGCTTTACCATCGCCAGAGAATGAGCATTTTCTCGAAATAATGGCATGAGTCCAGATATTGCTGGTGGTCTGGGGCAGGAATCTTGTGATGCTGGAAATGTGCCGACCAAGAAATATCATCTGCATCCAGTTCAGGTTTCTTCAAAAGATTTTCAACTGAGCTTGCCCAAGCTAACTGCATGTCGTCTGAATCAACTGGAGACTTTTCTGGAACAGCTTGTCCCTCTGTCTTGTGTGGAGTAGGGCTATCATCTGGAAAGCAGCCGGTGGGACAGTCATGTATGACTCCATAATTGGCTTCATCTTCCTTGTTCTTGCATGTTCTTGTCAATGATAGGAGTCTTCTGAAGCTCTGTGCCTGCACATTCATTAGTAACATGCTGTGTGAGAGAGATGGCGGTTCATGGAATGCAGTTTGCACTGAAGTGGATGAAGGATTGTGGTCGATGTTGTCCAGATTGCCTGTTGTGAAAAGATCCTTTCTCAGGACTCTGGGGTACACAACTCCAACATCTTCAAAAGAGGCCAATGCACTGTTTGCTACATCAGTTGCTATCTGTTGTACTCGGTCATAAGATACAGACAACCCTTTCTCAAAAAGGGTGTCGATCAAGTCACGCTTTCGGGTTTATTGTGGATCAGCAACCCAATGTACAGAGGGAGTCTAGTTTCACGTTCCAGGCTGTGCCGAGTCGTTGGAGCAGTGGCTTCTCTCTACTACTTTGATTGTGTTGAATGTAATCAATTCAACTATGGATATTGCAGCTGTTTTCAACACATGTTGTTTTCCATCTGATTTTTTATGTTTGTACCATCTGAACTAACGCCATCAAGGAGGCCGTGTTGTCATCATACTGCTCGTCTGTCAGTGATCCTGTGAACGTATAGTGCTTCTGAAATATCTCATTCTGATTACACTGAACAACAAATTTCAAAAATTTTTTTTTATGGAGATGTGTAAAGTGATTAAGACTAAATTTGGGTACGCTGATTCAAAAATCATAACCGTTTTGCTGTATCACGTCAGGATTTTCAGGAACGAAATATTCCATTGCCTAGAAGTCAGGATTTCAATGAAATTTCATATGTCTTTAACATGGTCTATTTCGTACAATTGTTGTTAACTTGTTATATTTCTTTCTTTCAGATTAAAGATGAGTAGGCGTTCCCTTGTACCTAATTGTGCATCTGGCAACATTCTGTTATGTCTG
>CM068954.1:31106921-31119041 GCA_035128595.1 Eptatretus atami | reverse complement strand
CATTGCCGTCTCTGTATCCCTGCAAGCTGCAGGCGTGCAGTCAGCAAGTGGATCTGAACTGAGGGCACAGCTAGCACACTTCCTTGAAAACTCCGCCTCGTCTCATACATATGCTGGTTTTGTTCCTGGGAATCCTCAAGCAATAACTCCAAGTCAACAGGAATCACCAAGCCGCACGATGACCAGATATGTTACAGCACTTCGCCGTGGAGAATGGGCCGATAACATCGCAGTGCAGGCTGTTGCTCAAATGCTCAACATCAACATCGAGGTACTGAACACTATCACCCCAGACTGGATGCACGACATTCACCCGACAGGCACAAGAAGCGACAACACATCACACTGGCCTGATTGGAGAACAACACTACGTGGCTCTAGAAAACTCCACCAACCACCAGGAAACACCAAGCAACAGCCCCAGGAGCCAACACAAAGAGCAACAAGATGACCTCGCTTCGGAACAGGAAAGTAGACTGAGAGGGATTTCATATGACACTCTTCTTCAAGAAGAAGGAAATGCCGACAAGACTTACTCAGTGGCTCCAGCAGAAAATGAAAAACCCTGTGCCTTTCTGCTTGATGAATTATTTGAAGAACTCGCCAATCCTTCCAAGTATCCACATGGCAGTGGTGGACTTTCCGCGAAAAGACCAAAGAGCATTACTCCAAGAAGTACTTCAATCAAGGACTACTGGATGCTGATGGACGCTTTGCCAAGTACATCGATATTTGCTTGCGGCACAGTACACAGTGGAATCCAAGCAAATATGGATGATCTGCAGATATCGATGAGACAAACACACAGAATGAGCTTCCACAACCGCGCAATCAACGCCGGTTTCTTGAAGTCATCTGACAATGTACAAGCAATGTCCGCACAGACACAGCATTCAGTTTCTGAAGAACGTACGTGGATCTCCTGCATACTGGAAAACGACGCTACTGGATTTACTTGCCATGGTACGGAAACTTGCACTCCCACTTGGTTCTTGACACTCTCAGCAGCGGACATGCAATGGCCTGAGGTCATCCAGAGCATAGCCAGGCAATACGGGACCAAACTCAGTGATGACGATGTGAAGAACATGACCTGGAGGACAAGTGTAAATGGCTCAGAAACAACCCAGTCACAGCGGCTAGGCAGTTTCAACACAGACTCGAGACATTCTTTAAGGAGTTCATAGGCTCCAAGAGCAATCCCATTGGACATCTTCAGGACTTCATGATCCGCGTGGAATTCCAAGCTCGTGGGTCGCCACATGCGCACACGATCCTGTGGATAAAAGACGCACCAAAGATTGGCGTCAACACGGATGAAGAAGTATCTGCGTTCATTGACCGCTACCAATCCTGCTCCATACCTGAAGATGATGACGATCTACAGGAACTCGTCACATCTCTCCAAAGCCACACCCACTCGCGCACCAGCAGAAGAGGCCAAAACTGTCGGTTCAGATTTCCTCATACACCGGCCACACAACATTCATCGCCAAGCCACCAACAGAAGAAGATCCTGTTCTCGCAGCCCGCCAGATCAGCGAGAAGCAAGATGTTCTTCTGAAAGTGAAACGGGAATTAGAAAGTCCAGATGTCCTCGGGACATCACACTTCCGGATTTGCTGCAAAGAGCCGAGGTTGATCAGCTCCAATATGAAGAAGCGCTGAAAGTTGCAAAGGCAGGAAAACAGATCATTCTCAAGCGTCAACCACGTGAGGCATGGGTCAACCAATACAACCCAGACATCCTTCACACATGGAGAGCAAATATGGATCTCCAGTTCATCCTTGATCCATATTCTTGCATCATGTACATCACGAGCTACATGCTGAAAAGTGAGAGAGCCATGGAGAACTACTCAGAGCAGTCGTGGACGAATCTCGAGGAGAAGATATCAAGTCAAGACTCCGCAAAGTTTGTTCAGCATTCCTGAACAACAGAGAGGTCAGCGCTCAGGAAGCAGCCTACAGACTCCTTTCTTTGCCACTGAAGAAAGGCAGTCGAACAGTCGTTTTCGTCAACACTGCCCCAAAGGAGAAACGAGTGGCAATGCTTAAACCGCGGGCTCAACTGATGGACATGGACGATGACTCAGAAAGCATCTACTGTACATCTCTCCTGACAGATACGCAGCTCGGCCACATACTCTCGAGGACATGTCACTGGCTGAGTTTGCAGCAAATTATACCACCACGACCACTGGTAATGCTGCAGAGGGACATGACCATCAACCACAAATCCTGTCTGATGATGAAGCTCAAGTGGATGATGAACCACAAGGCGCAGCTACCACGAAAATCCAGTTAAGAAACGGGCTTGGACAAATGCACAGACGACGAAAACCCTGCATCATTAGATTCCACCAGGAAAAAGCCGAGGGAGAAGCCAAGTACTGGAACCTCCTGATGTTATACCATCCTTGGCGAATGAGGAAACTGACATCAAAGGAAACTCTGCGTCATTCCTGGAGAGGTTCCAACAAGTTCAACTTCATGTCCAAGACAATGAGCACAAATTCATACACAATGCAGGTGTAATTGATCAAGCACTACAGGATCTTCACGAGTTTGGTCCTCCTGAACATGCTTGGGAGCCATAGCACCGAACGCACAGCACGAAGAAGCACAACAAGCAGACGAGGCGCTGTGAACGACAGATTTCTAGAGCAACCAAACTCAGCAGAGAACATTGATCTGGGTCCTGAGGCACGCTCCAACAACTCAGAACTCCATGCTCGTTTCAGTGCAGAACTTGGGAAGACACTAATGACACCTCCAGAATACAGACAAATGATGAGAACCTTGAACCTCCAGCAAATGGAAGTCATCAAAATGCACCGCAAATGGTGCAAAGACATGATACGCGCTCTCAAGTCGGATGCACCAGCTCCAGTCTACAGGATGTTTCTCAGTGGACCAGGCGTGTCGGGAAGACCATATCATCAAACTTGTGCACTACGAGACAATGAGACTGCTGAAGCCATTGTCTGGATATTTTGAGCCTGATGAGCTGCCCGTCATTCTCACAGCTTTCACAGGAACAGCTGCATTTGGCATCGAGGGCATGACACTACACTCTGCCTTCAGCTTTGCATGTGGTCCACGCAGCAAGAGAGAATACATGCCTGCTAGCAGCGAGAAGCTCAACTCCCTCAGATCGCGTATAGGGAAGCTCAAATTGCTGATCATTGACGAGGTTTCCATGGTTGGAGCCGATCTCCTTTATCACATCCACCGGCGACTACAGGACATTACAGGAAAATCAGATCCCAACTCTCGTTTTGGAGATGTCAGCATCCTTGCCGTCGGGATCTCTTTCAGCTGCAACCTGTGGGTCAAGATCATGTATTGGCCTTCCATCTGACTGCTACGCCAGATTACATGGATCACTTTGGAGGAAAACTTTTTCATGATCGAGTTGACGGAGAGTATGAGGCAGAAGGACGACAAGCAATTTGCAGATTTGCTCATGAGGGCCAGAACAGCTTCCTGCACAGATGACGACATCAAGCTACTAAAGACTCGAGTCGTCACTTCATCTGACCCTACCTATCCTGCTGACGCCCTGCACGTCTTTAAGACCAACAAAGATGTAGACAGCCACAACTTGTCACATATCAGGACATCACAGTCACGCATCTATGAAATCAAGGCCATTGACAAGAGAAAGGATGTCCACACAGGCCAGCTGGATGTGGTGATGCCAACTAAATCATCAGACACTGGAGGACTCCGAGAAGTTGTCATGGTGACAGAGGGTGCACGAGTCATGGTCACGGTCAACATCAACGTGTCTGATGGATTAGCCAACGGGTTTTGTGGAACTGTCTTGGGATTGAGACCACAGGAGATCAAGTGATCGTCATTCTCGTGAAGTTTGACAGTCCTCGTGTCGGCAAAGATGCTATCGCCCAGAGTCAGTACAGGCAACGATATCCTGACGCCGTTCCGATCATCAGGCAGGAGGTTCAGTTCTTTACAGGCAGAGGCCTTTACAGGCTAGGTGAACCCAGTTTCCACTCACACTTGCCTGGGCCTGTACCATCCACAAAGTCCAAGGAAAAACTCTTGAGCAAATTGTGGTTTCCATGGAAGGCAGAGGAAAATTTATGCCAGGCCAGGCATACGTCGCCATGAGCCGTGTACGAACTTTGCAAGGACTGTTCTTTCTCGGGTTCGATGCGTGTCACATCCGCATCAATCCAGTCATTCAACGAGAAATGTGTTTTGAACAACATTCCAAAGAGGGAACACCGCTTGGCGCATTACGAGACTGAGAACAGATGCGTCAAGATTGGTTTCCTAAACGTCAGATCTTATCTTGAGCACTTGGACGACATGAAGAACGATCCAGCCATCAGAAAAATGGATGTTCTCTGTTTTGCAGAGACATTTTTTTATGACGCCAACGACTGGACCGGAGAAACTGCTCAAGAATGGCATGAAGTGCTTCCGAGCTGAGAGGCCCCTCGACCACGGAATTCACAGAGGCGGCATCTTGATGATGGCACCAGAGGGGATGACGCCAGCGAGTTTGGACACGCCAGCCACAGTACTTGAGCACAAAGGAATCTCTATCAAAACTCACCGAACAACAATCAACATCGTGACTGTGTACAGGCCTCCATCACAGAGTCCAACGATATTTAAAGACTGTCTTCAGCAACTGCTGACCACACTAAACACAGAAAACCTGACCGTCCTCCTCGGAGATTTTAACTTCGACTTACTCCACACCCCTGACCACGACATCCTCAAGCTGATGACTCACCACGGGTTCCGCCAGTGTGTGACCGGACCAACGACTGACCACGGATCGCTGTTGGACCACGTCTACATCAATCACCCTGTCACCGTACAGTTGAGGTCGTGGACACATATTACTCTGACCACGATATAATTTGTGTCTCTCTGGAAATGTAACTTTTTTTACATGTTCGACCAATTTACAATTCATTTTCTTCCATGTTTCGTGTTTTGTCAAATGATGTACGTAGTTAGTTCAGACGAACTCTTATACGTCCTTTTCAGGCTAATATTGTCCCTTTGGTTACCAGTTTGGGCATTTACTTTTGCAGGATTAATTTTTTTATGAACCGTGCATTGTTAGTTTCTCAGTTGTTCTCAAATAATACAAAACAATTAACTGTTTTAATTGTACAATGAATGTTTGTTTGTTCACAATAAATAACTTATTTAGAAAAACAGAAACTCGTGTGTGCTAAATGCCCCTAAAATGCCAGAAAATAATTTCTTATAATGTGACCAGTTGTCATCAGATTGACTTGACACCGACACCCAAAAAGGTCAGGGAGTTCATACAGAAATTGTACATGTACGTGAATCAGTGTCAAACAGCAGGAAATTTAATGTTTTTAAGCCATCATAACACATATGAGATGGCAGATGTGGTATGGGATTAAATACCCTCACAATCAACGGTTTCTGGGGGGGGCAAAATGTAGCATTGGCGAAGGTATGCGCTCTACTGAGTGCCCGTTCTAGTTTACTATTTTTCAGGCACCGCACCGTGCATCAACGCCACAGTCACTGGTAACTCACCTTATAACTTGGTCAAAAATTATCACATTGTCTCATCCTTGACTTCTGAAACAATCTACGTCGTCAAATACCGCTCGTGAACCATTGTCGCCTTCAGACTTGTTTTATTTAATTTTCTGAAATTTGTAGAATTTGTTTTCACTTGTAAGTTGTGGGTTAAGATGTGTAAAATAATTGTGGAAATAAATGAAAGGGGATGTAGATGTTCTATCAGCACTGTACATTGAGCTATTGCTGCTTCCAACCATCAACCTTTTACAGGAGCTTTTATGTGCGGATCCAATCTGCCTGTCTAATGGGTTTATCTGTCAATTTGATATGCACTTTGCAGTCCTCCGCCGATGACTACACACAGATTGTCATGAACAACAATATTTATTGCACAAAATGGGACGGAAAGTTGAAGAAGAATTGCACTGCAATATTCCGTGTTTATCGCTCTGCTATCTACTGATGAGCTTAATTGTAATTAATCAAAAAGTACAGTGGTATATCCTTTTGCCCCTCTCATGCATGCTTTTGATATATGTATAAGCTCCCCAATGAGCCTGAAGATCATTGTTAAAAACAATCAACTCTGCTGCCAGAACAAGACATCCAAGTCAACAAGCAAGTTACAAAAAAAACAGTGCACATGTTATATGAGCAAAACCTTCTGGATATTCAAGAATATCAGAGGTGAAAACTTTCAGTTCAGGAAAATGTTTAAAGCATATTTTTCTTGCACCATTAGGACTGCATGATAAATGTTGTTTTTAAAATGTTTATTGATCTTGGTCATGCATTCAAGCTGTAATTGCATTAATGAAACGACCATAATTTGATTTTGATGAGGCGAGAAGTGTCCTCTGGCTTGCAAGATGACAAATCATAACTTTCGTCGAACAAGTTTGTTCAATAATTTGGAGTTAGAAACAGGTGCAGAGAACCATTTTGGTGGAGGCCTCATTATGAGAATACTGGACTAGCATCATGGGAGCCTTGGATTAAACTATGGATGATGCAGCATTATTTTAAAGTATTTGGATTGTAAATTAGAAACAGATAAACCATGTGACTTTCCAATTGTTAGTTATAAATCCAATGAGATAACAAATTACATTCAGAAAGGAAGCATTCAGCATGCCCGCCCAAATATTTGTCTGATTCTTAATTCCCTCTGAATAACTCAGGATAGGCACAAAAATGCTGCCAAATAAAGGGCACCACCTCCTATATGTATACCTCCATCACCTACACCTCAACTAACACAAAAATGCTCAAATATACAAATATATCAAGGTCAAATACATCAAAATATGTCAAGGTCAAACGCTTTGAAAGGCTTCAAAGTCATTAGGTGAATGGAACAGCGATGTTTTGCCCTGATGAGCCTCAATAAGGACGAAACTAGTTGGTGGCTTCACTTTTCACAAATGCTGTTGGTGACAGCATTTGACCTGGACATCTTTGCACAGCGAGAGGCCTTCTGGGTTTGCAGTCATAACTTTGTTGTGCCGTATCATCACAGCGTTTGTCCAGGTTGAAGAATTTAAATAATCACATTCATAGAACTCCAACTGCTTTAATCAATGGTGCTGCTTCCTGTTTGTGATTGGTGGGGTGAAACACTGTGGCCAGGTGGTCGATGACGATGACACCTTTGGGTTCCAGATATGATCTGACCTCCTCTCCAATGAGAGTTGGAGGTGTATCATTAACCAGTACATATGTTGAAAGGCTTCAAAGTCACTAACTGGATGGAACAGTGATGTGTTGCCCTGACGAGCCTAAATAAGGGCGAATATTATAAATATATATATATAAATATATATATATATATATATATATATATATATATATATATATATATATATACACATATACATGAAGACCCACCCACATCTCTCACCTGTGAATGGAAGATTAGCCAATCAGCTTTCACCTAATCCACTAAACCAGGTGGCTAGTACTATATAAACAATTGACCCCTCCCATACTCCTCTTGTCGAGTAAGCTGCATAAAGAAACCCAATAATACCTACACAAGGTAAGGCTATGCTGTGTCGAACCCTTCACACAGTTCCTCAACAACTATAAAGATGTTCACACATCGTACACACATGAGATTCCCAATGCTATACACCCCCTCAGCTACCGGACCAGTTTCATCGCTTATTGGCGAATCACCAGCAATAGTGCAGACAGCAATGCATACCAATGAGACTCCCAAGCATGTACCACGTGCAAACGTCAAAAGCAGTCAATCTATACTAATAAAAGGCATAGTGTGTGTGTGTTTTTGGTTATTGGTCATTGTGTGATATCTCCATAGACTGGTTTCAGAAAATGGATGGAGTCCTCCCAGGGTGGGCTAAAAGTATCACTTCATTTCAGTAAGGAGTCATGATTCATGGATCAAGCTGTGAAGTTTTCTGTTCTCAAATCTTTGTGCCGAGAGCTCTCTTCAGGATCGTCACTGAGACCTGGACAGCTACAAAATGTAGTTTGTTTGTTATAATATTCCTGGCGATGTTTTTTATATCTCTTTGAGTTCTTTGTCATCAATCCCTGAGTACCAACTATCACTGGTACAACTTTGGCATTCTTCAGCTTCCAAGGTCTTTTCACTTCCTTCCTGAGGTCTTGGAATTTGGTCATTTTCTTGATTTCTGCATTGTTTAGTCTAAAAGCACTGGTATTAACACCTTAGTTAGCAATGCCCTTCTTCTCTCTTTTTTTGTACCTAAGTATGACATCTGGTCGCAATGTTTTGTTTTCAATGTTCACACTCAAAGGGATCATTAGGTCATACATGAGCGATACTTCCATGTTTCAGTCCATGCTTTTGGTTCATGTTCCCACAAATTTTCTAGAACTGGGATATCAAAGTTTTTGCAGATGTGCCTTGTGTTAACATGACAAACTCTGTTGTGTCATTGTGTGTACAGCTGTTCTGACATGAGATTCTTTTATATTTGTGTTCAGTCATTAAGCTAGGTAAAAATATCACTCTCTTTGCTAACGCCACCTCCGCCCCTCACCTATCTATTTTTTTTTCCTCCTCCCTCCCCCAACATCTCTGTCTGTCCCCTCCTCACTCCCACCTCCAAATAAAATGCAGCTCTCTCCTCCCACACCTCTGTCGCCTCTCTCGCTGTCTTTCTCAGTCTCTCTCGCACCCATCCCTCCCCCAGTGTATAGCAACGTTCGTAAGGCATTACTCTCCCCACCACCACCCCTCCTCGCTCTTCTCCCTTCCTAGCTTCCTCTTCTTCACCCACTCCTCACTTCCCCTCCCTCCTCTCTGCCTCCCTTCCCCCCTCTTTCTCTCTTTCTCTTTCACCACCCCCTCCCCTTCACTCCACCGTCAGTGAAGCGACGGTGTATTTGCCTCATATATAAATAAAGAAAGACTTCTCCACATCTCCATTCTCATCGTACCTTTTCGGAAAACTCCGGAAAAGTACGGGTCCCTTATTGGACCAAAGTTCGCCAATAGTCAGACCACGTGCGGGTAGGGTCGATTGCAATTTCAATTTACCTAAATACCCATTGTCCAAACTACTGGGGAAATTCACCCTCGACGATGCTCGTACGAACGAGCCACTTAGCGTACTCATTCCGTGTGCGATCAGAGCGGTTTGATCGCCGAGATCCGTCGGTCCCAAATATCCCGTTACAATGGCCTGGCTAATTCCAACATGCAGCACGCGAAGCCAATGAAGGAATAGACTGAACGAGCTGAAACATTTCACAATGGGAGTAGGGTGGATATACTGATTCTGGCTCACTTTCCCATGTAAATGAATGGGGGATTTTCAGCGATTCACTTTTTTTTCCCAAAATAAAACCCCTTTTTATCCGTTTTCCCTGCTGTGCAGGGGTTGGCTTTTTGTGAGACAATGTTTTATGGCCGGATGCCCTTCCTGGACGCCTCTTACAACACAAGGATATGGTACACCTATTCTAACCGGGGCATACACCGGACCAGTACACTGTACTCACTTCGCCACCTCGGATGGATGACAGGCTGAGTCAACCCCCTGGTGTTAATTCAGCAGTCTGAGCGGGATTCGAACTCGGGACACTGGGATCCCAAGCCGCCACCCTAACCACTAAGCCAACACCAGGCTTTGTATATATATATAATATATATATATATATATATATATATATATATTATATATATATATATATAATATATATATATATATATATATATATATATATATATATATATATATAACCAGGCTATATTTATTTGTCTCCCCTTTAACCTAGGGACACTCTTTTTCAATAACCAATGCATATTGTTTAGCTCACACATTGAACCTATAAAGATTTGTTCATTCTCAAATTCCTTCAATAGTTTAATTTTCTTTGCACAATAATCCCATCTAAATATTAAAAACAAAACATTTGAATCTTTATATTTTCAAGATACCCTTTTGTGCCATACGAAATGATAAACTTCTCTTAATGATCTCATCTGACACCTCCTGAGCCACATATCATTTGAGATTATAGTAAATTTTTTCCATTGTTTAATTGATAACATCAAAGTTTTCTGTCCATCAAAGATCGAGTATATACACTTAATCAGATAGATATAAAAGAGACATCACCATTTTTTGATCACCATCGAGTAGAATATTTTATTTATTTCTCAAGCACCAAACCTTTAGTTTCGTAAAATGAGGGAAATAAAATGTTTCAGAATACTCGTGCGTGAAAATGATTACTGCCCTCAATCATTTCCCGTGTGGACACACGCCCTGAAAAAAATTTTCAACATTAGTCAGACCATTTCCTTTCGTTGTTTATAAATGAGCCGTCAGTCTAAACTTTGTCTGAATGCTTATAATTTTTCTCAACTTGTCCTGTGAGAAACGATTAAACATGAACTGTTTCTCGTCTGAAGAGGAGAATCCATTAAAATTCGGTAAGTTCTGTTTTAGTATTATTCCTCTGACAATCACAGTGAAGCAACTGATTAGTTAATTAAATCACTGTATGACGAATATATATATTGGTTTTTTTCAACAAGATTGTCTCCAATAACAACATCGTTGATCGCCGATGTTGAAAATGAATATCCGAATTACACGATGTCTGGGGCAGAAGATGTCTGATTTTTGTACAAGAGATTCGATTTTCAGGGGAGAAATGCAGAGAAATATAATTACCGACTGGGAAAACATTGTTAACACCTCCCTCAATCTTAAAAGCCCTACTCAAGGTGAAAATACGCACAGTGAATGGTGGTTTGTGGTGGTGCTCTGTCATCTGTTGTCTCTGTTCTATCTATTAATCATTCTGCCTATATGTCTCTCTCTACTTGTCTTGATTCTATTATTATCTGCCTATATCTGTCTATATGTCTCTCTCTGCTTGTCTCGGTCTATCTCTCTATTTCTCTAGAGGTTTGACACATTTTATTTTTATTTTCATTTTAAAGCACCTGCCTGGATTGAACCGAGTGTGCAAGTTAATCTTCTGCAGGAATCTGACTGACACTCAAGAGGGGGGGGGGTTCATTTGAAGCAGACTGCTTGGCATATATCATCTGTTTTTACAACTGAATATTTAATATTATCAATGTGATTAATTATAAATGCTTTCCTTACAATTATCGTTGATTTTTAATTATAAAAAACGAATCAAGACATTAAGGGGCGGGGGAGGGGGTGGGTTAGGTCGCTCCCCAATTGCACCCATCACCCTCTCATCCCACCTCCTCCCCTCCCCGTGTGTGTGTGGGGAAGGGGTGGGGTGGGATGAGACGGTGGTGGTCTAAGGTGGGGGCGACAAGGGGGATGAGGGGGGGGCTTGTGTGGGAGGGGCTGTGTGCGGCGGGCTTCGTGTTGTGAGGCTTGTGTTGGAGGCTTGTGTGCGGTGGGTCAAAGGTGGGATGAGGCGGGAGGGCTTGGGGGTGGAGTCAAACGGTGGGGGGCCACACAGGGGGGATGAGGGGGTGGCTTGGGGAGGCTTCAGTGTGGGAGGGGCTTTGTGGGAGGGCTTGTGTGGCGGGGCTTGTGTTATGGCGGGGCTTGTGTAGAGAGATGGGTGATGGGTGGATGAGTGGAGCTTGTGTGATGGGTCGGATAATTTTTAATTAAATCAACATGTTGTGTGTGGGGAACTAATAACTAATCACTAATTAGTGTGAACTATGATGAATTATGTGGAGCTTGGTGTGTGTGGGAGCTTGTGTGGTGGAGTCAAAAAGGGTGGAGTCAAAAAATTTCAATTTATTGGAGCTTGTGAGGGGTGTGGTGGGGTTTTGTTGTGGTTTGTGTGGCGGCGGCTTGTGTGGGTGGATGTCAAAAAAAGCGGGCGGAGTCCAAAAATTCAATTTATTGGAGGCTATGTGAAGGGTGTGTGGTGGTTTGTTGCTGGTTTGTGGCGGCGGCTTGTGTGGGCGGGGTTTGTGTGGGTGGAGATCTCTCTCTTTTGAAAGAAGCAGTTCCCATCTGCCGGTACATTGACGATCTCAAGATGTCGTGATCTTGCTAAGTGTTGTGGACCCTGATAATTATTTGTTATTACCAGTGATGATGTCATCGGTGATTGTAC
>CM068954.1:31068299-31096531 GCA_035128595.1 Eptatretus atami | reverse complement strand
ACACACAAAAGAGAGAGATATACGTGCACATTATACAGTTTCTCTACCTTACAAGACAACGCGCCACAAGCACGCGCATTCACCCAAAGCAAAGGAAGACCCCTCAAAGGCAAGGGAGTCAGACTAGGCCGTGGTCCTAATGCGCGTGGAACCTGGATGAGCGGCCAGGTCCACGAGACGAAGGTCCTACCCGCGCCTCGTGGCGAGCCGCAAAATGTCGCTGCACGGCGGTTTCGTGGGCACCTGCTGTGTAAATGTGGTGGAGGGGCGCCCTTGTCGCCTCTCTCAGCGGGCGGGTGGAAAGGGGGAATTGTTGATGCTCTGGGAGGGAGTATGGCTGGCTTGCTCGAGTCCGCGAGATGCGCGATTCAACGCGACCCTCGTCGTGACTTCCTCGCCCGGACCGAGCTCCCGGTTCTCCTCAGCCGATCTCCTTCGCAGCCTTCGCCTCCGCAGCTGTTCGCCTGCCCAGCCGTTCGCTCTCGCAGCCGTTCGCCTCGTAGCCGTTCGCTCTCCGTAGCCGTTCGCCTCCGTAGCCGTTCGCCGCTCCGTACTCATCTGCCCCACTTCTGCCACGATTCGCCTTGCGCTCGTCTCTTTATCGGCTCCAGGAACCCACCATATGACAAATTCTCGTGATCAAACGACCTCAGGGGCGGAGCCACGCTCGCGCAATTGGATGGAGAAAAAGGGGCGTTAATCTTCCTGATCCTCAAATTTGCATATCCCGATTTCCCTCAGATGCGTTGGAGGCGGGCCAAGCCGCCGCGCTTCTCTAATTGGATGGATCAGATTGGGCGTGTAGCATTCCTGATCGAATTCTCCTCGGAAAAACCGCCATCTGCACTCGCGGATCGCGTGTATCGCTGAAGATAGCCGACGCTCGTGGCCCACAGGTGGTGCGGGAATGGCCGTAGGAGAAGGTGGTGGAGGGTTTTCGGCGTGTCCGATGGCCATGATGCCGTTTGGAATGGCGGTGATGTGAGGTTTGCGTAGCGAGTGGTGAAGGTAGGTTGTGGCTGCTGGCGTTGTTGTTGTTGTTGGCGTGGTTGGAGCAAAAAAAGGTAGAACAGAAAAGCGCTAACTCAAAGGATACAGCACCGAATGAATCAACATTAATTCCCTCTAAACAATGGGTTTGGGCTAACTATACATGTACTTCAGAAATATCTCACTACGGGACCTGAATGGTGATTGGCGATTTCCACAGCGTAACACTATATAAGTGTATATATATATATATATTATATTATATATATATATATATATATATATAATATATAATATATATATATAATATATAATATATATATAGTATATTAAAACCTGCTATTTGAACACTTCTGGGACTGGACGAAAATGCGTTCATAATGCGCGGTGTTCACATTATCGGGGATTAGGGTATCACCGACATGAACGCGTCATCTGTATTCGATAGATGCACAAAAGTCGTTTAACTCAATACATACACATCTAATATACATTCCACAGACAAATGAGCACACAATTATGGCATTCAGTAGTAATAATACATTTATTCGAATTATTTGCCACGGAAGATAAAGAAATTGATAAGATCAAAAATGCACGCAAAATTGACAGCACGAGAATCAAAATTTGAAATTTATACAATTACTTGTCTCTTAAGCCAAGATGTTATAAAACTCTGTGGTTTCGATTTGGCATTCTCCAGACATGAACTTGAACTGAATGTTCGATTCTTTCCAAAGGAGCGAGCAACTCTGCGCATCTTGATTCAGAAAGAGAGTTTTAAGCTTTTGCACACACTGAGTCCATCTTGAACCGTCACCTGCATTCTTCCACTTCCTCTTCGTCCCCATTCTCTTTGTCCACATTCTCTTCGTCATCGTCTTTCCGCATTAAATCGTTCTCCAGTCGTCGTCCTCGCAGTCATTGAACGCGGCACCGTATCGTCGCACCGAACTTATCCTCCGGGGGTCACGTCGTCGCATACCCAATCTCTGGACCGCGCGAAATGAGCTCGCGCAGGCTGAGGTCATCGTCAGCGTCCAGTCACTATCAGGTGACTCGAAGGGAAGCCGCACTTGACGAAGCACTTGTAATCGTCGTCGGCTGGACTTGATCCCATGCAATTGCTGCTCCACTGAACAGCATGAGAAGTTGACACTCTTCAAGATTTCGTTTACGTTTGAAGGCGGTATCGATCTTCGACAGCACGTGCCGAGCAGCGCCGTTGTTTGAAAAGAGGCTTCAGTTGCTTATCACGCCTTGGTCAAGGGGCTGCAAGACCGACGTAACGTTCGAGGCAGGAACTTTTACGGTCACGTTCGTCAGCGTCACACCCATTGGATGAGACGGCGTATTGTCTAGGAAGAGAAGAATCCTCGCCGTTGGTTCGCATCTTCTTGTCCAGCGCTTTCAACCATTCAACGAACAACGTCAAGTCATCCACGCTGTTTGTTTGCTGTCCACGACACAGGGAGGGAATCGACTTTGATGTTACGAAAGCAACGTGGTTTCACCTGCGTTGCCGATGGCGAGTGGTTTAAGTTTCTCGCCAGTATACTAGCGCACACAGGCAGCGTTATTCGATCTTTGGGCGACTTTATACCCATGACAGAGTCTCCTTTTTCACCGCAGCGACCTTTGGGTAGAGCGCGGAAGAAGAGGCCAGTCTGCGTCGGCGTTAAAAATGTCTTGTGGCTTGAAACGCGTCGACATAGCTGTGGCAGAACGCGTTTTCCACCTCTACTGTCATTGGATTCATGCCAACCATCTCGCCGCTAACTGCACATACCGAGATCTTGTGTTCGAGCTTGAAATCGGGCAAGCCAGCCGTTGGATGCCTTGAAATCCACTACCAATGGCAGTCGCGATTTCTAAGCCTTCGCTTTTACATAAGTCCGCTGACAGGGATCTCTTTGAACGAGCAGCATGGAACCATGTGTGCACGCGGTTGTCATGTCTACGAAACTGCCTCCTTTTCGTCGACTTCTGCGAAGATAGGGCCCCCGTCTTCGAATTCCTTCAATATCGCTCTTTACGACGTAAATACCGTTCATGCGGCCCAGCGAGATTCCGAAATCAGCAGCGAGTTTGCGTTGGCGATTGAATTCGCGCTTCCTTTACCAGACGGACTTTATCTTCCAACGGCAGATCGTAACTCGTTTTCGGCATTTTGGTGTATCGTACTAGCGTGAACTTAATAGCAAGTGAAGATTGATGGAAAGGGAGGTGTGTAGGGCCTTCTTGTGCCCTCCCTCAGGGGGAGGCCTCTGCTGATTGGACGAAATTGTAATTCTTGACGTTATTTATTGGTTGATTACCATTGATTAATTTAGAAACTGGTTGTAATTAAGTCACTGTATCTCTTTCACACCCCGCTGCATTTTCTATCCACGCATTGCGTCCAGTAAAACGAACTGACGATGGGTGGTAATTAGCAACGGCGTTTGTTTGTATGACGTTTGCCATGCAGCTGCGGCTGAACAATAGTCCGTTTGCCACCGTATATGTTCTGTACTCAACCTTGTTGTAAGGAGAAGTGTATTGTTTTTTGTTGGTTCGTACTCACATGGGTCTATAGAGAAAATTTGGCTTGGTGCGCCGGAGCGGCAACCTTGGGAACTCCGATAATTTGCCTAAATCCAAGGATGGCCACCGCGGACGGGGGTGGATATAACTTTTCAACCAATTAACTTACAATCACGTGTGATACTCTTTTCCATATATAATTTTGACTGAGGAATCGATTTCTGAGGTCAATTTGGTGATTCGGGGTCAAATTCAGGGTCAAAGGTCAAGTTAAAGATCATTTTCGGCAAAAATGAAATAATATAATAATAATGAAATTTCAGAGCGATGGGGTCAAGCCTTTATTCATTAACGGCGATCACTCCCATTCATCATCAAGCGAATGCAAGATCAAGATGTTCATTCAGTTTCCTCATCATTTTCCACATCTGCTTCTCTCCTTCTTCTTCCACTTCAACTTGGTCTTCGTCTCCTGTCTTGAACGGGTTGAAGTAGGCGTCACTACAAACACAAGCGCATACAGCAGTGCATGATATCTTTCCATGTGACAGCTGCAACTTTCAGTGCCGCACGCGCTTCACCGCCGCCTTACAGCCGCACCACACTACATCCATGAGATCTGCTTGGGTCCTGGGGCTGATCGGAGGTTGCTGTACTGGGTGCCATCTTTTATTTCCCACCCATACTTCGTGATGTCAAGTAAGGTGGAGCCTGCTGGTCAGCAGATTTTGCGAGTATGGTCTGCAGATGTGATGGTGGTCAAGATGTGCAAGATGTGCGGAAGAGATTTTGCTTTGTTGGTGGTAGCGACATGATCTTGAACAGCTTGCTAGACTTCTTTCTGTACATATTGTACTCCTCGCTCACTCATCGTGGTCCCTGTTGCTGACCATATAGAGCACAGAAGAACGCCTGTCCTGCTTCCATGAGCTGTGCGTGGGTGGCATCAAGCTCGCCCAAGGCTGAGTGCAGGTCTGGAAGTCGCCAGCTCTCAGCGTCTTCAGGGCCGACACTTTCCCTTGCCGACAGGTATGAGGTGGTATCTGAACAGTAATATAGTGCATTACAGGATCTGCAGGTAGGCATAGCATACGCTCGAGCGTTAGCTGCTGGAGCAGGAAATCTCCCTCCCTCTCGCTACGAAACAGTTGATGGACGAACAGAGTAGGCTTTATCAGGCTATCGACCCACTGCCTGCCAGTTAGGTGTTGCCGACACGTTTCAAGGTAGTCGCTTAAGTCCTGGAATGTTTTGGGACCAGTGGTGAGGAACTTGCTCAGAAGAGTAGTCGAAACCATCCGGAATGCTCGCATGGCCCGAACACAAGACTTGCCTCTCATGATTCCTGTTAGCACTCCAAACGCTGAGCTGATGAGAGGCTCAATACCCGAGATCCATGCATGAGTTTGGCCGATGCAGCCACCGAAGGACTGTGCGGTGTGCATGATGCCAGGCCTGAGAATGATGTTTTTGAAGCGATAAACGTCATTCCACTTGATTTGGCTGGCCACCATATACAGCTGCAGGTCGACGAGATGTGGGCATAGGACATCCCATGTCAGCCAACGACTTCTTGAGGTACTCCAGCGAAGTTAGCACCGTGTCCGGATGAGCGGTTTGGCATCGATGAGAGTCCGAACATGTAGGTATCGCTGGCTTTTCTGAGCTTGATCATTGCACGCCTCCTGATTGTTGAAACCCACCCCACTCCATTGCGTTCTCCTGTGTGTTGAGTGTGTTTAGCCACTTCATGTCCTTCTCTCTGCACAGTAGCTAGACTCACCTGCCGGGTACATACTTCTTGTAGGAAATGCCAGAGGTGGCCTCTACAGCTGGTGGGTTCACCTTGGTCGGCCCGGTGTAGTGTTGCAGAGGAAGGTTGCCCGATGAGCTACTGCTGGTCTTTGACTGGGTGGCTTTCTTAGAGAGTCTGGGGATGATGAGGCTGCTCATCCCTGGCTTAGTGTGGCCATACTCCAGCATACCTGCGGGATGAGGTTGCTGGAATTCATGTTGAGAGGACATGGGTAGTGCGTCGACCATTGGGTGTGAATACCTGGGGATCAAGTTGTCAAACACGCGAAGATGACGCCGACGGTTCTACACAACCCATGAACTGGTGGAGAACCTGTGCATTGTCACCTAGTAGACGAGCGCGATTTTTGGAATCTCAGGGCTCATCATACGAGGTCGTGAAGCCATGCTCATGAAGGAGTTTGAGAAGTTCGGAACTGCCGTGCCGGTGCAACAGTTTGACGGCCAGTCCCTATGTTGTCTGATTTCTAGTACCTGTAACGTGACTCTGAATTGACTGGCTCAGGTCAGAGATTTCTTGGTTACTTTACCACCGGAGACCAGTTACGAAACCAACTTCAACAAACTTGGGCTGGTCGCCTCGATTGTGTTGGCCTGTATAAACTCTGATAGGTCATAATTGGCACTGTTGTACTTGACCGACCTTGCCTTGCTTGATCTGCCTCACCACGGAAGCAATGCTCCTCTCATCCGTATCGCCTACCTTAACTATCTTGAGATTTTAGCAACGGACTCACAGAAACCAACAATAGTAGCACAGCCATCTACCCGAACAACGATAACATCCTTACTCATGCAGTCAGTCAACTTGCTAAACATGTAACGTCGAGCTAGCTTGCCACTAGATCCGAGTACAGGGAATACAGTTCAACACTATTCATATTCTGGACATGTCTCGGTTCATGTACTCAATGACTTCCTTCAGAGCATTTTCATCTGCACTACCAGTTCGCAAATCAGCATATGTGGGGACTTTCGTGAAACTGTTATAGCAGCGGACGTGGTACTTGCACTCAGCAGAAGGTAGATCAGAAACAAAAGCAAGGTGCACTTGACCTTCTAGCGACATCATCATTACGCTGCTCAGCAACATCAAGGAGCATATCTTTCATAGTTGGGAGTGGGTTACGTTCTGTGCAAAACGTTCTTTGGTCATACAATCACGAACGCGGTCCCATCTTCTGGGTGTCTATCATCAATGGGTAAACATTCCTCGCTACAGAACATACAATCACGTTTGTACTCAAACACACCTTTGTCAGCTACTTAGTATGAAACCTTGTAGTTGTCCTTATACCCTCATCTTCAGCCTTTCTTTTCTGACTTTCTCACTCTCTCAATTTTCTCTTTTGATGTACAAGTAACAGTAGCAACCTTTGTGGCAGGCTATGCTTGCCGCAATCTCCACCAACATCAATAATGTTCTGTAGCTTAGCCGGCAGGTCCCCATCTCCACGGGATTTGGCGCACGAGATGAGCTTCTTGATCCCGATCTCAGTGAATTTCATTTCTTCTCCACTCTGTGACACACCAGGAGAAGACATCTTGAGTCAGCCATCATACGTTTCTCGAAAAGAAGAAGAGGTGAGATTAGAATCAACGGGATCGTTCATCACTATCGGTAAGAGTGATCTGCAGTTGATCAGGGGTCAACAAGTTTTAAACCCCTCAATAGTCCAAAAATGACATTGAACTTAACCTTTGACCCTGAATTTGACCCCGAACCACACAACTGAACTCAGAAATCGATTCTCACTCAAAATTATCCGAAAAAATGTATGACACATGATTGTAGGTTGATTGGTTGAAAAGTTATTTTCCACCTCCGTCCGCAGTGGCCATCTTGGATTTATGCAAATTATCGGAGTTCCCCAAGGTTGCCACTCCGGCAACCAAGCTAAATTTTGTCTACAGACCCATGCGAGTACGAAACCATCAAAAAACAATACACTTCTCGCAACAACAAGGTACTCAACCTGGCAACTGACTACAATGGCCATGTTTCGCACTGATGCCTTCAAAGGTTGGAGTAGTGTTCAAGTGCGGGTAAAAACTGGTTTGGGACTGGTAAAAAGCATGTTCATATGCGGGGTGTTCAGATTTTCGGGGTGTTCACATTATCGGGGGCACTATGTACAGGATTTCCTATCTAAAAATTCGGGACTGGCCAAAAACGCATTCATATGCGGGGTGTTCAGATAATCGGGGTGTTCAGAGAGCGGGGTTTTACTGTATATATACAATATATATATATATATATATATATATATATATATATAAGTATATATATATTATATATTTATATATGTATATATATATTATTATATACACATACATATATATATGTAATATATATATATATTTTATTTACATATATATCTGTGTACATATTGTTACTGGCGGGGTCACGCGCCAACCACCGCGCTCTGAACGGAGCCGCAAGTCGAGTCGGCCCGACATCGCCCGGAATATAGATCGCTGCCGGATAACTCCGAGCGACGGGTCTTTGTACAAGAACCGAAATACGCCAATCGGCAGATCACGTGGGGTAGGGTCGATTGCCAATCTTCAATGTACCTAAATACCACGTGATCCAACTACCGGGTATTCCACCCTCGACGGAACTCGTACGAAACAAACCGCCGAGGCGAGCTTGTCCGTCGCGATTCCGAGCGGCGTATTCGCCGAGAGCCGTCGGTCCAAATGTCCCCCTATTATGGCAACCAACGGCTTTTATAACTCCAACACACGAAATGTTCAGTCAATGAGGGAATGGACGCAACGAGCAGGTTTACATTCACACAAGGACATTATTATAATAAAACACGTATGCAATTAATAAGGCAACACTATGCAATTATACAAGCAACAAAAGCACGACAAAAGAACTACAACCGTCTACTTATTATGTACAGTCATTTACACTTAACAGCAGTTCCTACTTATTAGATGGGCCCACGGACACACGTACGCACACACACACACACACACACCCACACACACACACACACACAACACACAACACACACACACACACACACACACAAAACGGTCGCTGAGGCTTTAATCACGAGCTCCAGCTCGGAGGACAGGTGAGCTGAAACTCAGAGCTTGACTTGAACCTTTCCACCTCGTGTGGTCTTCAACTTGTCCGGACCCGGGCTCCAGCGAGAGCGAGCTGTATCCAATCGCCGCGATCCTTCCCGAGCTCCCGCGAATCCTCCCGCGCTTCTCAACAAGTGCCGGTGAGACGAGGCGCCGATCCTTCCTGTCGATCGTCGCTTCCCCGAGGATCCAACTCCAAGAAGAGGCCGATGCGTCGCACCAAGCCGGGAAACAAATGGAGAACAAAAAGCTCCACGAACCAAGAAGAAGAGGAAGAAGCCTCCACTCGCAGCTCGAGCCGAACAACTGGCTCAAGTTCCTTCCAAAACAAAGCAGCAGCCGAAGCTCACTGAGCAGCCGAAGCAAAAAGCTTCCGAAGGCCTCAAGCCAAGCAAGCCAAGCAGGACCCGATGGCCTGCTGAACGACTGCTCTCTCCGAAGCAAAAAGCTAACTCCTCCCACGGGACTCAGCACACGAACTCTGCACACGGGACTCAGAACGGGACTCTTTCACGAACTCTGCCACGGGACTCCCCACGAACAAAGAAAGGGTCTCCTCTTATCCTTTGCACCCCTCCCCCGCACCCGGCGTGACTCATGCCCTCGTGATCCACCCCCCCCCCCGCTTCTCAACACGGGAGGGAGTTATTGACGTCACCGCAGGGTTCTTCTTCCTCTTCGCAGAAGAGGGGGAGGGACGTCTCCATTGTTCGCTCCCTAACTATTAAATCGATCCGCAGCGCATCTAATCGATTTCAAAACATTTAAACAATGGAAGGTGAGCTATCTAGGAACAAGCACTTATTGAAATAGCTGACTAAAGGAACCTGTATGTTGTGTGCAATCGAATTCCAAATTCGTAACACTATATATATATATATTATATATATATATATATATATATATATATATATATATATATATATATATATATATATATTGAGGCTTTGCCAAAGCTCAGTAGAGCACTGCTCTTCCCGATGGACTGTACCCCACTTCACATTTATCTCTCTCGATTCTGTGGCATCTGAAGCTCTCAGAACTAGAGTGGCACTCAGTGGAGCGCACACATTTCCTCCAAGCTGAACAGTTTATGTTTTGTCTCCCAAATACCTGTTTTGTATCCCACTGATACATGTTATTGTCACCTATCCATCTCAACCACTTAGTTTTGTCTGAATCCATCTCTAACTTTTTTGAAATATCGTGTTATACATTGTATGCTTTTAGCCCTATTTCTCAACGGTGTTGGCTGGTAAGCTTGGTGTTGGCTTCGTGGTTAGGGTGGCGGCTTGGAATCCTAGGGTCTTGAGTTCAAGCCCTGTTGGCCGCTGAATTAAAAAAAAATACACCAGGAGGTTGACTCAGCCTGTCATCCTTCTGAGGTCGGCAAAATGAGCACCAGTGTACTGGTAAGGGGGATACTGCATCAGCGGCATAGCCGCGTCCCAACCAATGATGCAACCAGCAGCCACAGGCTGCACTCGATAGAGGGGCTCAACGGTGAAGAATCACTAAAATAATTATTGGATCTGGATTTGGATCTTCAACAAAATTGAATAAAGTCTTCCTTGTCACACACCCATTGTCAGGTCAGGCCAGATCAGATTTGTCACTTGCTACAGGTACCATGTAAACCATTACTAACCTGTTTCATGGACGGGTTGTCAGAAACTAAACCATCTCCCCCACCAGGTTTCCTGGTGAGGAGGGTGTATGGATATGGACATCCAGCAGGATTAAAAACAAAACTGTCAAAGGGCAGAGGAGCTCCTTGTGAGCCAATGGCCATCCATATCTGGTGCCCAACTGTGCGGACATCTTCCTGCAGTTGGGTGACTTCTTATTAGGAGGTTGGTGGCAGGATTTGCACTCCGGCCACCGTAAAACCCTTCATTTTGCAAAACATTCTCGAAGCATTAAAAAATCTGAAAACCCACTCAGTGGGAGTACCTCCTGTGCAGCTTCCCTTCGCAGGGCAGGTCACCGGATGATGGGGTTGGGGCAAAGCCATCGGGACCCCCATTCTTTGCTGATAGGAGGAAAAGCACGGGGTAACCTTTCTGGGTCGGATTGCGGTGGTGTGTGTTGGGGTGGTGCTGAGGTGTCGTCCACCAGACGGCAGTCTCCTCATGTTAACCTCAGGGTGTCACTTCGGGTGGGTGTCTGGAATGTCCTATCGCTAAGAGAGGATGATCACCTGTCTCTGTTATCATCTGGGCTCCAGTGTTTGGGCATTGGTGTTGCAGCACTCTCTGAGGTTCAGAGACCGGATAGTGGTGAGTTCATGGCGGGTGGTTACACCTACTGCTGGTCTGGTTGCTCTGATGGTTACCATAACCAAGGAGTTGCTGTAGCTGTGTCCAATAAGTTGACTTCCATGATAATTGAGGTAACACCGGTCAACGAGCGTATTATGAGACTGAGGATTCATCACTACTTGGGTGTCATTTCCCTGGTCTCTGTATATGCTCCGACCGAGGCGAGTGATCTCACCATGAAGGACGCATTCTATGCCACGCTCAAGTCGGTGGTTGATCAGTGCCCCAGGCGAGCCACTCTTCTAGTCTTGGGAGATTGCAATGCATTGACTGGCACTGATTGGGATGGTTATGAGACACGTGTTGGTCCCCATGGGCCTGAAATTGTGAACAAGAATAACACGAAGTAAATTGACTTTGCAAGAAATCGTGAACTTATGGTGGCTGGTTCATGGTTTTAGCACCCACTGGCTCATTGCTGGATTTGATATTCCAATGCTGGTGGTGTGGCAAAGGAGATGGACCATGGGATCATTGATGGGCCTTGGAGGATGATTCAGCACCACAGCGTTTACTGGAGTGTTCAGTTCCTCAATACCGTCCACAGGCTTGTTGTAGCAACTCTGAAGTTCCAGCTTAAGTCCAGGAGAATTGTACCATCCCAGCCGAGGCTGGACATTGGCAAACTTCATCACTTCCGGTTCTGGGTTTTGGAAGCGTCCGAAACAGGTCTCCTTCGGGGCTCTCTGCTGACGATCTCAAAGTTAAGTTTCCGGTCGTTATCTGACCCGTTTTAACTGTTTATTTTCTCACCTACATGTTACTGTGTGTTCCTAGTTTGGTTTTGTTTCAAAAATCGTGCTATTTTGTGAGTCGACCTTGTCTTACCGGTGCTTGAGGCCTACCCTTGAGGCTTGAGGCCTATCGGTTCCCCTCGTTATCTCTTATAATTTGTGTACTGTACTGCGTCAGCGATCGTTTTTAATCGTTTATTGTTTTTTCTCCCCATTACCTTCAATTCTCTCTTCCCCACTTTCCTGACGTCCCCCATCCCTCCCAACTAATCACTCTATTTCTTATCTTAAATAAAAAAATATATAAAAAATCGCTACCTTTCTCCTTGCACACTCATGAGTCTCATCTTCTTCTTCTTCTTCTTTTTCATCTCTTTCTTCTTCCTCTTCTTCCTAGATTTTTTCTACAACACTTCCATGACCTAATCTGTTGAAAACTCTCTCAAACATTAATAATAATAACAAAAACATCTCTTATAATGCTTCATCTTCCTCTTTCACACATGTGGTACTTTACTGTATAATAATGCACTACTTTTCTGCTATTTAAACAGACTGCTCTCAATTCGACCTCTCCTTCATACCTTGCCTAAAAAATCCAACTGTTAAGCCACTGTCACACCTTGACGATTTAGCCAGCGTATGCCGATTTATGAAAAATTTGTCTAAAACGCTGGCACAACGTCGAATACGTTATGGGTACGTTTTGTATACATTAAGAGCACGCTGAAAAACACTGCCATACGTCGTAGTACGCTGGCTTTAAACGTTGCATTTTTGTGTTGTCCTCAAATTTTTCCATGCTTGAAATTTTACGACGTATGCCGGCGTATGACTCACATGTCCGCTACGCTGGCCTAAAGTTGGAGGCACATTATGCGATCGTTGCCACATGTCGACAAACGTTACTTGTAAGTTACTCATAAGTCGAAAACATCGAGGTGATGTTTAGCGTACCCGAAACTTATTTCTAACCTATGAGTAACGTTTTGTAAGCACCTACACGAACGTTGTTCACACTTCGCAACACGTTACTTGAAAGTTCCTCATACTCGAAACACGTCATAGTAATGTTTAGGGTACCCGTGACTTATTTATAACCTATGAGTAACGTGCTTGGGAATTATTTGTAAAGCATGTCCTACGCACAAATGCGTATGTAGACGTATTTGACGTCTTCAGGACGACCACAGAACTTACTGAACGCGTTTCTAACTTACAGATACCGTATAATGGCGTATTGGCAGCAATTAGGGGAATTGGTATATAAAAAGCGGCTTCGCAGGAGGAACCCGTCTTTTTTTATGACCGTGGTGAGTACATGTCCATGTCATTCCAAGAGATGGAGGATACGGCAAGGCTGAGACGACAATACCTACCTGTCCTCCAACATCACATGACCTCATCAGTTGACGCTGCACCAGTTGCGTGCCAATAGAGCCGGGAGAAGAAGACGTGAACGGAGGAGAAGGAACTGGGTCAGACCATGGATCGGGAGGCGACGCCATTACGGCATATATGACCAGCTCATGGTGGAACTCCGGAACGAGGACCATGCATTCTTCATCAACTTCCTGCGAATGCCCCCAGCGATGTTCGACGAGCTGCTAGCCAGAGTGGGTCCAAGGATAACCAAGCAGTACACCTTCTACAGGGATCCGCTTGAGCCTGGCATGAGGCTGGCACTGAGCCTGCTGCTGTTGGTGCCGTGACTGCAGTGCTGTGGAAGCGATTTAACTCGTTCAATGAAACGATTTCAATTGCCGAGCACCAGCGTCCAAAAGCAATAGGCAGTGACAGGCATTTATTAAAAGTGAAGTTGCAGCCTATGAATAGAAAACCTCACGTAATCGTCGACGATACGCTGCCACGCTATGCATACGTTAGACTATCGTTGGGCATAGGTTGTGGACGCCTAAAACACGCTAATCAATCGTTGGTATACTTATCTATAAGTTATCGAAGCGTTCTGTGTTCATTACTAGTACATTATGCATTTGTCCAAGTCTTTTGAATACTTTAAAAACTGAAACAAAAAAATAGTTCATCGTGGGAATGAGAAAAAAAAATGAGCCGAAAAGAACATCGAACAATGGTGAAAAGTAGTCTCCATTCGTGGACGCAATGAGGATCCATCATCACCCACACCCTCCCCATCACGCTAACCAACTACTACTGACACGGACCTACTACTACTACTACTGACACGCTCACCTAATACTACTATTGATACTACTGACATTGACATCTACTCAACATGGAGTCTGGAACACTGACGGGTTCCTCTTGTGAAGCCCATTTGTATATACCATTCCCCTAAACGCTGCCAAATCGCCATTATACGGTAGATGTAAGTAGAAACACGTTCAGTAAGTTCTGTGGTCGTCCGGAAGACATCAATCAAATTCGTCTACATACGACAATGTGCGTTTGAGATACGTTACACATAGGTTCAAAGCACGCTACTCATAGGTTCAAAGCACGTTACTCATAGGTTAAAAATTAAGTTTCGGGTATGCTAAACATACCTCGACGTGTTTCGACTTATGAGTAACTTACAAGTAACGTGTGTCCGACGTGTGACAACGATCGCGGAGCGTGCCGAGAACTTTGCCAGCGTATGCGGAACTTGTGAGCCATACGTCGAGTACGTCGTAAAATTTTCAGCATGCTTGAAATTTCACGACGTACTAGACGTACCACGGAATATGACAGCGTACTTCATTGTTTTTCAGCGTGTCCTAACGTATACACAACTCACCCATACCGTATTCGACGTGTGCCAGCGTTTAGACACATTTTTCATAGGTCGGCATACGCTGGTTAAATCGTCGAGGTGTGACTGCGATGTTGACACTTCCAATTTTCAGGCGGTTATGATTTAAATGCCGTGCGGCAGGTTTTTAACAGGCTACGCCACGAGTTCGTCGGCGATACGTGCATCGCGTTATGCCTAAGTTAAACTATCTTGGGCACGTTGTGAACGCCGTTGTGAAAATCCTCCGACAACAGGCTAAGCATTCGTTGGTATAAGCTATCTATAAGACAACGAAACGTTCTGTCCCCCGTTACTAATATGTTATGCATACGACCAACACGTTATGAATACGACCAAAACTTTAACAAAAACCTCAAAACTTCAGCATCGCCAACGTTTTACATACATTTTTATACGTTGCCATTGCGGCTAAAACGTCAAGGTGTGACAGCGCCTTTACAGCTTTCTTCTCTCCATTCTCTCGAATTCGCCTTTATGCATCCATCAGAATTGTGTTAAATCGCATCTCTGACATAAAACTTTTTAAAACCCCAGTTTGCTATGAATGTTCGCTTCCCATCGACCATTCTTTTTTTCCAACTTCAGTGCCAACTCACCCTTCTCACCCCTCACTCTCAAAGCAACCATCCCACTCTTCTCCCTCCAAGCCTCCCTCTCACCTCTCTCAAAACTCCCCCCTCACCTTTCTCCCAGCATTCATCCTCCTCGCTCATCCTTCTCAAAGTTGCCCCCCCCCCTCATCCACAAAGCTGCCTCCTTCCACTGCCCTCTCACCTCCATCTCTTCACTCCACCTCCTCAATCCTCAACTGCCTTCTTCCCCCTCCTTGTCCCCCTCCCCCCAGCACCACAGAGCCTTTTTTCCTCCTCATCTGCCCCCCTCGTCCCTTGTCCTACCTCCCCCTCCGCCCCCCCCACCCCTGCACCCAAATCCTCCTCCCCGACCTCTTCATTAAAAGTGTGGACCTCAAATATCCGGGGCCTTCGCTCAAACCTTTCAGATCTTTCCATACAGGTTGCCACTGACAAACCAGACATAATCTGCCTAACAGAAACTTTCCTCCCCAAGACATGTCTGACTCCCAAGTATCTCTCCCTGGTTACTCCCTCCTCCTGTTTGACAGACCCGGCCTTGTCTGGTGGAGGAGTTGCTCTCTTCATCAAAGATTCTATTCCTCACTCCCCCACACCCCAGGAATACCTCTGGCTATGGCTTCCCCTCCACTCCCACCTCAGTTTATATGTGTACTGTACCGTCCATCTAACAGTGATGACTCCATCTACACCTCACTATCGAAAACATGGACCAACTTCTATCTTCTCATCCAAACTCTCTCTTCCTCATATGTGGTGATTTCAATTGTCATCATGCCAGTTGGCTAGGTGTGGGTACCTCTCTCACCTGTCATGGCACTTCAGCAAAAGCTTTCTGCGACTCATTGGGACTGACTCAATCGGTCAACTTCCTACCCGGATCTCAACCAATGGTACTCCATCCCTTCTAGATCTAATTTTGACAAATTTCCTGACAATATCTGCTGCTCTTCCTCCACTCCAATTGGTTCTTCTGACCACGTCCTTGTCAAAGTGGACATCTCTCTGGCTATTATCAGAGAACCACCTCAGCGCCGTCGAGTCTGGCATTTCACTAAGCACTGGCAGGGTCTCCGAGCAGCTCAAAACTTATAGACTGGTCTCCTATCGCTACTTTCTCCAACATCAACTCATCCTGGGAATTCTTTCAAAGAAACTTGCTCTCCCTCATGCACAGATTTATCCCCTCTCGTCTTCAGTTGTCCTACCCTTCCTCCCGCCCTTGTTCACTGAAGCTTGTGGTGAGGCAGATGTCCTGAAACAACTTGCCTTTGCCTCATGGAAAGCAAACCCAACTGAGGGCAATCTCAGTTCCTTCCATAAAGCTCAGAACAAGTGTGTATCTACCCAAGGAGAGCCAGAAAACAACATCTTTCTAATCTCGAGTCTGAACTCTCAAACCTCTCTCCCTCCTCAAAATCCTGGTGGCGTCTAATCAAATCTGTTTCTGGTGTGTGTTCCCCCTCCATCCCTTCCCTTACCTCAAATGGCCGCACTGCTGATACCGCACGTGAAAAAGCTGAATGCCTAAACTCGTGTTTGCAGCTAAATCTTGTGTCCAACCCATCACTTTCTCTATCCACCTTACCCAGTCACCCAACTGTCCCTGGACTCTGTGTCCTTTTCTCCTGACAAGGTGGAGAGCTTGCTGTCAAACCTCGACTCAGATTCTGCAACCGGTCCAGACGGCATCAGCCCACGTGTCCTCAAACCCTGCTCTTCTGCTCTTGCTCAACCTCTCTCTGTTCTATTCACCCTCTCATTTGCTCAAGGTCATCTGCCATCTGCTTGGAAATCAGCAAACATCACTGCCCTGCATAAAAAAAGGGCAAAAACAGATCCCTGCAACTACAGACCAATCAGACTTCTCCCAATCATCAGCAAGGTTATGGAATCCATCATCGCTTCAGACATGAAATCCTTCCTCTTCTCCAATGGCTTGATTTCCGATCATCAATTTGGTTTCAGACCAGGTCACTCTACCCTGGATATGCTGCTTCTGCTCTCCCAACAATGGATGGAAGTGCTCAATGCCAGACAGGAACTCCGAGCTGTATCCCTGGACATATCACGTGCTTTTGACACAGTCTGCACCCTGCCCTGCTCACCAAACTCTCTTCCTATGGTATCCAAGGCCATCTCTACTCATGGCTCGCAGACTTCCTCTCCTGTCGCAGTCAACGTGTGGCCCTAAATGGAGTTCTTTCATCTCCCCTTCCTGTCCAGGCGTGAGTTCCAAGGTAGGTTCTGGCCCTGTTCTTTTTCTGGTTTTCATCAATGATCTCTCCGACTCTGGAAAATCCTCTATTCTCTTTGCTGATGACTCCACCCTCTGCCGACCATCGCTCATCCCTCAGACCGGCAAGCAGCAGCTTCTTCGCTCACTGCTGATCTGGATAAAATCACAAACTGGTCCAACACGTGGAACATGTCTTTCAATCCGGACAAATCTCACACTCTCACAATGTCTCTTCGAAAGGACCATTTAGAACCCCCCCCCCATCCACTTTCTCAACAATCCTCTGGAAGAAGTCCTTTCTTTCAAGCTTCTGGGTCTCACAATATTCTGCCATGACCTTTCCTGGGAAAGCCACATTTCAAACCTCGCCTCAAAGCCAGTTGCCGACTGGGAATCCTCCGTCGTGCAAAGTCTTCCTCGCCCCACCTGAGGACCTGACCACTTACAAAGCTTTTGTCCGCAGCCTGATGGAGTACTGCTCCCTCCTCGGGCTGGTGCTCCTGCCTCCACCTTTCTCGGCTTCACGCTGTAGAAACCAAGGCATTTCGGATTATTGGCATCTCCCGCAATGAGGCTGAGCCTTTGGGCCTCTCAATCAATCACCGCAGGTTGGTCGGTGGTCTTTCTGTCTTCTACCGTCTCCTCTCCAGCCTCGCCCCCCTGCTCTCTCTGCGATTTGTCCCCACCACATTTCCACAGGGCGCTCAAGGTCCGCAACAACCCCTTCTGGTAAAACTACCAAAATCACGAATCACTGCTCAACTTCACTCTTCATTCCTATTTTTTCCCGCCTTTGGAATAAACTCCCTCACCTATTCATTCCCATTCTTCCCTCCAGGCCTTCAAAACAGCTGTTCACCACCACCTCTTATCATCCCCCATCCAAATCCTCGATCTTTTCTACCCCCGATAATCCACCCAAGCCCACCTCCTTCAAATTCCCTGCTTTCTTCCTGAAAGTCCCTGTAATGTCCATCTTGTATTCCCCACATTCCCCACCCCATCCCTCTCCCTTCCACAGATCTCCTAATGTCTCTGTTCCCCACTGTTTTGTCCTTCCCACTCCCTCCCTCTTTGTCTCATGCCCCCTTGCTGTGTGTGTGTTGGTTAGCTCTCACACTAGCCCTGACAAGGTATACAAAAAAACAAAAACTCATGGCTGAGAGGGTAGCTGAGGAGTTTGCGCCGGAAAAAAGGCGCCGCCGCCCCCCCGGCCCGGCCGCCGGCCCCGCCGACCGACCCCGCCGAAGCCGTGCCCCGAAGGCTCGAAAAACCGGCCGCTCCGAAGAACCGGCACGCCCGAACGCCCGAAACCGAGACGCCTCCCGCACGTGGCCCGACCGAAACAGGCTGAGGGGGATTTGGTGGGGGGGGGAGGTGGGGGAGGGGTGGTCAGAGGTGTTTTAGGAACCGAAGAGTTGTGGAGTGCTTTCAACACTACCATTCTTGATGTTACCAGTGGGTGCCTTGGAACCCACCATCAGGTGAAGAAGAACTTTGTCTCCCAAGGGACACTGGATACCATTGACCAGAGTTGCAGGGATAGGCTTAAAGGCAGAGCTGAGCTGTTCAGGTCATTGAGGCATAAAACTGGATGTGTGCTGAGATCAGACAGGGGCTATGTGCAAGGTATCTGTGAAGCGGAAGAGCATCACTTGTGGTCAAATGATTCTCGTCCTGCTTACAGAGGAATGTGTGCATTGCGTTACTCCAAGCCTTTCTCTCGGTGTACTGCAGTTGGAGTGTATGGTGGTGGGCTCTTGACAGAGGAGTCCAAAGTGAAGGCCCGCTGGGTCAGTTAGTTTGAGCGGCTGTACCAGGCTGACCCAACAGCTGTTGAGTTGGACGTCAGGGATATAACTATCCCTATTGCTCATCCTCCAATCAACCGTGAACGACCTTCATTTGTGGAAACGTAGGCCGCATTGAAACAGCTGAAATGGAGAAAAGCTCCTGGGATCTGTGGCATCCATGCTGAATTTCTCAAAGCTGGTAGAAATGCTGTACTTGCGTCGTTGCATGGAGTTTTGTGCTCTGTCTGTCATTGCATGGAGTCCCAACTGACTGGAAGAGGGGCCTTGTTTTCCCTCTCTGGAAAGGGAGGAGTGATTGCCAGGACTGCAACAGCTAATGAGGGGTGACGCTGCTCTCAGTGCCTGGCAAGGTCTTTGCTCGGATAATTATTGATGGGATTTGCCACCATCTGCTTGAGCACCAGCGCCCAGAGCAGTCAGGCTTTACACCAAAGAGTTCAATGATTGACCGTATCCTTGCTCTTCGGGTCCTCACCGAACGCAGACGAGAGTTTCGGCAGAGGCTGCTGCAGCCTTTGTTGATCTCTGTAAAGCATTTAATTAAGTGAATCGGGATGCCCTCTCGAGGATTCTTGGTCTTCGTGGGGTGCCACCAAAACTGATCGATCTGATTTCTGAACTCTACTCTGGTACTGAGAGTGCTGTCAGGTGTGGTGTTTCCATCTTCCACTTATTTGCAGTTGTTGCTGGAGTTTGTCAGTGGTATGTACTGGCCCGCACACTTTTCAGTGCTTGTATGGACTGGATTCTGGGGAGAATGTTGGAGAGATCAAGTTGCGGTGCATCGCTTGGGAATGTCAAGATCTCTGACCTATCACAGATGATTCACTCATCTTTGCAGAGATGCTGGATATCCTTGCGGGGGCCTTTGTGGTGCTGAATGAGGAGTTGGAGCCACTGGGATTAGGGGTTTCCTGGGTCAAAACTAAAATCCAGGCTTTCAATGACATCTTGAATACTGCTCACCTGTCTGTACCCATTTGTGGTGAGGATATTGAGGTCACAGAGAGATTCACTTACCTTGACAGTGATATTGTTGTCTCCGCCTGTTGAGCCAGAGGTCAATAGACATCTGGGTCAGTCCTGGGGAGTCATGGATTCACTGAATTATGGCGTGTGGTGCTGTCGGTACCGATGCATGAGGACAAAAGTCTGAGTCTTTAAGTCCTTGATGCTTACAGTCTTGCTCTACGGATGTGGGACTTGGAATCTGACCAGGGATCTGAGATCGAGACTTATCTCCTTCAGTACCCGGTCTCCTCAGAGAATCCTTGGCTATTGCTTGTTAGACTTTGTGGCCAACGAGCATTTGCTGAGAGAGACTTAGATAAGATTTGTTACCTTATAGTCCATGACCATCAGCTGCGGCTGTATGGACATGTGGCTCATTTTCCTGACGCTGATCCTGCTTACCAAATTATCTCAGCAAGGGAGCCTCATGAGTGGAGGAGGCCAACTGGCCAACCACATACCTCATGGTTGCAACAGGTTGATTGGCATCTCAAGATGAGGATGGGCCAGGCATCTGCCTGAGGGTTAGCCAGACGGAGGCCCCTGGATTACCAACGGAAAGTGGACGCAGTGACGTGCTGCTCCGGCACATGCTCCCATACCTCACCTGATCTGACACACCCATCCTGTCCACCAAGTTTCATCTGAATCTTCAGGGTTGAATTTATTATGGATAAGTGGGCACTTCAGCAGAAGGCATTGATTGTGGATCTGTATTTCTGAAACAGTTGCAGTGTTGTGTGTGCACAGCATGAATTCCGAAGAGGACATGGTGTGAGCATAGCACCAACAGAGAAAGCCATACTGAGATGGGGGTCAACATTCCGACAGACTAGTTCAGTGGCAAATGCAAAAATGTCAGGTCATCCGAGGTCAGTGAGAACTGCAGCAAACATTGTGGCTGTCCAGGAAGATGTCATGCACTCCCCGAAGAAATCGTGTAAACGGAATTCTCATGAACTCCACATTTCCAAGACTTCACTGTATCGGATTACGAAAAAGGACAATGGGTTACCTGAATTCTCTGGAGCTACCTGAAGGACAGGGTATACCGTACGAAAACCCAGGACCTTACAGGAACTAAAAAACAATATTCGTAGAGAAATCCTTAACATTCAGTTGGAGGCACTGGCATCAGTGATGGAGTGTGTTGTGCAGTGGGCACAAATTTATGTGGATGCCCCCAACATGCTGCAGGCCGACTAACCCGCAAAGTTATTTATTGGGTGATTGAACATGCCACAGGCTGACGAACCCACGATGTTTTTTATAGCGAGACTGAACATGCCACAGGCCGACGAACCCACGATGTTGTTTATAGCGAGACTGAACATGCCACAGTCCGACGAACCCCCATCCCATCCCATTGGGACCATACTCTGCACAGAGCATTGGTGCTGCCGAAGCAGTCTCCTTGGCTATTGGGTACAATCCTGGACGGGTCGCCACTCCGACTCAGGATACTCGAATGACTCAGTCATCCCAGCAAGCTGGTACTCATCCCTGCAAGCTGTTACGCCGAACCCACGATGTTGTTTATTGTGAGACAACATGCTGCTGGCCAATGAACCCACAACGCTGTTTATTGTGAGAATGAACATGGTGCAGGCCAACTAATCCACAACGTTGTTTATTGGAAGACTGAACATGCCACAGGCCGACGGACCTACCACATTATTTCCACTGGGACTGAGTATGCCACAGGCCGACAAACCCACAACGTTGTTTATAGTGGGACTGAACGTGCTGAAAGCCAATGAACCCACAATGTTGTTTCTAGGGAGACTGAACATGCTGCAAGCCGACGAACCCACGGCATTGTTTATCGTGGGACTGAACGTGCTGCAAGTCAATAAACCCACAACGTTGTTTATAAGGAGACTGAACATGCTGCAGGCCGACTAACCCACAACGTTGTTTATCGTGGGACTGAACGTGCTGCAAGTCAATGAACCCACAACGTTGTTTTTAGGGAGACTGAACATGCTGCAGGCCGACAAACCCACAACGTTTTTGATCATGGGACTGAACGTGCTGCAAGTCACTGAACCCACAACGTTGTTTATAAGGAGACTTAACATGCTGCAGGCCGACAAACCCACAACGTTGTTTATAGTGGGACTGAACGTGTCTGCAAGGCAATTGAACCCACAACGTTGTTTAAAGGGAGACTGAACATGCTGCAGGCCGACAAACCCACGACATTGTTTGTCATGGGACTGAACGTGGTGCAAGGCAATGAACCCACAACGTTGTTTAAAGGGAGACTGAACATGCTGCAGGCCGACAAACCCACGACGTTGTTTGTCGTGGGACTGAACGTGCTGCAAGTCACTGAACCCACAACGTTGTTTGTAGGGAGACTGAACATGCTGCAAGGCAATGAACTTACAACGTTGTTTGTAGGGAGACTGAACATGCTGCAAGGCAATGAACTTACAACATTGTTTATCGTGGGACTGAACGTGCTGAAAGCCGACGAACCCACAACATTGTTTATAGTGGGACTGAACGTGCTGAAAGCCGACGAACCCACAACGTTGTTTATTGTGGGACTGAACGTGCTGAAAGCCGACGAACCCACAACGTTGTTTATAGTAGGACTGAACGTGCTGAAAGCCGACGAACCCACAACGTTGTTTATAGTGGGACTGAACGTGCTGAAAGCCGACGAACCCACAACGTTGTTTATAGTAGGACTGAACGTGCTGAAAGCCGACAAACCCACAACATTGTTTATAGTGGGACTGAACGTGCAGAAAGCCGACGAACCCACAACATTGTTTATAGGGGACTGAATGGGCTGAAAGCCGACGAACCCACAACATTGTTTATAGTGGGACTGAATGTGCTGAAAGCCGACGAACCCACAACGTTGTTTATCGTGGGACTGAACGTGCTGAAAGCCGATGAACCCACAATGTTGTTTATAGTGGGACTGAATGTGCTGAAAGCCGACGAACCCACAACATTGTTTATAGTGGGACTGAACGTGCTCACGCCGACTAACTCACGTTTGTTTGAGTGAGATGTACTGTATAAAACAATACGTATTTATTTCCTCATTGTCACTTTCATTCACCATCATAGACACTTTAGTTATGCAATTTGGCATTTATTTTCACTTCAACATCTGATCTCTGGGAACATAAAACAAATTCATTGCATTATTTTTGGCAATAAGTGTGCGGATGACTAAAATTAACGCCGGGGTGTAAGCAGTAAACAAACTTCCAGGAACATGTGAGCTAGCGCTTCATTGCCCAGATAAAGGGAGGGTTTTCTGCGGAGCTCTGTTCCGTGGGTCCCTGCTAGTGTGAATAGAAAGTATGCAGGGTTGACATTTTTAGACCTCGACTTAATTTAAGGTCATGACCTAATTATCATCATTTGAAAAATTTTCACCACCACTCGCCAAGTGTTTTTCCAATCAGAACGAAATTTCCATCCCGAGATAGCCAAGTACAAGGTGTATTTACGCTCAATTGACATCATACCCTTCTGGGTTAAAGGTCAAGAACTTCCACCCGTCAGAATATTAAACCACCATGGAGGTTTTTCTCCATTTTTTTTTCTGCCAATGTCCAAGGACTTTTGGAATTAAATTTGCCCCAATAATGGGAATACAAAGTAGGCGAAGTTGACAATATATTTTGACATTGACACAATTTTTAAGGTCGTGACCCGATTATAGTCATTTTATCATTTTCACCAAAACTTCACCAAGGTTTGTCTGATCAGAACGAAATTGCCCTCTCTAGACAGTGTGGAGAAAGGTGCTTTTCTGCTGAATTTACATCATACCCCTCCAAATTAAAGGTCAAGGTCAAATGGCGCTCTGAAAATATGCGCATTTTTTGTCATCGCTCAATTTTGCTATTGTGGCATCTCAAAGACCGCTTGGCCTTCCAAGATGTTCTCACATCATAATAGGGTGCCTGGACTGAAGTTGTGGACCTGATATTTGATTAGTGTCATTGACCTACTTTTTTAGATTGTGACCGAATTAACAAAAACACCTTTTTGATCATAACTAATAATTTTCCTCCAATTTTCATGATGTTGACATATGTTTTGATTGTAGATGGGGACCCATTTTCTTTATGTACTCTATCCATAAATGTTGAAAGTCAAGGTCTGAAAAAAAATGGTCATCATTGGATCTCATATTTCATTGGATTGCGGCCAAAGGTAAGTCACAGGTGATCACCAAGGATAAGCCTCCCCCGGTCCGGGGGAGGTAAAACCCTTGGCAATCGCTTTGTGATCGCAGATATCTAGTTATAATTGGCATTCTCAGTTTCTCATGTTTGAATGATAGCTCTATCAGATGTATAAATTAAACTTATAAATGCCCAAAATGAATGATACAAAGTTGCAGAAAATTGAGGTAATTGCAAAAGCCAAGTGATAAGTTTGAGATGTAGAACGTTTAGAGAAAGTAAAGGGACAGAAATTGAGAATGATGCAGAGACCATAATTACCAATGATATATTTATTTGTATGAAGCAGTCACAAAAAGGAATTCTAATTGACCAATAGTTACTCATAGCTATTCCAGAATACTGATCATAAAATTAAATCGCAATCCTTTTACACCCTCACCCAGCACAGTTTCCAAAATATCAGTTCAGTTATGATCAAACATTGTACAAAACCTGCAATGATAACAAAAGTCTCATAAATCTAAAAATCACAAGCAAAGTTTGGATAATAAAAAAATATCAAAATGATAGAGACCTCCCTATTACACACCACTGCCCCCTCCCATCTTTACCATTTTTGTGCCTGTCCCATTGCCAACTACAAACCTGCAGAAAGAGGATTATAAGAGTGGTAGGACTGGAAACTATACACAGCAGCCGAACCACTGGGTCAAAGCACATATTTATCAAGAACTGTAAATGCAAACCAGATATAATGAACAAAGAAGATTGATGTGAGAATCAGATAGTCATGGAACCAAACAGGAAGAAGAACAACTAATTGTGATATGAAAAAGGACCAGTCAAATTGGGGCCAGCAACCCCCACATTTAGCTGTGTCATACACTAGAGGGGGCATGCAGACACAACCACTTTTATATGGCAATTTAAGGCCATATACTCAAGGCAATCGGTGTTCACAAGAAGTTGCCCATGGTTTCATGTTATCAGTGAAGGATCGAGTACATAGTTCATTTAAATATGCAAAGATCATTTGGCATCATAGAACAAAGATTTGGACAGATGAATGAAAATCACATTTCAAATATAGATAGGAGATGTATTGCAAAAATCGACAATAAACATTGCCATCAGTGGGTCAAACATGGTGATGCATGTGGTTCCTTGCAAAGTATGTCCAAGCAACAATTCTACAGTTCAGCAGTTCCTCACAGCATTTCTAAGCATGTCATTTTCAACACATATATGGCCTCACAGTGATGACAATGCCATTTCCTTCCCAAGAACTTTGATGTCATGGTCCAATTGAGATTCATGCTGTACACCATTGAGGTGACTTGGGCTGGTCATTTCTGTTTGCAGCAACTTCAAAATTTGTTGCTGAAATCACAAACAAAGATAAGTTTTAGAAATACAGTTAACAACAAAAAAATATAAATGAGGGAAATCACATTACAGGGCAAACAAGAAAAAGAGCAATCAGAGATTGCAGACCCTCACCAGGACTTGTTTTGTATAGTGTTTGTGTAGTGTTTGTGTACTGGTAAGTTACGTAATTAATAAGAGACATAACTAGAACTGCCATTTTATAACTGCTGGCTGTGATGACTCGGTACAAAGACGTCCCACTTTGATCGGACACTTGACCTTGACCCGTGACGTTTATTATGCAATTGAATTCAGAATGGGATTAAAATAAATTCATCTCAAATCAAATGGAAGACCAAATAGGTACAGTACTGCATTGGAGACATCAGAAGGAACCCAAACAAGCAAAAAGCAAAGATGAAGTCATGAGGAGGAACCTGGATATGATTTGGATTTCAGCTGCTACTCCTTTACCCTCAAACCCATCCACACACAGCCAAGTGAGCCTCATTAAAAAAAACAAAAGAATCAAAAAAATTCAATAATTCTGGCTGCGAGACCATGCGTCCGATCAGGTTGACATTTAAAACCTATATTCCCCATCACTACTAAATCGTAATTGTGACGTGACACGTCGATCGATGAAGCGGTTCAAGAGAAATTTTTTTTTAGATTGTTGCTCAATCCAATGTGACTGCCAGACCATGTGAACTATCAATTATATGTGAACACCCTGGTATCCCCAAGGCTTGAGGAGCATGTGTGTGAAGTTTCCCCTTGATCTGTCTGGCCATTCTGGAGAGGAAGTTTAAAAAAAAAATAGATTTAAGGATAAATCCAATATGGCTGCCAAACCATGTGACCTATGATGTCATAGGTGTGAAAATTTTCTTGCTCATGGATAGGCGGTCATACCTGTAAAGTTTTGCCTTGATCTGTTCAACCATTTGAGAGAAGATTCTTCAAAGGTTAATAATAAAAAAAACGATGGCTGCTGAACTATGTGACCGATGACATCATCAATTTTTTTTTTCCGTGGACCAATTTATCCCGAGATGACTAACAAAAATTTTCATACTGATCGGATGTAGCATTCTACATATACAATTATGACGTCATAACAAAGGCACCTATAACATCCTAAAAAAAAAATAATAATAAAAAAATCACATTCCCCTTGTGGAGTACTTGCCATGTGCCAAGTTTCAATTTTTTTCTTTGTGTGGTTTCGGAGATAGAGGTCCAAAGTTTTTCCTTTTTTCCAACATGTTGGCCACACCACATAACCTATGATGTCATAATTATCAAGAAAACATTCTACATGAGTAGTTGCTCCTATGGTGAAAATTTTGTGTCAATATGACAAGCGGTTGCAGGGAAAAAGCGCACTCAAGTTCTGTGCGGACAAACAACCAGACAAACAAACAAGCAAATGAAAAATCACTCATGGAGCGACACTTTGCAAAACAGAACAAATTAGAACGGCACTCGGTAGAGAGTATATCTCTGCCAGGCTGAACAGTTTATGTTTTGTATTGCACTGATGGGCTGGATGTGAACCAAAATCTAATCCACTTGTTCTTGTCAGCGAACTCACTTATCCACCTCATTTTGTTATAACTAGCCCAAAATATGTGCAGAGAGATGGCCCTGGAGTTATATTTTAAACTGTGCACAAAGATTGCCATAGTTTGGGAAATTTTCTGTTGATGAACCATCCAATAATTACAAGTAGTTCTTAAAGGGAGGGGTTCTCGCCAATGTTTGGGCTCAGAGCACATGCTCTGAGATGTACGCAATGCTTACAAATGCAAAGCACACCTTTATTTAAAGTTCACACAAAACTAAATTGAGAACTTCTTCAATAAAAATGTCAGAAAAGAAAAAAAATGGTTTCATAAGGGTTGGATAATGCAATATATGAATGACAAGAGTGATTAATCACTTTTACTGGAGAAACATCCTTTTACTGGAGAAGGAATTAACCCATGGGGAAGGGTTCTTTGATAGTCTGTTCAATAAATACAAGTTTGGACTTCACCTGCCAGCTGGTGAACATTGATCAAAAAACTGTCGTTTTGTGACAATGACCAATTATGGTTCATGAATAAATAGTATGTTTCATGGCCAATTGTACACAAAACACAGATACTTCAACAAAAATTACTGTGAAAAAATAAATTGCATTTGCTGCTTAATAGTCGTTTTTCTTCAAGGATTTTAAAGTGAGAAATTCTACAATGGTGAGGATCTAATCAATATCAAGTTATGGTTTAGCATCACAATATCTTTTGACATTTTACTTTTGTTATGGGATTGTGATGGAACTTCAAAATATATTGTGATGTGAAACCAGAAGAGGATTGTGGATGTTCATATAAATAAAAGTTCAAATAAAGGGGCACCAACTTTTTAAATCAAATTCATCACACACATGCATGTTATTCAATGTGTTTTCATTTTCAAGATACACAAAAAAAAAACTATTCGTACTGATGGGTTTTAACCTATATATGTAGGGTGCCCCTTTATATGAACTTTTCTAGAGCATTAATTGGTTCCTCCTAAGAATGCAAGGGTAGTAGAGCATGCATACAAGATTTTTTGAATGTGCCTTATTTTCTATAGTTTGGCATTTTCTACAAGCTATGCAATGTTCCTTCTTTTCTATACTTTGCCACATGGCGCATCTATCTACACTACCGGTCAAAGGTTTTAGAACACCCCCATTTTTCCAGTTTTTACTGAAATTTAAGCAGTTTAAGTCCAGT
>CM068954.1:30976125-30994270 GCA_035128595.1 Eptatretus atami | reverse complement strand
TATTATTATTATTATTATTATTATTATTCTTCTTTAAAGCACTGCAAAATTACTTTTGAAATTACTCATCGAAACAAAAAGACAATACAAAAACATTCGAAAACTTTATCTCGAGTTTAAAGTGCAGTTGTCGCAGCAGCGAAGTTGGTTTCGCTGCCCTAGGGCTATATCGGAGTGGAACTTTCCACTTGCAAAGCAATTTCGCAATTAGTTCGAGTTCAGCGGTCAGCGATGCTGCGCCAGACCAGCACAGTCCGTCCAGCATGCAGGTTTCTTTTCCCCCAAAATCACCCACCACCACCGTTCTTGTAGCACAGGTAGGGGAACCGCCATACGTTGCCCAGTCCGATGAAACCTCCGGCCACGGAGAGTATGAAGTCCAGACGATGACTCCACTGCTCGCGTGGAACCTCTGATCGCTCAGAAGCTTTGGCGGGGTTCGCGAGTGCGCGCACCGATTCGCAGCACTCAGCCTGCACGCAGTATTGCTTTTCCTTGGACATCGTCGCGGGATTTTATCGCTAATTTCCTATTTCCCACGGACTTGTTGTGCGAGTAAGAAATTTCCCCACCGCCCGAACGAGATGCGCTCAGAAGAGGTTCCCCCACCGCTCTGCTGGGGCATCCATTGGGAGATAAGTCACAGCCCCCTCTTTCTGTGACGTTGTCATGAATTTTTAATACAGACCACGCCCATACCTTATGGGTGGGGCTTGCAGAGATTTTGAAGTTTGGGGAGATAGCACTTGCCTCCTCGGTTCCATCAGTTTTATCACATATATACTATATATATATATATATATATATATATATAATATATATATATATATATATATTATATATATAATATCCTTGACAACGATTCAGTAATAAGAAACGTTATCGTTGATGAGGAAGCCATGCCTACCTACATCGATTGACCCCAATAACATATGGGATGAACAATCCTCTATGACATCATCAACTCATTAGTTATTTCGCTGAGCCGTATATTCCACCAAATCTTGTCTTTGGCATTAACTTAGCAAACTAGAGGGGGAGCACTCGGTAGAGTGCAAAACCTCCGCCGCCAATACTGCTGGGTCACTTAAAGTGAACCTGATATCCTATTCATTGTAGGTCAAAACGGATCAGACTACTAAACCACGATTGAATAAACTAAACTAGATCGACGCGCATGTAGAAATGCCAAAAAAATAAAATCGAAATTTTTTTGAAAAAAAAGTTGCAAAATTTCTGGGTTTTTTTCTCTAACAAATTTTTTTTGGGGGGGGGGGGGTTGGAAATCACTTAAAACATGTAGAAATGCAAAAAAAAAAATTCCAATATTTTTCAAATAAAATCGAAATTTTTTTGAAAAAAAGTTGCAAAATTTTCTGTTTTTTTTTTGGACCAAGTCCAAAGTCTAATGGAATGATCCTTGGACCATACCTAATCCCCCCACCAAGTTTCGTCGAAATCCGTCCAGGAGTTTTTCCGTAATACTGTTCACAAACAAACAAACAAACAGACAGGGAGGAAAACAGTAACCTCCATCCATCTTCGATGGTGGAGGTTAATGATAAGGAAAACAGTCCGAGTCATTGTTCTTGTGCCCTGTTTGACGTGTTTCCACTTTTTGGCACTTTTTTTTTGCAAGTGCATCAGAACTTGATTCACTTGCAATTATGCCTGGTGTTGTTGGCTTCATGGTTTGGGTGGTGGGCTTGGGATCCTGGGATCCTGATTTCAAATCCTGCTCGGATGTTGAATTAATACCAGGTGGGGTTGACTGTGGTTGGCAATATGAGTGCCTGCTTGCTGGTATCCTGTGTTGGAGTGATGACCAGTCCAAGATTGTGCCAAATAGCCAAGGAGACTGCTTATGTAGCACCAACGCTCTGCACAGAGTATGGTCCCAATGGATGGATGGATACACTTGCAATTGGGGCACAGAGATGTCAGAAGGTATATATATATATATATATATATATATATATATATACATTACACAACAATATATCTCGTGTTTTCTTACATTCTAATTAATCTCATGGATAATTGGGGCACTGTGTCAGGAAATATGAGGAATGCATATATCAGTTTTTGTTTTTGTTTTGTACATTAACAACAATGACGACAGAATGTAAAACGTGCAGATGATCCATCATGATCGTCACAAGGTTAGTCAGAGTTTGAGAGGTAGGGGAACAAGGAGTGGGGGGAGTGGGAAGAGCTCGAGGGATGGGAGGAGTGGGTGGGAGGAGTGGGAAGAGTGATTCAAGACATTCATCCCCAAAAGAACGGAGGGTTTGATGAAAAGGTAAATTAGAATTGAGATTACATATGTTTCTAGTTTTTTGAGAGAAGTTGATAGAGTTGTATTTAAAGTGTAGGTTTGGTTAGATTTTTAAAAAATTTTGTTTGCAGTGATCTAATTAAGCTCATGGAGGAGTTTGTACAAATAATCACACACAGGACGAGGACGTCAGGAGGCATCGATGCACTTTAAGTTGAATTACAGGGACATGAACAAACACACGGAATTTGAACCTGGTTTGTCCGCATCGTGACGACATCATGAGATGGGGGTTCAATTGAGAACACCAGAGGCACAGACAAATATTCAAAGTTTTAGTAAATGTGTAAATGACACCTAAATCTTTTGTGAACTGTGTTTTGATTGGTGCATTGTATTGTTGCGTAACCTTCAAGTGAAGTGTTTTCAGAAACAAAGTTGAACAAGAAAATCAAAATTTAATAAAATTAATCAACCTTTCATTAGGTTAACACAAATTAAGTTAATGAATTTTACATGAGACTACAACAGATGTGGTGATAGTTTCAAAGATGATGGGTGATGGGCTGTATAGCGAAACTAATTTTGAAATTTCTTGGAAATTAGGGTTTTTAAAGCCAAAGTATCTGCAGATATTTGAATCATCTTGTCATACGATTTACTAACCAGTTGCAGCCAACTTTTACAACAGCTGTTCATGCTACAATGTCACCCCGGTGTTCCGCAGGCAGGGCGATTCATCAACGTGTGCGCCGTCCCTCGGATGGACGTTAAGCCGGGTGTCCCGTCTGCTGGCATTAGTTGATGGGCGTTAAACATGCCACCGTGTCCTTCGTGTGGACTAGGTGAGCGATCGCTGGCACTATGGCCGAATTACACATTCCTACCTTGACTACCACTGGAAAGGCAATGGCAAACCATCCAGTGTAATGCTTGTGAGACTGCTTTGGCCCCTTCGAGCAGAGCAGCCGAATCGGTTTGCTTTTTTAGTCTGGCCATTTGCTCTCACTTGTTTGTTAAGCTCAAGTTTCACGGGCTGACAACATCATGCTCAGCTAGGTAGGAATGATACACCTGGACCCTGTCCAATTGCAAGTCAAAGCAACAAGATTTCCAACGTTATACAAGAGGTGCTCATTCAACCCCATATAACCACCTCCAGAAAACTCTTACGACGGTGCTTTGACAATCTCAAAAATACTGTAAAGCCTGGTGTTGACTCAGTGGTTAGGGGTGGCTAGCTTGGGATCTTAGGGTCCTGAGTTCCAGCCCCGTTAGTTACTGAATTAACATCAGGTGGGATTCACTCAGCCTGTCATCCTTCCAAGGTCAGTGAAATGAGAACCAGTGTATTGGAAAAGGGGCATCGCATCAGCGGCATATTCATGCCCCAACAAAATGATAGCTACCCGGTAGCCAAGCTGCCATATGCAAGAGGAGGTAAAATACTGTGGATTTTGAGAACTAGCGAACAACCCATCCTTATGGATGTCTCTCCACTTGTATGCTGTCTAGCTGTGTATGCAGTTTGTACATCATCCCTCATGATTGCCCTTATGAGGTGGTCGGGGCTCCCTCGAGAATAGCACACAGTGCAGCAGTTGTTTATCTCAGTGCACTGTATGTACTCCACTTCCACATTTTATTCCTCTGAATGATTTTAGCATGTGGAATGAAACTATGGATTGGCTTGTTTCGTGTTCCCAACTGAACTTATGGTCCATGATGTTTTGAACAAAGGTTCAAATCCAATCTACTTATGATGTGTATTTGTCCTTTGGCTACTCATGTTATTGGACTATAATTCATCTCTCAATGCACTCATGTCTCCCAATGCACTCGTATATTTGTTCTGCATATGATTTATCTATGACTGACTGATGTACCATGTTCTGTGTTACAGAGCGTTGGTTCGACTACAGCAGTGTCTTGGCAAGGGTCATACTGGCCGGTTTGTAATTCCTCTCCCAGCGGTAGTTTGGGAAGGAATTTGGCTATGCCACCGGCGATAGCTCGCCGACTCTTTGTGAATGACACCGTGGGATCTTGAACATATATCAACTAATACCGGCAGATGGGGCGTCTGTTTAACGTCCATCCGAGACACGGCACACGTACTGATGAATCATCCTGTCGGCGAAACACCGGGGTGACAGTTTTTATCTGGGTTTGCATTCAAACCACAGGTGAGTGTGCATACCTCTTGGCCAACCTATCAGCCCGATTTATCCATAAGGTTTGTCATAAACCTTATATCAATGTTAAAAGGTTGTGCTCCAGCATTCCAACTGCTGTTTAAATCCATGTCTTGAAATCCCTTTCATGTTGGCAATTCTCGAGCTCTGCCAAACACTCAAGAGTTATGAATGTATAGCACAGGCACAATAGTGCAGCAAATCACGTTCCCACTGATACTGGCTGCTGATAATGTTGCACTTCTCTCTTCTGCAGAACATCATTTCGATGAGCGCATCGACACCGCAAACGCGGTGCTCCCCACACGCGGTGCTCCCCATCCGTACATTATGGCAGGAACTCTTCGAATTGTGGCCAGGATGCCGCCAACAACTTGTTTACTCTTCATCGGAAGACACAGTGGGTTCTTTAACATCCACCAACTGAAGCTAACTGATGGGACACCCAGCTTAACATCCATCCAAGGGACGGCGCATGTCATGAACTACTCGCTAAGTTCGGGTTCCCATCTACCGTGATTCCGTTTTTGCTTATTTAAGAGCTGTACACTGTGTGGTTTGGTCTTTGAAATGTTCGGTACCACAAACTACCAATAAGGCAAACGCTGCCATCCATTATTTATGCACATGTATATTTTATCGATGCTGCATTTCCTAATACTCAAGAGCCCTCTTCTGGTGCTTATGAAGAACTACATACGAAATATCACCAAGCTGCTTTGGGTAATATCAGGAGAGCTCAGTGGAAGAGAGTTTTCACCTCTGAGTTGTGTAGTTTGAGTTTGATTCCTGATAGAACATTCTCCTCTTACATACTGTCGTTATTAGAAAGGAAGCCCGGGCGGTGGACATGTTAAATAAGGTGGTGTATAAGACACTACTCATTGGTGATAAACTTCTGGAATTTCTTTTGTACAACCTTTAAAATAATTATTACATTTAAATTGAATTATAAACTTAAACAGTGAATGGCGTAAGGTGTTCTATGAACTCTCTAGTTGTAGTTGTTATGGGGGGAAATGAATGTAGAAGTTGGAAAGAATAACAGGAAAAGAGAGCTGCTTGGGAAGACTGGAAGAGACACAGCGCTCGGTGGCGCTCAGGGGTGATGTGTTCGGGGTCAAGCACCATCTTCTAGAATGACGTGTACAAGCTCAAAAGGATACTCCATGCACTTGAACCCCAGCAAGTTGTCAATGAGTCTTCTATACTGAAAGAAGCTGAATATTACATGGTGTCAGAAGTGGTATAGTGGACCAGCTGGCATGGGATTGCACACTTTTGATGGCATTCTTTGTCAATAGCAAGCAACCATGCTAGATCAATCATTCATACTATGAGGAGAGGAATGTGGGTGGATGCCACCCTAAGTTTTGAATTTAAAGGTCATTTTCAAGGTAAAATGGGTATTTTTGGGATTTTCCATAAATTTAAACCTCATTCAATATATGGTAGAACCCTAACATTCGCGGGAGATATGTTCTTGAAAACCACTGCGAATCGCAAATCCGCGAATGTCGGGACATTGTTTCAATGGGAAAAAGGGGGTTGGGTTCATGGCGGTTCGTGATTCATAAAGGAAAATTCACACAAAGTTTAACAACACGAATGCACATAATTACAGTTCAATTAAAATTGCTTACAAATAATAATTTAAAGAACAACAACAACAACAACAACAACAACAACGGTAGGTACTGTTAACAATTTTTATTTACTTTTGATGTGATTATGATGAGTCAGAATCCGGTGAACTCCTCTGAAGAGGACGCAGGTGAGGATGCTGAAGAGGCGTGCACTGAATCACATGCTTAGGTCCGATGATGGATTTGAAACAATGAGCACAAAAGTTCACGAGCACGAGGAATTACAGCAGGTCAAGGCTGCAGGACGAGAAGGAGTTAGGTCCAGGACATGCTGCGCAAACAGACCCCGTGCAGGGGATTGTGGGTAGGGAATTATCACTAAGGGGATTGTGAGTAGATGGAGGAGGGGTGGGTAGTGTGACCATTGTTTGTGGGGGATGGTCTATTGTTTGTAGGGGATGGTGGTAGTGGTGGTTGGTGGTGGGGGATGGTTTATTCCCACAAACAAACCCGAGTAGCTGGAGAACAGGAGCCACCAAAGTAGAAGCAGTTCACATTTTATAAACTGCAGATAGCTGGATTCCGTAAATTGCAAATCCGTAAATGTCGCGATTTTACGGTATACTGTATAATTGTAAAAAAAATGTTTTTTAAAATTATAATGTAAATGTACCCATCTTCTGTAAGTAACAGGTTAAATTTTAAATCACACCTTAATGTATGGCGTAATGAAACAAGATAGTATGTTTTTCATGAAACATATAAAAACATTTAGTTGTTTAATTTAAAATGATGCTTAATGCTTTGTCCATTACAATGCATTAATTATGCATCAATGTGATGTGTCTCTGTAAGCCTGGTGTTGGTTTAACAGTTAAAGTGGCTGGCTGAAGATCTGAGGCTCTTGAGTTCTTCAGTTCAAGCCCCGATAAACCGTTGAATTCACACCAGGTGGGGTTGATTCAGCCTGTCATCCTTCTGTGGTCGGCGAAAAGTGTACTGGTAATAGAGGGCACTGCATCAGCGGCACAGCTGCACCCCCAGAAGATGATACAACCAGCAGCCACAGGCTCCACATGATAGCGAGCTTGCTATGCGTCTGTGTCTAGCCAACTGGGTGACAATAAAAGAAGGTGAAAATAAAGTAAGAAGGGGAAATGAGGTGTCTTATAGATCAGTGTTTGCATGAGTTATGAATCTATTGGCGAGCTGGGTTGCAGCAGTCGATTGCATCACATCTGCAAGTGAAAGTGAGCCTAAGGTTCTTTCTGAAGCAAGTGCATTGGCTGTTGTGCACTTTGATTTTCATCAACAGGTAACAAGCTCCAGATAGGCAAATGGGATAGGGGTTAGCCTTGTTCAGACAGCTTTCAGGCAATGGGACTCCTTCTTCCAAGCCAAGATGTCAATGGGAGATGAGATATCTATGTGTTCCTGGTCTGCCTGCAACCAGATATTTGCCTGGTAGTTGGTGTGTGTAGTGTGAAGTTCCAGGGCATCTCTTTTTGGTGGTAATATATCCAGACCCTTCAAGGCCTTACGAAAGAGTTGTCGCCTTGCATGGTTGACGGTTGGCTGTCTCAGGTGTGCCATACAGGTGACACACAAACTCTTCAAGAGGAGCGAGTTCTCCATCACAACCAATTCCCTTGACAAGGAGTCGTTGGTTCTCAAATATTTTCCAGCACGACTTTTTCCCATGGCCATTAAAGGAGGAGGTTGTATCAACCTGTTAGTGCAGGGAAGCTGAGAAGGTTATCCCTCACAGGTTGTGCAAGTCTCCCAGATATTGCCTGAATTGGGTAACATTTCTGCTTCTTTGCCATTGTAGAGATCATCCACACTTCATCTGCTTTTGTCGATATGAAGTGCACCAGAAACAGCATGTCCTCTGTGTCTCTGTAGATAACCTGCAGTATTTGGTATCCTTCATTAACTGCCTCACATTAATGGAGTTGGTGTCAGCCTCTTCATGCTTTCCTAGAAGCCTGACGTCATCTCTCCTTGTTGACCTTGCATCTGTAGCATCAGAGAATCCATCTCCTGTTACCAGCTTGGATCGTTCCAGTAGACCTTTATCCTTCTTTGTGATGGCATCAGACATGAACTTGGAAAGATCAGCCTTGTTCTCATCCAAGGCAATGAATTGACTAAACCATTGAATATAAAAAAATGAGGATGATAGAGTACATATTGATTTACTAAACTCGCTTGATTATGGAGTTTCTGTTGCCAGTAAAGGAAGGAAGAATGAAAAGGAGAAACACTTTATTGAGGCTTTTAGTCGACTTGGTTCAGGTGTTAGTTTTCTTCCAAATGACCCATCACAATTAGTTAATAGACTGTTATTGTTGTCAGGTAGTAAGAAGGCTGGAAATAATTGTTTAATGAAGCATCAGCTATTTTAGATCAGTTAATGAATGTGAAAATAATTAATAAATGTCAATACCACCCACACAGCTGTGAAACGCCAAGACAGAGTGACATGGATCCACTCCTCCCACTGCAAAAGAGCTCAAAGGGAAAACTTGAGCAACAAAGAGACACCCTCAACCACCGCCCCATGACGACATGGATTGTTTTCATCATCTCTTTGGGGTGTTGTGGCAGCAACTATGCTTTTATTAATAAAAGAAGGGGTACTCCCCTGGTCGATAGGACCATCATCTGCTGAGAATAACAGTACAGTATAGCATTTGAGTGGTAATACAAGGAAATCAGACACAGGTGGAGGCCATTCAGCCCATCATGCCTGCACAACATCAACCCACCCACACTAATTTATCAACACAAGATCCAAAGAAGAAAATGCAATCTCTATTATAATACCAAGCTTGCACACTAAAAACTCGGCTCGCCGTCACACGATCCCTTTGAAATTGCTGTGGCACTTAGCGACATGCCGACAATGTTTGGAAGTCTTGGCGTTCCATAGTACCACTTACATTTTGCACAATGCGTATTTTTGTCATTCCCGTGTACGGTCTGTCGTCTGCTACCAGCTATGTTGTCCTGCTATCCCGTGCATGTGCACGGGTATCGCTAGTATGTATATATTGTTACGGATCTGGAAACCATAAGCATTCAACATACAGATGTCCCAAAAGTCAGTTATGTCGTTAAGTATGTGTGTAGTCAGATCCCTTTCGTTTTGTCTAGTGAGAGAATCAAAGGCGTGCGTTGCGATTTCTTTTCAGTTAAGTTATTAAATCTTTACATCCAACGAACCCTCCAACGAACAACCAATAACCATTCCATTCCCCATCACGATCCACTACCCACCCGCTGTCTGCAAGCACTCTGACTTGCCAAGGCAGTCACAATATATTAGGCCTTAAATAAAACGGGCAGTTTTGCTTGAAGGAGTAGAATTTACAACCACAAACACCTGGTCAACAAACCATACACCTTTTCTTATTAAATTCAATTACCTGTTAGTATTGAATTTTATAAAGAAGGAAGAATAGTTAATATGAGAATAGAGAAGAATGGAGTATAATATGTGTGATTTCGGATTATAATTGGTCTTTTTCATTCAAACCAGAAGACCTACACGATTTTCATCTAGTCTCGTAAAGAAGGAATATTATCCTCTACGGTAAGAATCAGGAGATATGTGGAAGCACAATTAGCAAACAACAAATACACGGATTTCGGAATAGTGTAATATATTGATGGTGAAGCAATAGTTTATATAACAAAGAAGGAGGAAATTGGATATTATACCAAAGTCAGGAAATACAAACTGATTTAACAACAGAAGTTGGGTGGTATTGTGTGGGCCGGGTCTCGGTGCGAAGCACGACCGCTAGAGGGAGCAGTGTTGGGCTCCACCGAACACCTGGAATTTAGATCGTGTTCAGAGAACTCCGAAAGGCACGGGTCCCTTACAGACTTTGGTCGCCAATATTTTGACGGCGTGAGGTTTGGGTCCCACTTGTCTAAACCCAATTTACCTAAGTACTCACGCTGTTCCAACTACCGGGCGAAACCACCACCCTCAGCCGACTCTGTCCGATCCGGTCGGAGATAACGGGTCGGATCCGGCGTAATCTGAGCGGATAGTTACCAGAGCTGCGCCAGGACCAAATGCACAATTTACCGTTCCCTCAATTTCCCAACATTGCACCATCTAAGCCAAGAAAGAAGCACAAAACAAGATGGTTACATTCAAAATAGGGTATCTATTTACAATGGGGGGAAGGGAATCCATACAAGAGCAGAGTTTATCACGAATATGCAGTCAATGTACAAGGGCGAGATGCTTAAACAATGTCTACTTATCAGACGGGGCCCACGGACACACACGCACACACAAATACCCAAAGAAGATGGCCTCGACAGGTCTTTATTCGGTCTCCAGCCGAGGGGGATAGTTCGGCTGGGAGACAGAACAGCTGCACCTGGCCGTTGAGCGCCGCTGGCTGGATGTCCCACGTTCCGGAGCACAGTCACCAAAGGAGGACCCAGGCAGCAAACCCAGAGGGGCGAAACGAGGTGGATCTCCCATGTTGGTTGTGGTTCGATCGCTTGTCATTTACTGCGCCAGACGAGATGCCTCGGATGCGCGGGTGCAGTCAGTCGCAGACCCGGACAGAAGACGCGCTCGAGGCACATGGGCACAATCTTCCACTGCTCGTCCCGACAACCACACCTTTCTTCAGGAGGAGGGCTTCTTCTCCTGGCCACTCGCCTCCTATTGGTCGGACCAAAACCGCGCGATTCCCTGGCTGTCTTCCATTGGACAGCGCCCATGGTAGGGCGTGGACACTTCCCACCCCTCTGGGCAGAGTCCCAATCGGAGCGTTTGTAGCTCCGCCTACCTCCCTTCACCTCCGGCCACGTGCGCTAATGGCGATGGTGCTGAGTGGGAGATGGGGCGAGTGGAGACGCCCGCTCCTTGCCGATGGCCAAAGAGGGACGCCATTGCTCATGTTTAAACTCCGCCCACGCACATGGCTCGCTGGCGAAGCACGCGAATAATTTTGTGAGCAGGTGTTGTTGTTGTGAAAGCGATGTTAAATAAAGCCCTGACTTATCAAAATAACCCGCAGCGCACGACATTTAATCCCATTAAGACTAGGGACGTGACCCTAACTAGAACACGTACTTACCGATATAACTGATCGATAGGACCTGACTGTTGTTGTGCTCATGGCTGCCACATCGTATCAGTTTTACGTGTCATCATATTAATCTGTCATTATTTCTGATAATTTAAATGGACAGCAAGAAGACTTCAGAAATATTAATTTTTGCATTCAAGGGATACCTACAAGTTAAGGGTGTTTGATTTTTACATTCCTTATGAATTGGACATAGAACACGGGCAATTTTCAATTTAAAACTTGGCCTTATACTGATTGTTAAAAAAACCCAACAAATAGAGATTTCATTAAATATGAAATAAAGATGACATCTAAAGTGATTGAAATATAAAACTCTTTTAAAATCATCAACAAAATCTTATTGTTTCCTATTATTGAGAAAAAATAATTGTGGATCAAGAGTATCGCAGGAATCCAGATTAATATATGTATGATATTCTTGGGTGAAAGTGGTTCAGGGTTAGTTAGGGAATGAGGAAGGGTTGAAGAATACTAAGACAAGAGAGGAAGGGGGAGGGAGAGGGAGAGAGGAGAAGGAGGAGGAGGGAGAGAGAGAGAAGGAAGAAAGCAGTTAGAGAAGGAAAGACTGAGAGAATGAATAAATATAAAAAATATGGAACCAGTTGAGATTTTAACAGATCGAAGGTATTACAGAAAATAATACATCTCAACGCACTGAGGAGGAAAACAAGGAATTTGACAAGTCTATTCGAAATGTATGCGTCAAGAGTTATTAAACATCAATTTTCAGGGGAGTTAAAGAGAGTGGTGAGAAAGAAAGAAAGAGGAAAAGAATATATTATTGATGATTTGGTGTCGTGTGATATTAGTTTCCAATTTTTTTTCTTAAATAAATGGGATTGAGAGTGAAGACATTTTCTGAGGATTCTTTATGTTTATAACATTAGATTCATGTCATGTGGAAAAGGTTTTCGCACTCTGTAGGAATTTCTTCTATAAATAATTGGTTATTGTCTCAATGAAAAAAGACATTACTAAATATCTCATATTGTATAAAATGAACGGTAAAAAAAGGCATATGTTCGGTGTGTGGCTCTAAAAAGCAGTAAATTCATCTCCAAACACACCTGGGGGAGTATTACAAAATTTTCAGGGAAGTAAATTTCAACTCCTGGAATACGGAACATCTACCAGGGTATTCTTTCTGTGGTCCAGGGAACAAACTTGAAAAAAAAGGATTATATGAGGGCTGCAATCCTAAACCGTTGGAGCAAACTTATCATGGGTCTGAGTGAAGTGGTGAGTGACGAATTGATTATTGGAAAATAGCAACACATTGGAAAGAAAAACATTGAAGCCGATAGAGGAAATTGTATCATAATTTGTCTCTGATACAAAATCCAACCTGAGAGAAAAAGTTGAGTAGGTTCATCTTGGAGTCGTGAAATTGAAACTTGAGCTTGGAAATTCAAAATCTTATAGGCTCTAATGATGTCATTAAGATTGAAGAGCAATTAGCTGATGAATTACATAAACAATAATCACAAAGTTTCATCAAAGGAAGGTTTATTCCAAGGAAGTTGATTATATCTGGTCCACTGTTTGATTGAACTCAATATGATAGGGTACAATATGCTTTAACCATTATTGATTGAGGAGTAGATATGCACGGGTCTGTCCTTTAAAACAAAACAGGTATACTCTTATGTAGCTTCAACAGTATTTAATAAAAGCAAGAGAAACCTAAAAAAATTGTGGACTGAGAGGTACAGGTTCGACAACAAAAACATTTATGAATTTCTCTTAAGAATAACATAATTACATTATACAGCACCTTCAACGAAGGAAAAGCGGTTGTTATTGACGATTCAATCGCACTTTAAAAGAGAGACTATATAAAAAAAATTCACTCAACTCAGTTCTCAACAATGGTTATCTTTAATTCAGGACATTGTAGGGATACGATTCAGATACGATTCACACCTTAAGAATACTAAACCATCAGAAACATTTACCAAAATTAGAATATGAAAAAGAGATTAATGTCAGAAAAGCCTAAGTTCAAAGTTGGTGATATAGTAAGAATATACAGGTGGAATCTCATTTGAAAAAGGTTATACAAAGCGATGGACAAATGAACTTTTTTAAATCATTGATGTAATTATGTAATAGATACATTTCTTGGACTTATAAGGTATATGATTTTGAAGGGGAAGAGCTTTAGTTAATTTTATTCACAGGAATTACAAAAGACAAAGATAAATTGAAAAAAAACCCTTGGACTTACAAATTATGTGATTGAAAGGGGGAAGAGATTTTAGGTTTCATTTTATTCACAGGAATTACAAAAGACAAAGATAAATCGAATTTTTTTTGAACTCCACCCCTTTTGACTACGCCCACACAAGCCCCTCCCACACAAAACCCCACCCAACAAAAGCCCCACCCACAAAAGCCACATCCACACAATCCCCACCCATGCAAACCCCACCATCCACCCAACCCCACCCACCCACACAATCCCCACCCCCCCTGTGTGCCCCCCTTTGACCCACCACCCCCCTATCCCACCCCCACCCTTCCCACACACCACACGGGAGGGAAGGGAGAGGGATGAGGGGGTGTGGGTCGTTGGGGAGTGCACCTACCCCCCCCCCCCGACCCCCCTTCCCTTACATTCTCCTTTATTCTTTTCTTGTAATTCAAAATCAGATAATTATAAGGAAAGCATTTATAATAAACAAAGTAATAACATGAACAAAATCTTCTTTGCAGTAGTCTGATGGTTTGTTTTGGTTTTGAAACTCGATCAACATATTCTGTTCAAAACAAAGAGTGAAAACAATTAGGGGATATAGAGATGATTATTATGATATTAATAAAATAATAAGCATAACATTTACCTCCAGAAGATGGTGTGTCATGTCAGATTCCTTCAGAAGATTAATTGTGTTGTTTGGTTCATCCAGACAGGTGTTTAAACTGAAAATAAATAATATAATAATAATGAGTCAAAGACACCACACACACACACACACACACACACACACACACCACACCACACACACACACACACACACACACACACACACACACACGGAGACAGAGAGAGAGAGATAATTTTCACCTTGGACTCAGGTCATTCAAGATCAAAGGACATGAGAGAATTTCTTGCCATCCAAGAAAATATCATTCAGTTCATTTCGAAACGAATAAATGTCTTCAAGGAAGCCATTCATTTTATCCATTCTCGTGATATTCAAGTAACTCATTTTACATCAGTTATCAACGATGTTCTTATTGGGGATAACCTGTTAGAAAAAGACATACAATTAATTATTGGTTGTGTAGTGATTTAATTCTGTTTAAACAACAAATAATGAATTGGGTTGAGGATCTCACCTGTCATCTTGTGAAAACGATGATCTTGCAAGGTTGTAGTAATAATCTGAATGCTCCATATTCGAAATAAAACACGCTCGGCACACAAGTTGGTTTAAATAAGGAAACTTGATGATGTAATGGGAGATTACAGAACAATGGTTTTTTTTCAGAGGTGTGTCCCACATAGGAAATGACTTCGGAATTTTTTTGGCTTGGTTCAGGCGAGGCAGCTTGGCTGACTCCAAACTGGCTCATTTTAACACGAAAATGAAACAGCTGCTTGAATGATTTGATAAAACCTACGTTAAAAGCTGTTTTAGCTAACTTGTTTATTTAGTGTTCTGATGATTTAAGATAAACCATGAGAACATGGGCACAGAATACTTCCTCATTTTCACAGCACGACTGTGCTCTTTAAAAGAACTTCCCATTTACAAAACAGAAGGAGGATAAAGTGAAAATAAAATATACTCGATGGAAATGAATGTTATAAGAAAATTAAGTTATTCACTAAAGTAGAACATGGACAAATATCCTTGTTCCTCTTTGAGTGAATGAAAATATGAAAGGAAAAAGTGCTTTAATCAGTAAGTCTCAATCGTTCATAGTCTCAATTTACATTTGCTTGTATGGAGGAAGGGGATAGGTGGGGGGAAAAATCAGTCTTAATTTTACATTTGCTTGTATGGAAGGGAAGGGGATAGGATATAGATTATTAGGGCTGCCGAGCGTTTTACGCTGGTGCGTTCGACTATTATTGGTCAATTTGTGTGGTAATTACCTCCCAGTCTATCTCGGTTCGAATAATGCTGGATCAATGGAAGGAAAGAACAAGCATGGACAGATTGGAACATCAACAAAGCAATTTATTCATACAGAAAATAGATAAATAAAAATCAATCAAAGTAATTGTAAGCAAGTAAATAATCAATCGGCCACTAACAGAAAAAGGGACAAAGGCAGATGCTTACCTCTCTGCCTTACTTAACAATTAAACACAGACAAGGGTACTGGGTACCCAGCAGATCATTCGGGGGGGGGGGGGGGGAGGTGGAGAGAAATTGTCTCGCTCACCAAAGAGAAGTCGTTCGTCAAACAAAAACGTCCTGAAGTGAGTGAGCGTGCCTTGTCGTTGCCAGCGCCGAGCCCCGCCATGCACCCACTCGCGAGCAGGCTTGAATGCCAATCGACGTCACCCCCCAAGAATCAGGCATGCCAAGAGCAGGCCCCGAGCAAAACGAGCACCAACGGCCCGAGCGTCACCCCCTCCCGCCAGGAGCCACCAGGAGCCACAACAGACGGACAGCTGTTAGGATCTGTGAGGCACTGTGAGATGCTGAGGCTGTCACCAACTCCATGGCGCCGACTGACTGAAAAGCCATCTGACTTACTGGACTCCGACTGACTGGTAAAGTTATCTGACCGACTCATTGACTGGTAAAGTTGTTTGACTGACACCGACTCACTGACTGGTAAAGTCGTCTGACTGACTGGAAAAGCCATCGACTGACTGGACTCTGACTGACTGGTAAAGCCGTCTGACTGATACCAACTCACCGATGCCAACTGACTCACAAACTGACTCGTTGTCGACTGATCCGCCAAGAACGGACCTCTCGACTCTTTTTTATAGGCGGCCCGTCTGGGTGGGTGCAGACTCCAGCCAAATCCACCCCGCCCCATTTGCGAATCGTGCCATGACAACCTGCCTGTCCCGCGATCACTCCTGGCCCACAATGCCATTCCTGTGGTGCTGGACGAACGGCAAAAAGGAGCCATTTGTCAGAATTACCGAGCGAACACGTGAAGCACTCATAAACGTCAACAACAATTATCACCTCAATGTTCAGCCCGATATGAAAAAGAGCCAGTTAGCGTCCATAGACCTGCTGAACGGGGTGTCAAACGTCGAAGGAAAAAGGCCAGTCTCGGCATCGGTGAAAGAAACGGTGTCAAGGTCGAGGGAAAAAGGCAGGTGTCGAACCTCCGTTGGGCTAACGCTATCTCACGTGCCTGAATGTGTCTGTCGTAAAGAGAAAAAGGAACTTTCCATAAGAGAGTGAATCTATTCTTTACCCTTCTCAACGCATCACATTTAGAATCCCACCAGACATGGGATGGGTCTATCCTGGACATGCATTTTGGGAAATAACTGTCTGAGGACCTAGATGTTTGTAAGCCTTCGTCGGATCGGATTCTGAAATCCGTAACAATATATTATATATATATATATATATATTATATATATATATTATATACATACACATATATATATATATATATATATTATATATATATTATTGTGGCCGGGGGTCGTGGCGAGAATGACCACTAGGTGGGGGAGGTTTGCGTCGTCTCCCACCAAACTCCCCGGAAATGTAGGCCGTCGCTCGGATAACTCTGCGAGCCGGCGGGTCGTTTAACCGACCGTGGTCGCCAACATTTCAACCACGTAGCGTGGGTGTATTTGTCTATAACCAATTTACCTAATTAACTTCCCGATTTCGACTACCGGGGAAACCACGCCTCGGCACATCTTGCTCGAACCGGGTCACTCTACCGACTGTGGTAGAGTTCCAACTACCGACTACCAACTCCGGCTCAGGTGCAGCCGAGCGGAAACTGCCAAAGCCGTGCCAGCTGGAATGAACGGACTATCGGGTATAAACCCGCCTAAACTCAGATCCGAACCATGCTGGACCAATGCAAGAAGGGACGGAACGAATGGGGCATTTCTAACAAGTTTTATTCACAGTAAATGAAGACACAAAGCAAGACTTAACGCGAATATGCAAGAAGTATTTCCAATGATCCAAAAACACTTATTCAGTTCTACTTAAAGACGGCCCACACGCAGACACACACACACAAAAATGAAAAGAAACCCAGAGTCTTTATTGGACCCTCGCAGCCGTGGAGAGAGACAAGCTGGGGGCCAGAGTTCAGTGGTGTACCTGACCGTCAGAGGAAGGGCGTGCTCTGCGATGCGGCACCTGACAATGTCACTGGTTTGGTCCCCAGTCGCACGTATGGGACTCGAGGTTCCTGGTGGAGCTCGGGTGGTGAATGGCCGGGGTCCACGGAGGGGTCGGGGTCGCTCTTCCCTTCCTATTAGAGGGCCAGCAGAGACACGTTCGCTGCCTCGACGCCCATCAAAAACTCTTCAAAGAAACTTTTAAAAGACTCTCCAAGACCCCAAAAAGACTCTCCAAGACCTCAAAAAGACTCTCCAAGACCTCAAAAAGACCACCCAAGACCTCAAAAAGACCCTCCAAGACCTCAAAAAGACCACCTGCCTCAGAGAGTGCTCGGGAATTTATCGACCGCCCTCAGCGGGAGGGCCTTGGTGAACACACCTCGCTGTCCGCCTCTGATTGGACAGGTCTACGGCCCACCTTTCCAGGCGGGGCTTTGGCCCCTGCTGGGAAACCCCGCACTCCTCCACGTGAGCCCACACTCGACGAGTAACAGTATCAACGCTGCAACGGCCTCTGCCGGGAAACCCCAGCCAGTCTTCCACGCAGGTTCATACTTGATGAGTAACAGTATCAATGTTGCACAGGCGTCGTGCAAGAGTTACAACGTTTGTGGAAGGAACGTTGGTGGAAGCGGCAAGGAATGGCTGCAAAGACC
>CM068954.1:30950112-30967184 GCA_035128595.1 Eptatretus atami | reverse complement strand
GACCCGGTTCGAGCAAGATGTGCCGAGGGCGTGGTTTCCCCGGTAGTCGAAATCGGGAAGTTAATTAGGTAAATTGGTTATAGACAAATACACCCCACGCTACGTGGTTGAAATGTTGGCGACCACGGTCGGTTAAACGACCCGCCGGCTCGCAGAGTTATCCGAGCGACGGCCTACATTTCCGGGGAGTTTGGTGGGAGACGACGCAAACCTCCCCCACCTAGTGGTCATTCTCGCCACCGACCCCCGGCCTGCGGACATGCATTTTGGGAAATAACTGTCTGAGGACCTAGATGTTTGTAAGCCTTCGTCGGATCGGATTCTGAAATCCGTAACAATATATATATATATATATATATATATATATATATATATATATATATATATACATACACATATATATATATATATATATAATATATATATATTATTGTGGCCGGGGGTCGGTGGCGAGATAGACCACTAGGTGGGGGAGGTTTGCGTCGTCTCCCACCAAACTCCCCGGAAATGTAGGCCGTCGCTCGGATAACTCTGCGAGCCGGCGGGTCGTTTAACCGACGTGGTCGCCAACATTTCAACCACGTAGCGTGGGGTGTATTGTCTATAACCAATTTACCTAATTAACTTCCCGATTTCGACTACCGGGGAAACCACGCCCTCGGCACATCTTGCTCGAACCGGGTCACTCTACCGACTGTGGTAGAGTTCCAACTACCGACTACCAACTCCGGCTCAGGTGCAGCCGAGCGGAAACTGCCAAAGCCGTGCCAGCTGGAATGAACGGACTATCGGGTATAAAACCCGCCTAAACTCAGATCCGAACCATGCTGCCAATGCAAGAAGGGACGGAAACGAATTGGGGCATTTCTAACAAGTTTTATTCACAAAATGAAGACACAAAGCAAGACTTAACGCGAATATGCAAGAAGTATTTCCAATGACAAAAACACTTATCAGTTCTACTTAAAGACGGGCCACACGCAGACACACACACACAAAATGAAAAGAAACCCAGAGTCTTTATTGGACCCTCGCAGCCGTGGAGAGAGACAAGCTGGGGCCAAGTTCAGTGGTGTACCTGACCGTCAGAGAAGGCGTGCTCTGCGATGCGGCACCTGACAATGTCACTGTTTGGTCCCCAGTCGCACGTATGGGACTGAGGTTCCTGGTGGAGCTCGGGTGGTGAATGGCCGGGGTCCACGGAGGGGGTCGGGGTCGCTCTTCCCTTCCTATTAGAGGGCCAGCAGAGACACGTTCGCTGCCTCGACGCCCATCAAAAACTCTTCAAAAGAACTTTTAAAAGACTCTCCAAGACCCCAAAAAGACTCTCCAAGACCTAAAAAGACTCTCCAAGACCTCAAAAAGACCACCCAAGACCTCAAAAAGACCTCCAAGACCTCAAAAAGACCACCTGCCTCAGAGAGTGCTCGAATTTATCGACCGCCCTCAGCGGGGAGGGCCTTGGTGAACACACCTCGCTGTCCGCCTCTGATTGGACAGGTCCTACGGCCCACCTTTCCAGGGCGGGCTTTGGCCCCTGCTGGGAAACCCCGCCACTCCTCCACGTGAGCCCACACTCGACGAGTAACAGTATCAACGCTGCAACGGCCTCTGCCGGGAAACCCCAGCCAGTCTTCCACGCAGGTTCATACTTGATGAGTAACTATCAATGTTGCACAGGCCGTCGTGCAAGAGTTACAACGTTTGTGGAAGGAACGTTGGTGGAAGCGGCAAGGAATGGCTGCAAGACCCTGCCTTGGCAAGTCAGAGTGCTTCAGACAGCGGTGGGTAGTGGATCGTGATGGGGAATGGAATGGTTATTGGTTGTTCGTTGGAGGGTTCGTTGGATGTAAAGATTTAATAACTTAACTGAAAGAAATCGCAACGCACGCCTTTGATTCTCTCACTAGACAAAACGAAAGGATCTGACTACACACATACTTAACGACATAACTGACTTTTGGACATCTGTATGTTGAATGCTTATGGTTTCCAGATCCGTAACAATATATACATACTAGCGATACCCGTGCACATGCACGGGATAGCAGGACAACATAGCTGGTAGCAGACGACAGACCGTACACGGGGAATGACAAAAATACGCATTGTGCAAAATGTAAGTGGTACTATGGAACGCCAAGACTTCCCAAACATTGTCGGCATGTCCGCTAAGTGCCACAGCAATTTCAAAGGGATCGTGTGACGGCGAGCCGAGTTTTTAGTGTGCAAGCTTGGTATTATAATAGAGATTGCATTTTCTTCTTTGGATCTTGTGTTGATAAATTAGTGTGGTGTTGATGTTGTGCAGGCATGATGGGCTGAATGGCCTCCACCTGTGTCTGATTTCCTTGTATTACCACTCAAATGCTATACTGTACTGTTATTCTCAGCAGATGATGGTCCTATCGACCAGGGGAGTACCCCTTCTTTTATTAATAAAAGCATAGTTGCTGCCACAACACCCCAAAGAGATGATGAAAACAATCCATGTCGTCATGGGGCGGTGGTTGAGGGTGTCTCTTTGTTGCTCAAGTTTTCCCTTTGAGCTCTTTTGCAGTGGGAGGAGTGGATCCATGTCACTCTGTCTTGGCGTTTCACAGCTGTGTGGGTGGTATTGACATTTATTAATTATTTCACATTCATTAACTGATCTAAAATAGCTGATGCTTCATTAAACAATATTTCCAGCCTTCTTACTACCTGACAACAATAACAGTCTATTAACTAATTGTGATGGGTCATTTGGAAGAAAACTAACACCTGAACCAAGTCGACTAAAAGCCTCAATAAAGTGTTTCTCCTTTTCATTCTTCCTTCCTTTACTGGCAACAGAAACTCCATAATCAAGCGAGTTTATAAATCAATATGTACTCTATCATCCTCATTTTTTTATATTCAATGTTTAGTCAATTCATTGCCTTGGATGAGAACAAGGCTGATCTTTCCAAGTTCATGTCTGATGCCATCACAAAGAAGGATAAAGGTCTACTGGAACGATCCAAGCTGGTAACAGGAGATGGATTCTCTGATGCTACAGATCAAGGTCAAACAGGAGAGATGACGTCAGGCTTCTAGGAAAGCATGAAGAGGCTGACACCAACTCCATTAATGTGAGGCAGTTAATGAAGGATACCAAATACTGCAGGTTATCTACAGAGACACAGAGACATGCTGTTTCTGGTGCACTTCATATCGACAAAAGCAGATGAAGTGTGGATGATCTCTACAATGGCAAAGAAGCAGAAATGTTACCCAATTCAGGCAATATCTGGGAGACTTGCACAACCTGTGAGGATAACCTTCTCAGCTTCCCTGCACTAACAGGTTGATACAACCTCCTCCTTTAATGGCCATGGGAAAAAGTCGTGCTGGAAAATATTTGAGAACCAACGACTCCTTGTCAAGGGAATTGGTTGTGATGGAGAACTCGCTCCTCTTGAAGAGTTTGTGTGTCACCTGTATGGCACACCTGAGACAGCCAACCGTCAACCATGCAAGGCGACAACTCTTTCGTAAGGCCTTGAAGGGTCTGGATATATTACCACCAAAAGAGATGCCCTGGAACTTCACACTACACACACCAACTACCAGGCAAATATCTGGTTGCAGGCAGACCAGGAACACATAGATATCTCATCTCCATTGACATCTTGGCTTGGAAGAAGGAGTCCCATTGCCTGAAAGCTGTCTGAACAAGGCTAACCCCTATCCCATTTGCCTATCTGGAGCTTGTTACCTGTTGATGAAAATCAAAGTGCACAACAGCCAATGCACTTGCTTCAGAAAGAACCTTAGGCTCACTTCACTTGCAGATGTGATGCAATCGACTGCTGCAACCCAGCTCGCCAATAGATTCATAACTCATGCAAACACTGATCTATAAGACACCTCATTTCCCCTTCTTACTTTATTTTCACCTTCTTTTATTGTCACCCAGTTGGCTAGACACAGACGCATAGCAAGCTCGCTATCATGTGGAGCCTGTGGCTGCTGTTGTATCATCTTCTGGGGTGCAGCTGTGCCGCTGATGCAGTGCCCTCTATTACCAGTACACTTTCGCCGACCACAGAAGGATGACAGGCTGAATCAACCCCACCTGGTGTGAATTCAACGGTTTATCGGGGCTTGAACTGAAGAACTCAAGAGCCTCAGATCTTCAGCCAGCCACTTTAACTGTTAAACCAACACCAGGCTTACAGAGACACATCACATTGATGCATAATTAATGCATTGTAATGGACAAAGCATTAAGCAAATTTTAAATTAAACAACTAAATGTTTTTATATGTTTCATGAAAAACATACTATCTTGTTTCATTACGCCATACATTAAGGTGTGATTTAAAATTTAACCTGTTACTTACAGAAGATGGGTACATTTACATTATATTTTAAAAAACATTTTTTTACAATTATACAGTATACCGTAAAATCGCGACATTTACGGATTTGCAATTTACGGAATCCAGCTATCTGCAGTTTATAAAATGTGAACTGCTTCTACTTTGGTGGCTCCTGTTCTCCAGCTACTCGGGTTTGTTTGTGGAATAAACCATCCCCCACCACCAACCACCACTACCACCATCCCCAAACAATAGACCATCCCCACAACACATTGGTCACACTACCCACCCCTCCTCCATCTACTCACAATCCCCTTAGTGATAATTCCCTACCCACAATCCCCTGCACGGGTCTTGTTGTGCAGCATGTCCTGGACCTAACTCCTTCTCGTCCTGCAGCCTTGACCTGCTGTAATTCCTCGTGCTCGTGAACTTTTGTCTCATTGTTTCAAATCCATCATCGGACCTAAGCATGTGATTCAGTGCACGCCTCTTCAGCATCCTCACCTGCGTCCTCTTCAGAGGAGTTCACCGGATTCTGACTCATCATAATCACATCAAAAGTAAATAAAAATTGTTAACAGTACCTACCGTTGTTGTTGTTGTTGTTGTTGTTGTTTCTTTAAATATTATTTGTAGCAATTTTAATTGAAGTAATTATGTGCATTCGTGTTGTTAAACTTTGTGTGAATTTTCCTTTATGAATCACGAACCGCCATGAACCCAACCCCCTTTTTCCCATTGAAACAATGTCCCGACATTCGCGGATTTGCGATTCGCAGTGGTTTTCAAGAACATATCTCCCGCGAATGTTAGGGTTCTACCATATATTGAATGAGGTTTAAATTTATGGAAAATCCAAAAATACCCATTTTACCTTGAAAATGACCTTTAAATTCAAAACTTAGGGTGGCATCCACCCACATTCCTCTCCTCATAGTATGAATGATTGTCTAGCATGGTTGCTTGCTATTGACAAAGAATGCCATCAAAAGTGTGCAATCCCATGCCAGCTGGTCCACTATACCACTTCTGACACCATGTAATATTCAGCTTCTTTCAGTATAGAAGACTCATTGACAACTTGCTGGGGTTCAAGTGCATGGAGTATCCTTTTGAGCTTGTACACGTCATTCTAGAAGATGGTGCTTGACCCCGAACACATCACCCCTGAGCGCCACCGAGCGCTGTGTCTCTTCCAGTCTTCCCAAGCAGCTCTCTTTTCCTGTTATTCTTTCCAACTTCTACATTCATTTCCCCCCATAACAACTACAACTAGAGAGTTCATAGAACACCTTACGCCATTCACTGTTTAAGTTTATAATTCAATTTAATGTAATAATTATTTTAAAGGTTGTACAAAAGAAATTCCAGAAGTTTATCACCAATGAAGTGTGTCTTATACACCACCTTATTTAACATGTCCACCGCCCGGGCTTCCTTTCTAATAACGACAGTATGTAAGAGGAGAATGTTCTATCAGGAATCAAACTCAAACTACACAACTCAGAGGTGAAAACTCTCTTCCACTGAGCTCTCCTGATATTACCCAAAGCAGCTTGGTGATATTTCGTATGTAGTTCTTCATAAGCACCAGAAGAGGCTCTTGAGTATTAGGAAATGCAGCATCGATAAAATATACATGTGCATAAATAATGGATGCAGCGTTTGCCTATTGGTAGTTTGTGGTACGAACATTTCAAAGACCAAACCACACAGTGTACAGCTCTTAAATAAGCAAAAACGGAATCACGGTAGATGGGAACCCGAACTTAGCGAGTAGTTCATGACATGCCGCGTCCCTTGGATGGATGTTAAGCTGGGTGTCCCATCAGTTAGCTTCAGTTGGTGGATGTTAAAGAACCCACTGTGTCTTCCGATGAAGAGTAAACAAGTTGTTGGCGGCATCCTGGCCACAATTCGAAGAGTTCCTGCCATAATGTACGGATGGGAGCACCCGTGTGGGGAGCACCGCGTTTGCGGTGTCGATGCGCTCATCGAAATGATGTTCTGCAGAAGAGAGAAGTGCAACATTATCAGCAGCCAGTATCAGTGGGAACGTGATTTGCTGCACTATTGTGCCTGTGCTATACATTCATAACTCTTGAGTGTTTGGCAGAGCTCGAGAATTGCCAACATGAAAGGGATTTCAAGACATGGATTTAAACAGCAGTTGGAATGCTGGAGCACAACCTTTTAACATTGATATAAGGTTTATGACAAACCTTATGGATAAATCGGGCTGATAGGTTGGCCAAGAGGTATGCACACTCACCTGTGGTTTGAATGCAAACCCAGATAAAAACTGTCACCCCGGTGTTTCGCCGACAGGATGATTCATCAGTACTGTGCCGTGTCTCGGATGGACGTTAAACAGACGCCCCATCTGCCGGTATTAGTTGATATATGTTCAAGATCCCACGGTGTCATTCACAAAGAGTCGGCGAGCTATCGCCGGTGGCATAGCCAAATTCCTTCCCAAACTACCGCTGGAGAGGAATTACAAACCGGCCAGTATGACCCTTGCCAAGACACTGCTGTAGTCGAACCAACGCTCTGTAACACAGAACATGGTACATCAGTCAGTCATAGATAAATCATATGCAGAACAAATATACGAGTGCATTGGAGACATGAGTGCATTGAGAGATGAATTATAGTCCAATAACATGAGTAGCCAAAGACAAATACACATCATAAGTAGATTGGATTTGAACCTTTGTTCAAAACATCATGGACCATAAGTTCAGTTGGGAACACGAAACAAGCCAATCCATAGTTTCATTCCACATGCTAAAATCATTCAGAGGAATAAAATGTGGAAGTGGAGTACATAAACGTGCACTGAGATAAACAACTGCTGCACTGTGTGCTATTCTCGAGGGAGCCCCGACCACCTCATAAGGGCAATCATGAGGGATGATGTACAAACTGCATACACAGCTAGACACATACAAGTGGAGAGACATCCATAAGGATGGTTGTTCGCTAGTTCTCAAAATCCACAGTATTTTACCTCCTCTTGCATATGGCAGCTTGGCTACCGGGTAGCTATCATTTTGTTGGGGCATGAATATGCCGCTGATGCGATGCCCCTTTTCCAATACACTGGTTCTCATTCACTGACCTTGGAAGGATGACAGGCTGAGTGAATCCCACCTGATGTTAATTCAGTAACTAACGGGGCTGGAACTCAGGACCCTAAGATCCCAAGCTAGCCACCCCTAACCACTGAGTCAACACCAGGCTTTACAGTATTTTTGAGATTGTCAAAGCACCGTCGTAAGAGTTTTCTGGAGGTGGTTATATGGGGTTGAATGAGCACCTCTTGTATAACGTTGGAAATCTTGTTGCTTTGACTTGCAATTGGACAGGGTCCAGGTGTATCATTCCTACCTAGCTGAGCATGATGTTGTCAGCCCGTGAAACTTGAGCTTAACAAACAAGTGAGAGCAAATGGCCAGACTAAAAAAGCAAACCGATTCGGCTGCTCTGCTCGAAGGGGCCAAAGCAGTCTCACAAGCATTACACTGGATGGTTTTGCCATTGCCTTTCCAGTGGTAGTCAAGGTAGGAATGTGTAATTCGGCCATAGTGCCAGCGATCGCTCACCTAGTCCACACGAAGACACGGTGGCATGTTTAACGCCCATCAACTAATGCCAGCAGACGGGACACCCGGCTTAACGTCCATCCGAGGACGGCGCACACGTTGATGAATCGCCCTGCCTGCGGAACACCGGGGGGTACATTGTAGCATGAACAGCTGTTGTAAAAGTTGGCTGCAACTGGTTAGAAATCGTATGACAAGATGATTCAAATATCTGCAGATACTTTGGCTTTAAAAACCCTAATTTCCAAGAAATTTCAAAATTAGTTTCGCTATACAGCCCATCACCCATCATCTTTGAAACTATCACCACATCTGTTGTAGTCTCATGTAAAATTCATTAACTTAATTTGTGTTAACCTAATGAAAGGTTGATTAATTTTATTAATTTTGATTTTCTTGTTCAACTTGTTTCTGAAAACACTTCACTTGAAGGTACGCAACAATACAATGCACCAATCAAAACACAGTTCACAAAAGATTTAGGTGTCATTTACACATTTTACTAAAACTTTGAATATTTGTCTGTGCCTCTGGTGTTCTCAATTGAACCCCCATCTCATGATGTCGTCACGATGCGGACAAACCAGGTTCAAATTCCGTGTGTTTGTTCATGTCCCTGTAATTCAACTTAAAGTGCATCGATGCCTCCTGACGTCCTCGTCCTGTGTGTGATTATTTGTACAAACTCCTCCATGAGCTTAATTAGATCACTGCAAACAAAATTTTTTAAAAATCTAACCAAACCTACACTTTAAATACAACTCTATCAACTTCTCTCAAAAAACTAGAAACATATGTAATCTCAATTCTAATTTACCTTTTCATCAAACCCTCCTTCTTTTGGGATGAATGTCTTGAATCACTCTTCCCACTCCTCCCACCCACTCCTTCCATCCCTCGAGCTCTCCCACTCCCCCACTCCTTGTTCCCCTACCTCTCAAACTCTGACTAACCTTGTGACGATCATGATGGATCATCTGCACGTTTTACATTCTGTCGTCATTGTTGTTAATGTACAAAACAAAAACAAAACTGATATATGCATTCCTCATATTTCCTGACACAGTGCCCCAATTATCCATGAGATTAATTAGAATGTAAGAAACACGAGATATATTGTTGTGTAATGTATATATATATATATATATATATATATATATATACCTTCTGACATCTCTGTGCCCCAATTGCAATGTATCCATCCATCCATTGGGACCATACTCTGTGCAGAGCGTTTGTGCTACATAAGCAGTCTCCTTGGCTATTTGGCACAATCTTGGACTGGTCATCACTCCAACACAGGATACCAGCAAGCAGGCACTCATATTGCCAACCACAGTCAACCCCACCTGGTATTAATTCAACATCCGAGCAGGATTTGAAATCAGGATCCAGGATCCCAAGCCCACCACCCAAACCATGAAGCCAACAAACCAGGCATAATTGCAAGTGAATCAAGTTCTGATGCACTTGCAAAAAAAAAGTGCCAAAAAGTGGAAACACGTCAAACAGGGCACAAGAACAATGACTCGGACTGTTTTCCTTATCATTAAACTCCACCATCGAAGATGGATGGAGGTTCTGTTTTCACCCCTGTCTGTTTGTTTGTTTGTTTGTGAACAGTATTACGGAAAAACTCCTGGACGGATTTCGACGAAACTTGGTGGGGATTAGGTATGGTCCAAGGATCATGCCATTAGACTTTGGACTTGGTCCAAAAAAAAAACAGAAAATTTTGCAACTTTTTTTCAAAAAAATTCGATTTTATTTGAAAAATATTGGAATTTTTTTTTTTGCATTTCTACATGTTTTAAGTGATTTCCAACCCCCCCCCCCCCAAAAAAAATTTGTTAGAGAAAAAAAACCAGAAATTTTGCAACTTTTTTTCAAAAAAATTTCGATTTTATTTTTTTGGCATTTCTACATGCGCGTCGATCTAGTTTAGTTTATTCAATCGTGGTTCAGTAGAGTCTGATCCGTTTTGACCTACAATGAATAGGATATCAGTTCACTTAAGTGACCAGCAGTATTGGCGGCGGAGGTTTTGCACTCTACCGAGTGCTCCCCTCTAGTTTGCTAATTAATGCCAAAGACAAGATTTGGTGGAATATACGGCTCAGCGAAATAACTAATGAGTTGATGATGTCATAGAGGATTGTTCATCCCATAGTTTATTGGGGTCAATCGATGTAGGTAGGCATGGCTTCCTCATCAACGATAACGTTTCTTATTACTGAATCGTTGTCAAGGATATATAATATTATATATATATATATATATATATATATATATATATATATATATATATATATATATATGTGATAAAACTGATGGAACCGAGGAGGCAAGTGCTATCTCCCCAAACTTCAAAATCTCTGCAAGCCCCACCCATAAGGTATGGGCGTGGTCTGTATTAAAAATTCATGACAACGTCACAGAAAGAGGGGGCTGTGACTTATCTCCCAATGGATGCCCCAGCAGAGCGGTGGGGAACCTCTTCTGAGCGCATCTCGTTCGGGCGGTGGGAAATTTCTTACTCGCACAACAAGTCCGTGGGAAATAGGAAATTAGCGATAAAATCCCGCGACGATGTCCAAGGAAAAGCAATACTGCGTGCAGGCTGAGTGCTGCGAATCGTGCGCGCACTCGCGAACCCCGCCAAAGCTTCTGAGCGATCAGAGGTTCCACGCGAGCAGTGGAGTCATCGTCTGGACTTCATACTCTCCGTGGCCGGAGGTTTCATCGGACTGGGCAACGTTATGGCGTTCCCCTACCTGTGCTACAAGAACTGGTGGTGGGTGATTTTGGGGAAAAGAAACCTGCATGCTGGACGGACTGTGCTGGTCTGCGCAGCATCGCTGACCGCTGAACTCGAACTAATTGCGAAATTGCTTTGCAAGTGGAAAGTTCCACTCCGATATAGCCCTAGGGCAGCGAAACCAACTTCGCTGCTGCGACAACTGCACTTTAAACTCGAGATAAAGTTTTCGAATGTTTTTGTATTGTCTTTTTGTTTCGATGAGTAATTTCAAAAGTAATTTTGCAGTGCTTTAAAGAAGAATAATAATAATAATAATAATAATAATAATTTTTTTTTTTTTTAAGTTTTGTTGTCTGTGCAATGGACGCTGTCGCTGTTATGAGTTGTTTATTCGAGTTTTGAAAACTTATTTGGACGGATGAAATTGTAAAGAAAAACTTGGATCGTGCGCTTACAGGGTTAGTTGTTTTTTACGGAGTCCTGCAAGGAAGGGACGATTGACCCGAGATAACAAAAAAAAACAAACAAACAAACAGTTGACAGGTCGTATTGCTAGGACCATGACAAGTGATGGATTTGGACTTATTTATAAACAAGAGACCTGTACGCGAGCTTCTTATGGTCCCTGATTCGATTAAAAAAAGGCTATTTATTTCCTTTATCCAGGTGCATTTTTGACCGTACTGCATCTTCCTGCTGGGATGTGGCATTCCTTTGTTCTTCCTGGAGGTGGCGCTGGGACAGTTTACCGCACAGGCGGGATCTGCTGCTGGACCAAAATCTGCCCATTGCTCACCGGTTAGTGTGCAGGCGACTTTTGGCGCCTTTTTACTCCCTCGCTTGGTGCAGGGGCAATGTGTGGCCTCATCATTACAAGTGTGCAGCAGATGGGTCATTGCTCATTGGTGGCCAATCTCCCTGTCATCCCAAAGCAGCAAAATCAGTGGAACAGCTCGCATGTCTACTTTACCTTGATTGCAACTTGGGTTATAAATGGATGCTTGCTTTTATTGCTTTTAAAAATCGCCTGTCAAAAATGAAGCTTCTGCAATTGCTATGTCCAGGGAAGGATTCCCTGATTTTTTGGGAGTCTGGTTTGTATGCCACCACCCTGCTGCTAATTGGTGGTGGTTCAATATTGACACATGCAATCGCTCAATGGTCGCCCTTCCACCAACTACAGCGTTGGATATGCTTCGGTCATAATCGTGTCCTTCATGAGCGTGAACTACATCATAATCCTCGCCTGGGCGCTCTACTACTGGCGCACTCCTTCACCAGCAATCTGCCCTGGTCGACATGCAACAACACGTGGAATACACATGACTGCATGGAGGACATCCTGAGACGCAACCTTACGGCCCAATACCTCAACCACACCAACGCCTCCTTAAGCCATCTCCGTCACGTCTCGCCCGTCATAGAGTTCTGGGAGTAAGGACTACGACGCTCACTGCGCATGCCAGCAACACCGTCTGGACCTTGCTGTCTGGACCATGATGCAATAAATATGGGCAAGACCTTCAGACTTCAGCGCTGCAGCTTTTCAATTCATTTAGCCACTTTACATTGACAGTAATCTCTATTTCGTACCACGTGTCATGTTTGAGTCGACTGTTTTGGAAGCTGTAGCGTGCCTTGCCGTGTCTTACTGTCTGCAGACGAAAGGTGCTCGGTTTGACAAAAGGAATAGATGAAGTGGGTGAGCTGAAATGGGACCTGACTCTATGCATGATTGCTATGTGGGTCGTCGTCTTTTTCTGTATCTGGAAAGGTGTGAAGACTTCGGGAAAGGTACATTACAGTGAACAGATGTGGGGCAGTCGAGTTTCAAAGACTTCTGATTTTTATCCTTTCTCCCCAACACCTTGCCTGTTCAATCTACTCCTAATTAAATATTCCATTAATTTGATGCACGTTGTCATTTTGGCACCTTGTGGCACAGGTGTGCGTGAACTACTGCGTGCTTCTAATTCTCTTAATCACTCTTCTCGTTGTTGCATGTTTTGTTGTTGTTTATTTGTGCCCTGTCTTATGATTTTACTTGCATCTGAATCAGTTGTAAAACTTTCTTTCCACCGTTTTGTTGGTCATCACATATCAAATGAAAGCAACACCCAACTTCCCTCCCCCCCCCCAAAAAATTTAACAATACCATCGTTGGTTCTTGATGCTAAATGTGCAAGTAAGACGCTGCACCTTTTGGATTGTGATAGTTGATATGTACGGTACATCACAACTTATATAATTTAAAAGAATGTGCATGTCTCGTCAGAGTCCATCACTGTTTGAACACACATGCGACGGATGACACTTTCCATGAAGATAATGTTTTGAAATGACGAGACAAACGTATTCTTACAAAATATAAAAGTTGTGTTGTAATTGTGGAATCTGAGCCACGTTTAGTTCTGTTTCTTAGAAACAACATCCTCGTGACCATAGTGGGTCCTTACATTGTTGAGACTTATTTTCCTTCTTGAGGTGCAGAAAGGTAAATAAGTACTTGACGGCTTTCTATAAGCCATACAAATGAAAGGATCTCGAGGCTTTTCTTGGGTTCCTCTGTAGAATGTTTTGCCATATTAGTATCTTCATAAAGCTTGGTGTTGCTTAATGGCTGAGGTGGCTGCCTTAAGATCTTAGGGTCTTGAATTCAAGCCCCTGTCGTTCCGTGAATTAACACCAGGTGGGTTGACTCAGCCTGCCATCCTTCTGAGGTCGGCAAAATGAGTACCAGGTAACTGGTAACAGGGGCACTGCATCACAGCCAAAGCCATGCCCCAGAAAATGCTGCAGCCAAGCAGCCATAGGCTGCATACGAATAAATATAAACATCTTCATACACTCTGCTTGGAAGCTTTACGACCAGATGTGGTCGTAAAGGCGAGAATAATGTAGCACCAGTTCCATTAGCTTTTCAGTTATTGTTTGCTGTGAAAGCGGCATGGCTTTCCCACACTTTGTACATTGGAGACTTCTCCAACCTTCAGGGAAATCAGAAAATGATGTCCGCCCCTACATGGAAACGCCCTCCTCAAAATAGAAAAATTGCACCTCTCGCTAGGGTCGCAATCTGATGCACTTTCACGTGATGCATTCATCTGACCTATCGAAAGGAAGCCAAAGTACCCGTCCCCAGTGACGGGAAAAGTTTAGGTTAATCTATCAATTTTAATTATTTCATGGACTTTTAAAAAGGTAATTGTGTTGCAATCCTGGTTTCACTCGGAGCCAAAGCTCTGAGCTACTCATACCGCCCACCACAAAATGGTTGCGCAACATCGGGCGGCGGCGGTTGCAATTTTCGAAAAAATAAGGCAAAATATCGCTATTTGAAATTGTGTGTCACTTCATGCAGATCCAGTTTAAATGTCCTTGAATCCAGATGTTCATGTTCATTTTAAAGATTATTTGAATGGACAATAAAAAGTGAATGTTGAGCTTTGCCTGCATGCGCAGCTTTTCAAACGTAGCGTGGGAAGTGGCCGCCGTAAACGGGAGAGACCAACACACGGACACACCATGGTTCACAATATGTATATATATGTATATATATTTCGATATATACTCATGGAAACACATTACATTATATTATAGTTCATTATTTTAAAGTGACCTGCATGAATGTAATTGTGCCTCTTGTTTTTTTTTTTTTTTAAGCTTTGGAATGTAGCAGAGTTTTACGAAGTAGTTTTCAGTTTTTCCACATTTTGTTATTTCCATCATCGTGGTTTCATCTCTGTGCTGGTATTGCTCATATGTTGCCTAATTTCCTAAGTGCCTTTGTTAAAACATTCATCCACCTTCCTTTAGGTCGTCTACTTCACAGCTACTTTCCCCCTATTTATGATTGTTGTCCTCCTTATCCGTGGAGTGACCCTCCCTGGTGCTGCCGAGGGAATTAAGTACTACCTCTACCCTGATACAAGCCGCTTAGCTGATCCACAGGTGCTGATACATATTTTAAAATAGATATTTTAAAGTCTATTTTAATGTGTGCCCTTTCATGTTTGGCTGCTTTTCCAAGCATATGTCATGGTGTTGATGTACAACTGTGTGCAGGTATGGATTGAAGCTGGGACACAAATATTTTACTCGTATGCTGTTTGCATTGCCGTTCTACCTTCATTGGGAAGTTACAACAAGTATAATTTCAACTGCTACAGGTTCGGACCTTCTCAACTTGAAAAATTAACATCTGTGCTTAATTATTACTGCATGGGCACAGGCCACAGTTTTTTGATGTGTTGAGTGTATTGTTGGTGTTTTTCAAAATTTGCTTTATCAGATATGGATTGTACAGATGCCCTCGACTTCCACCATTTCATGTCTCTTCTATTTTCTTTGCCTCACAGTTAGAAAAATTGATCTATAAAAAGGGCAGATTTTATTTATATATTTAATATCCATTTTCCCATCCTCCTGCCTTTCACTGAAACTATGAGGATAGCAACTGGGCTTGTTCAGGGTGACTTCCAAACCATTTAAATGTTTGTTACCTCCACCACTGAAGGTGAAGGAGATTATGTTTTCACCCCTTTCTGTCTGTTTGTTTGTTTGTCTGTTTGTCTGTTTGTTTGTTTGTTTGTGCACAGTTATCTCAAAAAGTTGAGGACAGATCCAGATGAATTTGGTAGACAGGTTCGTTGGACAAGGATGAACTGATTAGATTTTGGTGAAGATCCGGATCCGGATCCAACTACTAGAATGTTTTAAGTGATTCTTCACCATTGAGAGATTGGCCAAAAACAATATATAGCACGATTTCTCAAAAAGTTTGGATGGAATTCGGATGAAACTTGGTGGATAAGGCGGTGTGTGTGACCATGACAAATTGATTCGAATTTGGGTGAAGATCCAGATCCGGATCCGGCTATGAGAATTTTAAAAGTGATTCTTCACCATTGAGAGATAGGTCTCAAAACGATATATAGCACGATATCTTAAAAAATGTATTGGGCCAGATATGTTCTCGTAGGTCAGGCATTACGGGGCAGAGGTATGTGCTCTACCGAGTACCCTTCTAGTTTTTTTTGTTACATATTCGAGGCTCATGGGAGAGCTAGTTCACTGAACGGATCAGGACATAACAGACAAGAACAGGATGCAAAACATGCATGCATGGGGTGGACAAGATGGATACACACACCAGCATGGGCGGTTTAAAATAGTTTGTATTCAGATTTGTTTTTCATGTGCAAACTAATAACATTTTTTCACCTCCTCCTTCTTCCTCCCTCTCTTTCCCTCTCCCCAAATTATCAATCTCAACTGCATGCTTGATGAGGAATTTGCTCTCTAAGAAATACTTTTAAAATGCTTTGGGAACATCTGTTAACCGTCATTAGACTTCTTATAAGGAGCATACTAAAGGTCCACACTTGTGAAAGTGAGGACTTTTACGATGCTCCTCATAAAGCTACTTTGCTATGCTCCTCATAAGCTACTTTTGGTATGCTCCTCTTCATAAAACAGGAATTTCCCCTTGCAACCACAAGTCATTTAAAAAATAATCGCAAACATAGGGGAAAACTGGGGTGCCATTTGGAAACAGTGGGTGGAATGGAACATCTTTTGCAGCAATTCTCAGCCAATGATCATTTTTACTATTACAAGGAATATAAATAACGTGGATGAGGAGATCACTGAGCCCATCATGCTATGCTTTACCAATCCATCCCATCCCAGTTTATTTACTTTGTTTCACTTAAGGGGTGTGAAGAGGGGAAGAAAACATTGGGGCAGGCACTGAGCCATCACCAGGCTTTTATGTTTAAAACAATATGGCTGCCGAACCACGTGACGATGACGACATCAATGTGTTTCCCCCATACAATTTAGCCCGAGATAGACCATCCAAAATTTTCATTACTGATCGGATAAAGCATTTGACCGATGCCAATTATGATGCCATCATAAAGTCACTATGACATCATCAAAACAAAATCACACTTGTTTCCCATGGGGATACTTCATATGTGTCAAGTTTCAATTTTTTCATGGAGTGGTTTTGGAGATACAGACATCCAAAGTTTTTTTTTCTTTTTCCAACATGGCTGCCTATACGCAGTATGACCAATGACATCATAATTATATTACAACAACAATATTACAATGAGTCTTAGTACTATCCAGCATTTCATTCACATTTCACATACACCCATATTCACCAATACCATCCCATATATACCACATAATGTGTATATATATATACACCACAAATATCATATCACACTACCAGGTACGGTACCTGTATAGTGTCCATTTCAACGCAGGATTTTGTCCATTGAACTTTATATAATACCGCCAGCTACTACAGGCTATTTTTTCTCATTGCTTTCATTCTCTCTC
>CM068954.1:30932439-30950087 GCA_035128595.1 Eptatretus atami | reverse complement strand
AGGATAGACCCATCCCCATGTCTGGTGGGATTCTAAATGTGATGCGTTGAGAAGGGTAAAGAATAGATTCACTCTCTTATGGAAAGTTCCTTTTTCTCTTTACGACAGACACATTCAGGCACGTGAGATAGCGTTAGCCCAACGGAGGTTCGACACCTGCCTTTTTCCCTCGACCTTGACACCCGTTTCTTTCACCGATGCCGAGACTGGCCTTTTTCCTTCGACGTTTGACACCCCGTTCAGCAGGTCTATGGACGCTAACTGGCTCTTTTTCATATCGGGCTGAACATTGAGGTGATAATTGTTGTTGACGTTTTCTTGCCCATGACAACCTGCCTGTCCGCGATCACTCCTGGCCCACAATGCCATTCCTGTGGTGCTGGACGAACGGCAAAAAGGAGCCATTTGTCAGAATTACCGAGCGAACACGTGAAGCACTCATAAAACGTCAACAACAATTATCACCTCAATGTTCAGCCCGATATGAAAAAGAGCCAGTTAGCGTCCATAGACCTGCTGAACGGGGTGTCAAACGTCGAAGGAAAAAGGCCAGTCTCGGCATCGGTGAAAGAAACGGTGTCAAGGTCGAGGGAAAAAGGCAGGTGTCGAACCTCCGTTGGGCTAACGCTATCTCACGTGCCTGAATGTGTCTGTCGTAAAGAGAAAAAGGAACTTTCCATAAGAGAGTGAATCTATTCTTTACCCTTCTCAACGCATCACATTTAGAATCCCACCAGACATGGGGATGGGTCTATCCTGGACATGCATTTTGGGAAATAACTGTCTGAGGACCTAGATGTTTGTAAGCCTTCGTCGGATCGGATTCTGAAATCCGTAACAATATATATATATATATATATATATATATATATATATATATATATATATATACATACACATATATATATATATATATATAATATATATATATTATTGTGGCCGGGGGTCGGTGGCGAGAAGACCACTAGGTGGGGGAGGTTTGCGTCGTCTCCCACCAAACTCCCCGGAAATGTAGGCCGTCGCTCGGATAACTCTGCGAGCCGGCGGGTCGTTTAACCGACGTGGTCGCCAACATTTCAACCACGTAGCGTGGGGTGTATTGTCTATAACCAATTTACCTAATTAACTTCCCGATTTCGACTACCGGGGAAACCACGCCCTCGGCACATCTTGCTCGAACCGGGTCACTCTACCGACTGTGGTAGAGTTCCAACTACCGACTACCAACTCCGGCTCAGGTGCAGCCGAGCGGAAACTGCCAAAGCCGTGCCAGCTGGAATGAACGGACTATCGGGTATAAAACCCGCCTAAACTCAGATCCGAACCATGCTGCACAATGCAAGAAGGGACGGAAACGAATTGGGGCATTTCTAACAAGTTTTATTCACAGAAATGAAGACACAAAGCAAGACTTAACGCGAATATGCAAGAAGTATTTCCAATGATCAAAAACACTTATCAGTTCTACTTAAAGACGGGCCACACGCAGACACACACACACAAAATGAAAAGAAACCAGAGTCTTTATTGGACCCTCGCAGCCGTGGAGAGAGACAAGCTGGGGCCAAGTTCAGTGGTGTACCTGACCGTCAGAGAAGGCGTGCTCTGCGATGCGGCACCTGACAATGTCACTGTTTGGTCCCCAGTCGCACGTATGGGACTCGAGGTTCCTGGTGGAGCTCGGGTGGTGAATGGCCGGGGTCCACGGAGGGGGTCGGGGTCGCTCTTCCCTTCCTATTAGAGGGCCAGCAGAGACACGTTCGCTGCCTCGACGCCCATCAAAAACTCTTCAAAAGAACTTTTAAAAGACTCTCCAAGACCCCAAAAAGACTCTCCAAGACCTAAAAAGACTCTCCAAGACCTCAAAAAGACCACCCAAGACCTCAAAAAGACCCTCCAAGACCTCAAAAAGACCACCTGCCTCAGAGAGTGCTCGAATTTATCGACCGCCCTCAGCGGGGAGGGCCTTGGTGAACACACCTCGCTGTCCGCCTCTGATTGGACAGGTCCTACGGCCCACCTTTCCAGGGCGGGCTTTGGCCCCTGCTGGGAAACCCCGCCACTCCTCCACGTGAGCCCACACTCGACGAGTAACAGTATCAACGCTGCAACGGCCTCTGCCGGGAAACCCCAGCCAGTCTTCCACGCAGGTTCATACTTGATGAGTACATATCAATGTTGCACAGGCCGTCGTGCAAGAGTTACAACGTTTGTGGAAGGAACGTTGGTGGAAGCGGCAAGGAATGGCTGCAAGACCCTGCCTTGGCAAGTCAGAGTGCTTCAGACAGCGGTGGGTAGTGGATCGTGATGGGGAATGGAATGGTTATTGGTTGTTCGTTGGAGGGTTCGTTGGATGTAAAGATTTAATAACTTAACTGAAAGAAATCGCAACGCACGCCTTTGATTCTCTCACTAGACAAAACGAAAGGATCTGACTACACACATACTTAACGACATAACTGACTTTTGGGACATCTGTATGTTGAATGCTTATGGTTTCCAGATCCGTAACAATATATACATACTAGCGATACCCGTGCACATGCACGGGATAGCAGGACAACATAGCTGGTAGCAGACGACAGACCGTACACGGGGAATGACAAAAATACGCATTGTGCAAAATGTAAGTGGTACTATGGAACGCCAAGACTTCCCAAACATTGTCGGCATGTCCGCTAAGTGCCACAGCAATTTCAAAGGGATCGTGTGACGGCGAGCCGAGTTTTTAGTGTGCAAGCTTGGTATTATAATAGAGATTGCATTTTCTTCTTTGGATCTTGTGTTGATAAATTAGTGTGGTGTTGATGTTGTGCAGGCATGATGGGCTGAATGGCCTCCACCTGTGTCTGATTTCCTTGTATTACCACTCAAATGCTATACTGTACTGTTATTCTCAGCAGATGATGGTCCTATCGACCAGGGGAGTACCCCTTCTTTTATTAATAAAAGCATAGTTGCTGCCACAACACCCCAAAGAGATGATGAAAACAATCCATGTCGTCATGGGGCGGTGGTTGAGGGTGTCTCTTTGTTGCTCAAGTTTTCCCTTTGAGCTCTTTTGCAGTGGGAGGAGTGGATCCATGTCACTCTGTCTTGGCGTTTCACAGCTGTGTGGGTGGTATTGACATTATTAATTATTTCACATTCATTAACTGATCTAAAATAGCTGATGCTTCATTAAACAATATTTCCAGCCTTCTTACTACCTGACAACAATAACAGTCTATTAACTAATTGTGATGGGTCATTTGGAAGAAAACTAACACCTGAACCAAGTCGACTAAAAGCCTCAATAAAGTGTTTCTCCTTTTCATTCTTCCTTCCTTTACTGGCAACAGAAACTCCATAATCAAGCGAGTTTATAAATCAATATGTACTCTATCATCCTCATTTTTTTATATTCAATGGTTTAGTCAATTCATTGCCTTGGATGAGAACAAGGCTGATCTTTCCAAGTTCATGTCTGATGCCATCACAAAGAAGGATAAAGGTCTACTGGAACGATCCAAGCTGGTAACAGGAGATGGATTCTCTGATGCTACAGACAAGGTCAAACAGGAGAGATGACGTCAGGCTTCTAGGAAAGCATGAAGAGGCTGACACCAACTCCATTAATGTGAGGCAGTTAATGAAGGATACCAAATACTGCAGGTTATCTACAGAGACACAGAGACATGCTGTTTCTGGTGCACTTCATATCGACAAAAGCAGATGAAGTGTGGATGATCTCTACAATGGCAAAGAAGCAGAAATGTTACCAATTCAGGCAATATCTGGGAGACTTGCACAACCTGTGAGGATAACCTTCTCAGCTTCCCTGCACTAACAGGTTGATACAACCTCCTCCTTTAATGGCCATGGGAAAAAGTCGTGCTGGAAAATATTTGAGAACACAACGACTCCTTGTCAAGGGAATTGGTTGTGATGGAGAACTCGCTCCTCTTGAAGAGTTTGTGTGTCACCTGTATGGCACACCTGAGACAGCCAACCGTCAACCATGCAAGGCGACAACTCTTTCGTAAGGCCTTGAAGGGTCTGGATATATTACCACCAAAAGAGATGCCCTGGAACTTCACACTACACACACCAACTACCAGGCAAATATCTGGTTGCAGGCAGACCAGGAACACATAGATATCTCATCTCCATTGACATCTTGGCTTGGAAGAAGGAGTCCCATTGCCTGAAAGCTGTCTGAACAAGGCTAACCCCTATCCCATTTGCCTATCTGGAGCTTGTTACCTGTTGATGAAAATCAAAGTGCACAACAGCCAATGCACTTGCTTCAGAAAGAACCTTAGGCTCACTTCACTTGCAGATGTGATGCAATCGACTGCTGCAACCCAGCTCGCCAATAGATTCATAACTCATGCAAACACTGATCTATAAGACACCTCATTTCCCCTTCTTACTTTATTTTCACCTTCTTTTATTGTCACCCAGTTGGCTAGACACAGACGCATAGCAAGCTCGCTATCATGTGGAGCCTGTGGCTGCTGTTGTATCATCTTCTGGGGGTGCAGCTGTGCCGCTGATGCAGTGCCCTCTATTACCAGTACACTTTCGCCGACCACAGAAGGATGACAGGCTGAATCAACCCCACCTGGTGTGAATTCAACGGTTTATCGGGGCTTGAACTGAAGAACTCAAGAGCCTCAGATCTTCAGCCAGCCACTTTAACTGTTAAACCAACACCAGGCTTACAGAGACACATCACATTGATGCATAATTAATGCATTGTAATGGACAAAGCATTAAGCAAATTTTAAATTAAACAACTAAATGTTTTTATATGTTTCATGAAAAACATACTATCTTGTTTCATTACGCCATACATTAAGGTGTGATTTAAAATTTAACCTGTTACTTACAGAAGATGGGTACATTTACATTATATTTTAAAAAACATTTTTTACAATTATACAGTATACCGTAAAATCGCGACATTTACGGATTTGCAATTTACGGAATCCAGCTATCTGCAGTTTATAAAATGTGAACTGCTTCTACTTTGGTGGCTCCTGTTCTCCAGCTACTCGGGTTTGTTTGTGGGAATAAACCATCCCCCACCACCAACCACCACTACCACCATCCCCAAACAATAGACCATCCCCACAACAATTGGTCACACTACCCACCCCTCCTCCATCTACTCACAATCCCCTTAGTGATAATTCCCTACCCACAATCCCCTGCACGGGTCTTGTTGTGCAGCATGTCCTGGACCTAACCCTTCTCGTCCTGCAGCCTTGACCTGCTGTAATTCCTCGTGCTCGTGAACTTTTGTGCTCATTGTTTCAAATCCATCATCGGACCTAAGCATGTGATTCAGTGCACGCCTCTTCAGCATCCTCACCTGCGTCCTCTTCAGAGGAGTTCACCGGATTCTGACTCATCATAATCACATCAAAAGTAAATAAAAATTGTTAACAGTACCTACCGTTGTTGTTGTTGTTGTTGTTGTTGTTCTTTAAATATTATTTGTAGCAATTTTAATTGAAGTAATTATGTGCATTCGTGTTGTTAAACTTTGTGTGAATTTTCCTTTATGAATCACGAACCGCCATGAACCCAACCCCCTTTTTCCCATTGAAACAATGTCCCGACATTCGCGGATTTGCGATTCGCAGTGGTTTTCAAGAACATATCTCCCGCGAATGTTAGGGTTCTACCATATATTGAATGAGGTTTAAATTTATGGAAAATCCAAAAATACCCATTTTACCTTGAAAATGACCTTTAAATTCAAAACTTAGGGTGGCATCCACCCACATTCCTCTCCTCATAGTATGAATGATTGATCTAGCATGGTTGCTTGCTATTGACAAAGAATGCCATCAAAAGTGTGCAATCCCATGCCAGCTGGTCCACTATACCACTTCTGACACCATGTAATATTCAGCTTCTTTCAGTATAGAAGACTCATTGACAACTTGCTGGGGTTCAAGTGCATGGAGTATCCTTTTGAGCTTGTACACGTCATTCTAGAAGATGGTGCTTGACCCGAACACATCACCCCTGAGCGCCACCGAGCGCTGTGTCTCTTCCAGTCTTCCCAAGCAGCTCTCTTTTCCTGTTATTCTTTCCAACTTCTACATTCATTTCCCCCCATAACAACTACAACTAGAGAGTTCATAGAACACCTTACGCCATTCACTGTTAAGTTTATAATTCAATTTAATGTAATAATTATTTTAAAGGTTGTACAAAAGAAATTCCAGAAGTTTATCACCAATGAGTGTGTCTATACACCACCTTATTTAACATGTCCACCGCCCGGGCTTCCTTTCTAATAACGACAGTATGTAAGAGGAGAATGTTCTATCAGGAATCAAACTCAAACTACACAACTCAGAGGTGAAAACTCTCTTCCACTGAGCTCTCCTGATATTACCCAAAGCAGCTTGGTGATATTTCGTATGTAGTTCTTCATAAGCACCAGAAGAGGCTCTTGAGTATTAGGAAATGCAGCATCGATAAAATATACATGTGCATAAATAATGGATGCAGCGTTTGCCTATTGGTAGTTTGTGGTACGAACATTTCAAAGACCAAACCACACAGTGTACAGCTCTTAAATAAGCAAAAACGGAATCACGGTAGATGGGAACCCGAACTTAGCGAGTAGTTCATGACATGCCGCGTCCCTTGGATGGATGTTAAGCTGGGTGTCCCATCAGTTAGCTTCAGTTGGTGGATGTTAAAGAACCACTGTGTCTTCCGATGAAGAGTAAACAAGTTGTTGGCGGCATCCTGGCCACAATTCGAAGAGTTCCTGCCATAATGTACGGATGGGGAGCACCCGTGTGGGAGCACCGCGTTTGCGGTGTCGATGCGCTCATCGAAATGATGTTCTGCAGAAGAGAGAAGTGCAACATTATCAGCAGCCAGTATCAGTGGGACGTGATTTGCTGCACTATTGTGCCTGTGCTATACATTCATAACTCTTGAGTGTTTGGCAGAGCTCGAGAATTGCCAACATGAAAGGATTTCAAGACATGGATTTAAACAGCAGTTGGAATGCTGGAGCACAACCTTTTAACATTGATATAAGGTTTATGACAAACCTTATGGATAAATCGGGCTGATAGGTTGGCCAAGAGGTATGCACACTCACCTGTGGTTTGAATGCAAACCCAGATAAAAACTGTCACCCCGGTGTTTCGCCGACAGGATGATTCATCAGTACTGTGCCGTGTCTCGGATGGACGTTAAACAGACGCCCCATCTGCCGGTATTAGTTGATATATGTTCAAGATCCCACGGTGTCATTCACAAAGAGTCGGCGAGCTATCGCCGGTGGCATAGCCAAATTCCTTCCCAAACTACCGCTGGGAGAGGAATTACAAACCGGCCAGTATGACCCTTGCCAAGACACTGCTGTAGTCGAACCAACGCTCTGTAACACAGAACATGGTACATCAGTCAGTCATAGATAAATCATATGCAGAACAAATATACGAGTGCATTGGAGACATGAGTGCATTGAGAGATGAATTATAGTCCAATAACATGAGTAGCCAAAGACAAATACACATCATAAGTAGATTGGATTTGAACCTTTGTTCAAAACATCATGGACCATAAGTTCAGTTGGGAACACGAAACAAGCCAATCCATAGTTTCATTCCACATGCTAAAATCATTCAGAGGAATAAAATGTGGAAGTGGAGTACATACATACAGTGCACTGAGATAAACAACTGCTGCACTGTGTGCTATTCTCGAGGGAGCCCCGACCACCTCATAAGGGCAATCATGAGGGATGATGTACAAACTGCATACACAGCTAGACACATACAAGTGGAGAGACATCCATAAGGATGGGTTGTTCGCTAGTTCTCAAAATCCACAGTATTTTACCTCCTCTTGCATATGGCAGCTTGGCTACCGGGTAGCTATCATTTTGTTGGGGCATGAATATGCCGCTGATGCGATGCCCCTTTTCCAATACACTGGTTCTCATTCACTGACCTTGGAAGGATGACAGGCTGAGTGAATCCCACCTGATGTTAATTCAGTAACTAACGGGGCTGGAACTCAGGACCCTAAGATCCCAAGCTAGCCACCCCTAACCACTGAGTCAACACCAGGCTTTACAGTATTTTTGAGATTGTCAAAGCACCGTCGTAAGAGTTTTCTGGAGGTGGTTATATGGGGTTGAATGAGCACCTCTTGTATAACGTTGGAAATCTTGTTGCTTTGACTTGCAATTGGACAGGGTCCAGGTGTATCATTCCTACCTAGCTGAGCATGATGTTGTCAGCCCGTGAAACTTGAGCTTAACAAACAAGTGAGAGCAAATGGCCAGACTAAAAAAGCAAACCGATTCGGCTGCTCTGCTCGAAGGGGCCAAAGCAGTCTCACAAGCATTACACTGGATGGTTTTGCCATTGCCTTTCCAGTGTAGTCAAGTAGGAATGTGTAATTCGGCCATAGTGCCAGCGATCGCTCACCTAGTCCACACGAAGACACGGTGCATGTTTAACGCCCATCAACTAATGCCAGCAGACGGGACACCCGGCTTAACGTCCATCCGAGGACGGCGCACACGTTGATGAATCGCCCTGCCTGCGGAACACCGGGGGGACATTGTAGCATGAACAGCTGTTGTAAAAGTTGGCTGCAACTGGTTAGAAATCGTATGACAAGATGATCAAATATCTGCAGATACTTTGGCTTTAAAAACCCTAATTTCCAAGAAATTTCAAAATTAGTTTCGCTATACAGCCCATCACCCATCATCTTTGAAACTATCACCACATCTGTTGTAGTCTCATGTAAAATTCATTAACTTAATTTGTGTTAACCTAATGAAAGGTTGATTAATTTTATTAATTTTGATTTTCTTGTTCAACTTTGTTTCTGAAAACACTTCACTTGAAGGTACGCAACAATACAATGCACCAATCAAAACACAGTTCACAAAAGATTTAGGTGTCATTTACACATTTACTAAAACTTTGAATATTTGTCTGTGCCTCTGGTGTTCTCAATTGAACCCCCATCTCATGATGTCGTCACGATGCGGACAAACCAGGTTCAAATTCCGTGTGTTTGTTCATGTCCCTGTAATTCAACTTAAAGTGCATCGATGCCTCCTGACGTCCTCGTCCTGTGTGTGATTATTTGTACAAACTCCTCCATGAGCTTAATTAGATCACTGCAAACAAAATTTTTTAAAAATCTAACCAAACCTACACTTTAAATACAACTCTATCAACTTCTCTCAAAAAACTAGAAACATATGTAATCTCAATTCTAATTTACCTTTTCATCAAACCCTCCGTTTTTGGGATGAATGTCTTGAATCACTCTTCCCACTCCTCCCACCCCACTCCTTCCATCCCTCGAGCTCTCCCACTCCCCCACTCCTTGTTCCCCTACCTCTCAAACTCTGACTAACCTTGTGACGATCATGATGGATCATCTGCACGTTTTACATTCTGTCGTCATTGTTGTTAATGTACAAAACAAAAACAAAAACTGATATATGCATTCCTCATATTTCCTGACACAGTGCCCCAATTATCCATGAGATTAATTAGAATGTAAGAAACACGAGATATATTGTTGTGTAATGTATAATAATATATATATATATATATATATATATATACCTTCTGACATCTCTGCTGCCCCAATTGCAATGTATCCATCCATCCATTGGGACCATACTCTGTGCAGAGCGTTTGTGCTACATAAGCAGTCTCCTTGGCTATTTGCACAAATCTTGGACTGGTCACACTCCAACACAGGATACCAGCAAGCAGGCACTCATATTGCAACCACAGTCAACCCACCTGGTATTAATTCAACATCCGAGCAGGATTTGAAATCAGGATCCAGGATCCCAAGCCCACCACCCAAACCATGAAGCCAACAAACCAGGCATAATTGCAAGTGAATCAAGTTCTGATGCACTTGCAAAAAAAAAGTGCCAAAAAGTGGAAACACGTCAACAGGCACAAGAACAATGACTCGGACTGTTTCCTTATCATTAAACTCCACCATCGAAGATGGATGGAGGTTCTGTTTTCACCCCTGTCTGTTTGTTTGTTTGTTTGTGAACAGTATTACGGAAAAAACTCCTGGACGGATTTCGACGAAACTTGGTGGGGATTAGGTATGGTCCAAGGATCATGCCATTAGACTTTGGACTTGGTCCAAAAAAAAAACAGAAAATTTTGCAACTTTTTTTCAAAAAAATTCGATTTTATTTGAAAAATATTGGAATTTTTTTTTTTGCATTTCTACATGTTTTAAGTGATTTCCAACCCCCCCCCCCCCAAAAAAAATTTGTTAGAGAAAAAAAACCCAGAAATTTTGCAACTTTTTTTCAAAAAAATTTCGATTTTATTTTTTTGGCATTTCTACATGCGCGTCGATCTAGTTTAGTTTATTCAATCGTGGTTCAGTAGAGTCTGATCCGTTTTGACCTACAATGAATAGGATATCAGTTCACTTAAGTGACCAGCAGTATTGGCGGCGGAGGTTTGCACTCTACCGAGTGCCTCCCCTCTAGTTTGCTAATTAATGCCAAAGACAAGATTTGGTGGAATATACGGCTCAGCGAAATAACTAATGAGTTGATGATGTCATAGAGGATTGTTCATCCCATAGTTATTGGGGTCAATCGATGTAGGTAGGCATGGCTTCCTCATCAACGATAACGTTTCTTATTACTGAATCGTTGTCAAGGATATATAATATTATATATATATATATATATATATATATATATATATATATTATATATATATATATATATGTGATAAAACTGATGGAACCGAGGAGGCAAGTGTCTATCTCCCCAAACTTCAAAATCTCTGCAAGCCCCACCATAAGGTATGGGCGTGGTCTGTATTAAAAATTCATGACAACGTCACAGAAAGAGGGGGCTGTGACTTATCTCCCAATGGATGCCCCAGCAGAGCGGTGGGGAACCTCTTCTGAGCGCATCTCGTTCGGGCGGTGGGGAAATTTCTTACTCGCACAACAAGTCCGTGGGAAATAGGAAATTAGCGATAAAATCCCGCCCGACGATGTCCAAGGAAAAGCAATTACTGCGTGCAGGCTGAGTGCTGCGAATCGTGCGCGCACTCGCGAACCCCGCCAAAGCTTCTGAGCGATCAGAGGTTCCACGCGAGCAGTGGAGTCATCGTCTGGACTTCATACTCTCCGTGGCCGGAGTTTCATCGGACTGGGCAACGTTATGGCGTTCCCCTACCTGTGCTACAAGAACCTGGTGGTGGGTGATTTTGGGGGAAAAGAAACCTGCATGCTGGACGGACTGTGCTGGTCTGCGCAGCATCGCTGACCGCTGAACTCGAACTAATTGCGAAATTGCTTTGCAAGTGGAAAGTTCCACTCCGATATAGCCCTAGGGCAGCGAAACCAACTTCGCTGCTGCGACAACTGCACTTTAAACTCGAGATAAAGTTTTCGAATGTTTTTGTATTGTCTTTTTGTTTCGATGAGTAATTTCAAAAGTAATTTTGCAGTGCTTTAAAGAAGAATAATAATAATAATAATAATAATAATAATTTTTTTTTTTTTTAAGTTTTGTTGTCTGTGCAATGGACGCTGTCGCTGTTATGAGTTGTTTATTCGAGTTTTGAAAACTTATTTGGACGGATGAAATTGTAAAGAAAAACTTGGATCGTGCGCTTACAGGGTTAGTTGTTTTTTACGGAGTCCTGCAAGGAAGGGACGATTGACCCGAGATAACAAAAAAAAACAAACAAACAAACAGTTGACAGGTCGTATTGCTAGGACCATGACAAGTGATGGATTTGACTTATTTATAAACAAGAGACCTGTACGCGAGCTTCTTATGGTCCCTGATTCGATTAAAAAAAGGCTATTTATTTCCTTTATCCAGGTGCATTTTTGACCGTACTGCATCTTCCTGCTGGGATGTGGCATTCCTTTGTTCTTCCTGGAGGTGGCGCTGGACAGTTTACCGCACAGGCGGGATCTGCTGCTGGACCAAAATCTGCCCATTGCTCACCGGTTAGTGTGCAGGCGACTTTTGGCGCCTTTTTACTCCCTCGCTTGGTGCAGGGGCAATGTGTGGCCTCATCATTACAAGTGTGCAGCAGATGGGTCATTGCTCATTGGTGGCCAATCTCCCTGTCATCCCAAAGCAGCAAAATCAGTGGAACAGCTCGCATGTCTACTTTACCTTGATTGCAACTTGGGTTATAAATGGATGCTTGCTTTTATTGCTTTTTAAAAATCGCCTGTCAAAAATGAAGCTTCTGCAATTGCTATGTCCAGGGTAAGGATTCCCTGATTTTTTGGGAGTCTGGTTTGTATGCCACCACCCTGCTGCTAATTGGTGGTGGTTCAATATTGACACATGCAATCGCTCAATGGTCGCCCTTCCACCAACTACAGGCGTTGGATATGCTTCGGTCATAATCGTGTCCTTCATGAGCGTGAACTACATTCATAATCCTCGCCTCGGCGCTCTACTACCTGGCGCACTCCTTCACCAGCAATCTGCCCTGGTCGACATGCAACAACACGTGGAATACACATGACTGCATGGAGGACATCCTGAGACGCAACCTTACGGCCCAATACCTCAAACCACACCAACGCCTCCTTAAGCCATCTCCGTCACGTCTCGCCCGTCATAGAGTTCTGGGAGTAAGGACTACGACGCTCACTGCGCATGCCAGCAACACCGTCTGACCTTGCTGTCTGGACCATGATGCAATAAATATGGGCAAGACCTTCAGACTTCAGCGCTGCAGCTTTTCAATTCATTTACGCCACTTTACATTGACAGTAATCTCTATTTCGTACCACGTGTCATGTTGAGTCGACTGTTTTGGAAGCTGTAGCGTGCCTTGCCGTGTCTTACTGTCTGCAGACGAAAGGTGCTCGGTTTGACAAAAGGAATAGATGAAGTGGGTGAGCTGAAATGGGACCTGACTCTATGCATGATTGCTATGTGGGTCGTCGTCTTTTTCTGTATCTGGAAAGGTGTGAAGACTTCGGGAAAGTACATTACAGTGAACAGATGTGGGGCAGTCGAGTTTCAAAGAACTTCTGATTTTTATCCTTTCTCCCAACACCTTGCCTGTTCAATCTACTCCTAATTAAATATTCCATTAATTTGATGCACGTTGTCATTTGGCACCTTGTGGCACAGGTGTGCGTGAACTACTGCTGTGCTTCTAATTCTCTTAATCACTCTTTCTCGTTGTTGCATGTTTTGTGTTGTTTATTTTGCCCTGTCTTATGATTTTACTTGCATCTGAATCAGTTGTAAAACTTTCTTTCCACCGTTTTGTGGTCATCACATATCAAAATGAAAGCAACACCAACTTCCCTCCCCCCCCCCAAAAAATTTAACAATACCATCGTTGGTTCTTGATGCTAAATGTGCAAGTAAGACGCTGCACCTTTTGGATTGTGATAGTTGATATGTACGCGTACATCACAACTTATATAATTTAAAAGAATGTGCATGTCTCGTCAGAGTCCATCACTGTTTGAACACACATGCGACGGATGACACTTTCCATGAAGATAATGTTTTGAAATGACGAGACAAACGTATTCTTACAAAATATAAAAGTTGTGTTGTAATTGTGGAATCTGAGCCACGTTTAGTTCTGTTTCTTAGAAACAACATCCTCGTGACCATAGTGGGTCCTTACATTGTTGAGACTTATTTTCCTTCTTGAGGTGCAGAAAGGTAAATAAGTACTTGACGGCTTTCTATAAGCCATACAAATGAAAGGATCTCGAGGCTTTTTCTTGGGTTCTCTGTAGAATGTTTTGCCATATTAGTATCTTCATAAAGCTTGGTGTTGTTAATGGCTGAGGTGGCTGCCTTAAGATCTTAGGGTCTTGAATTCAAGCCCCTGTCGTTCCGTGAATTAACACCAGGTGGGTTGACTCAGCCTGCCATCCTTCTGAGGTCGGCAAAATGATACCAGGTAACTGGTAACAGGGGCACTGCATCACAGCCAAAGCCATGCCCCAGAAATGCTGCAGCCAAGCAGCCATAGGCTGCATACGAATAAATATAAACATCTTCATACACTCTGCTTGGAAGCTTTACGACCAGATGTGGTCGTAAAGGCGAGAATAATGTAGCACCAGTTCCATTAGCTTTTCAGTTTATTGTTTGCTGTGAAAGCGGCATGGCTCTTCCCCACACTTTGTACATTGGAGACTTCTCCAACCTTCAGGGAAATCAGAAAATGATGTCCGCCCCTACATGGAAACGCCCTCCTCAAAATAGAAAAATTGCACCTCTCGCTAGGTCCAATCTGATGCACTTTCACGTTGATGCATTCATCTGACCTATCGAAAGGAAGCCAAAGTACCCGTCCCCAGTGACGGGAAAAGTTTAGGTTAATCTATCAATTTTAATTATTTCATGGACTTTTAAAAAGGTATTGTGTTGCAATCCGGTTTCACTCGGAGCCAAAGCTCTGAGCTACTCATACCGCCCACCACAAAATGGTTGCGCAACATCGGGCGGCGGCGGTTGCAATTTTCGAAAAAATAAGGCAAAATATCGCTATTTGAAATTGTGTGTCACTTCATGCAGATCCAGTTTAAATGTCCTTGAATCCAGATGTTCATGTTCATTTTTAAAGATTATTTGAATGGACAATAAAAAAGTGAATGTTGAGCTTTGCCCTGATGCGCAGCTTTTCAAACGTAGCGTGGAAGTGGCCGCCCGTAAACGGGAGAGACCAACACACGGACACACCATGGTTCACAATATTGTATATATATGTATAATATTTCGATATATACTCATGGAAACACATTACATTATATTATAGTTCATTATTTTAAAGTGACCTGCATGAATGTAATTGTGCCTCTTGTTTTTTTTTTTTTTTAAGCTTTGGAATGTAGCAGAGTTTTACGAAGTAGTTTTCAGTTTTTCCACATTTTGTTATTTCCATCATCGTGGTTTCATCTCTGTGCTGGTATTGCTCATATGTTGCCTAATTTCCTAAGTGCCTTTGTTAAAACATTCATCCACCTTCCTTTAGGTCGTCTACTTCACAGCTACTTTCCCCCTATTTATGATTGTTGTCCTCCTTATCCGTGGAGTGACCCTCCCTGGTGCTGCCGAGGGAATTAAGTACTACCTCTACCCTGATACAAGCCGCCTTAGCTGATCCACAGGTGCTGATACATATTTTTAAAATAGATATTTTTAAAGTCTATTTTAATGTGTTGCCCTTTCATGTTTGGCTGCTTTTCCAAGCATATGTCATGGTGTTGATGTACAACTGTGTGCAGGTATGGATTGAAGCTGGGACACAAATATTTTACTCGTTATGCTGTTTGCATTGCGGTTCTACCTTCATTGGAAGTTACAACGAAGTATAATTTCAACTGCTACAGGTCGGACCTTCTCAACTTTGAAAAATTAACATCTGTGCTTAATTATTACTGCATGGGCACAGCCACAGTTCTTTTGATGTGTTGAGTGTATTGTTGGTGTTTTTCAAAAATTTGCTTTATCAGATATGGATTGGTACAGATGCCCTCGACTTCCACCATTTCATGTCTCTTCTATTTTCTTTGCCTCACAGTTAGAAAAATTGATCTATAAAAAGGGCAGATTTTATTTATATATTTAATATCCATTTTCCCTATCCTCCTGCCTTTAACTGAAACTATGAGGATAGCAACTGGGCTTGTTCAGGGTGACTTCCAACCTCATTTAAATGTTTGTTACCTCCCACCACTGAAGGTGAAGGAGATTATGTTTTCACCCCTTTCTGTCTGTTTGTTTGTTTGTCTGTTTGTCTGTTTGTTTGTTTGTTTGTGCACAGGTTATCTCAAAAGTTGAGGACAGATCCAGATGAAGTTGGTAGACAGGTTCGTCTGTGACAAGGATGAACATGATTAGATTTTGGTGAAGATCCGGATCCGGATCCAACTACTAGAATGTTTTAAGTGTTCTTCACCATTGAGAGATTGGCCAAAAACAATATTATAGCACGATTTCTCAAAAAGTTTGGATGGAATTCGGATGAAACTTGGTGGATAAGGCGGTGTGTGTGACCATGACAAATTGATTCGAATTTGGGTGAAGATCCAGATTCCGGATCCGGCTATGAGAATTTAAAAGTGATTCTTCACCAGTGAGAGATAGGTCTCAAAACCGAATATAGCACGATATCTTAAAAAATGTATTGGGCCAGATATGTTCTCGTAGGTCAGGCATTCGGGGCAGAGGTATGTGCTCTACCGAGTACCCTTCTAGTTTTTTTTGTTACATATTCGAGGACTCATGGGAGAGCTAGTTCACTGAACGGATCAGGACATAACAGACAAGAACAGGATGCAAAACATGCATGCATTGGGGTAGGACAAGATGGATACACACACCAGCATGGGCGGTTTAAAATAGTTTGTATTCAGATTTGTTTTTCATGCTGCAAACTAATAACATTTTTTCACCTCCTCCTTCTTCCTTCCCTCTCTTTCCCTCTCCCCAAATTATCAATCTCAACTGGCATGCTTGATTGAGGAATTTGCTCTCTAAGAAATACTTTTAAAATTGCTTTGGGAACATCTGTTAACCGTCATTAGACTCTTATAAGGAGCATACTAAAGGTCCACACTTGTGAAAGTGAGGACTTTTACGATGCTCCTCATAAAGCTACTTTTGCTATGCTCCTCATAAGCTACTTTTGGTATGCCTCTCTTCATAAAACAGGAATTTCCCCTTGCAACCACAAGTCATTTAAAAAATAATCGCAAACATAGGGGAAAACTGCGGGTGCCATTTGGAAACATTGGTGGAATGGAACATCTTTTGCAGCAAATTTCCTCAGCCAATGATCATTTTTACTATTACAAGGAATATAAATAACGTGGATGGAGGATATCACTGAGCCCATCGATGCCTATGCTTTACCAATTCACTTCCCATCGCCAGTTTATTTTACTATTGTTTCACTTAAGGGCGTTGTGAAAGCGGGAAAAACATTGGGGCAGGCACTGAGCCATCACCAGGCTTTTATGTTTAAACAACTATGGCTGCCGAACCACGTGACGATGACGACATCAATGTGTTTCCCCCATACAATTTAGCCCGCAGATGACCATCCAAATTTTCATTACTGATCGCGAATAAAGCATTGCACCGATGCCAATTATTGATAGCCATCATAAGTCACCTATGACATATCAAAACAAAATCACACTTGTTTCCCATGGGCTGGGAGTACTTCATATGTGTCAAGTTTTCAATTTTTTTCTATGGAGTGGTTTTGGAGATACAGACATCCAAAGTTTTTTTTTCTTTTCATCCACATGGCTGCCGATACGCATATGACCGTTTGACATCATAATTATAATTCACATACATCTTCCACATAAGATTACATATACTAGTCTTAGCCGACATGCCACAATTTCAATCACATTTCACATACACCATATTCACCAATACCATCCCATATATTCACCACATAATGTGTAATATATATTATACACCACATAAATATCATATCACACTACCAGTATCTGGTACACAGATATATGTCCTATTTCTTCACCACCGAGATTTTTGTCCATTGAAGCTTTATATAATACCGCCAGCTACTACAGGCTATTTTTTCTCATTGCTTTCATTCTCTCTC
>CM068954.1:30910897-30920948 GCA_035128595.1 Eptatretus atami | reverse complement strand
TCACAACCACCTCACCCACGTCCCGGTCCTGCGCGCACACCAACAAACCACAGTGGCGCCATCAAAAAGCAGGACGCTCCTCTATCGCGCCGGAACAACGAACGGAGCGGGGGGTCTTCGCACATGTTCAAAACGCAGCACGGAGCTTCCGGGCGTTCGCCAGCCAACGCACCACGAGTCCCGCTTTCGCGCACGCCAGAAACGAATGACGAGTTCGACGTTCCGCGATGCTGCAAAACGCAGACGATTCACGGGGTCGTTCGCCATGCGCAAACGCACACGATTCCCGGCGTTCCGCACGCGCAAACGAACGACGAAGTTTCGGGTCTTCGCGCACCGCGCAGAACGACAGAGCAGTCAGGGCTCCGCGGCACGTGCGCGGCACAACACGAGATTTCGTGTCCGCATGCAAAAAACGCCAACCCAATCGCCCTCCAATTCCGCATACCACCTGCCCGCCATGCACACCCACGCACAGACCCCCCGTCCCCAGAACTGGCTCTTGGCTGTTGCGCTTCCTTACATCCCGCGCGAAAAGCACCAGACACCTCGAAACAACTCGTCTGCGTTCAGCCGAACCTCGCCGCCCGCCGTCGCGCGAACGACCCCGACTCTGATGCGTTTGCGCATGCCCTGCCCCACCGCCCAAAAACACAAGCGGACAGTTTCCGCCGCGGAATCGTGCTGCGTTTTGCAACAGTGCGCAACACCCCGAACATCGTCAATTCTCTTCGCGCGTGCGCGAAGCGACCACGGGATCTACTCTGGCGCGCGCAGCGAAAACGCACACGAGTTCGGGTCGTTCCGCATGGCCGCAAAACCCACACGATCCCGGTCGTCGCCACGCGCAAACGACGACGAGATCGGGGTCGTTCGCGATGTGCCAAACGCGCACGAGTTCCGGTCGTTCGCCCATTGCCGAATGCCGCAACGACCAACCCCTCACAACCCACTGTCCCGCTCGAGCGTTTTGACGTCCGCATCGCCACGCCACCAGACAACGACGAGTTTCGTCCGACGCGCATGGCAAACGCAGAGGATGCCGGTTCGTCGCGCATGCGCAAACGCACCCACGAGTTCCCTGTCGACGCCACGCCGCAGAACGACCACAGTTCGGGTCGTGCCGAAGGGCAAAACGCAGACACCGCATTCGCCACCGCAGAACGAACACGACGTTCAGGGCGCCCGGCAAAACGCTAAGGACGCGAGTTCCAGGCCGCCTTCGCCGCTGTGCAAAACGCCACACGATTGATTTCGGACGATCGGATTCGCGCGTCACGCCCCGAACGAGACACTAACGGGCCTCGCGTAGTGCCCAACGCAGACGAGTTCGGGTCGTCCGCATGTCAAAAACGCAGACGAGTTCCCCCCCTACCGCCCCGCGTATCACACCCCCCCGGAACTCCCAGGCGTCGCTGCGATCGCAAACGCACAGATTCCCGTGTCGTTCGCGCACGCGCAGATAACTACGGGTATTGGTGCGTCGCCGATTGCGCAAACGCAACCACGATTTCCGTGTCGCGCTTACCAGCCAGCATGCAAACGACATTTCGGGTCTTCCGCATGTGCAAGAAACGCAGGGAGAGTTCGGGGTCGTTCCGCATGCGCAAACGCACCACGAGTTCCCGTGTCGTCTCGCACCGCGCTGAACGAACGAACAGAAGAGTGTTTTTTTTCAGATTTTTTTTTCGCGTTCGCGCAGCAAAAGGCCGCCATCCCCGGCTCGGGTCCACATCCGGGCTCCTGCGTTTGCAACCATGCACGACGACCCCCGAAACGCCCAAACGTCGCCCCACGACTGCGTTTGGCCCCCGATTCCATCCGCAGTGCGCAGAAACAGACGCGAAGTTCTCGTGCCGGCATACGGTACCCCAACAGACGCAAACGATCCTCGTCATGTCTTCTGCGCCGTTTCTGCGCACGCGCAGAACGGAACGACAGTTCTGGCGCGCGCTTAGCAAACGGAGCATTCGGGCTCCGGCACTGCGGCAAACGCACCCGATCCCTGGTCCCTCGCGCCACTGCAAACAAAACGCCAGTCGCGTACTTCGCGACATGCAAAACGCGACGAGTTCCGGCGTCTCTCCGCCCCGGTAAGCGCAACGCACCACGAGCCCGTCGTTCGCCACGCTGCAAACGACCGACGATTCGTCTCCGCATGGTCAAACGCAGGACGAGTCGAGTCTTCGCCAGCGCAAACGCACCACAATTCCCGTGTACTCTTCCGCTGGCGACGGCGCAATAGCGAACGACCGTGGAGTTTGCGGCGGTCCGTCCGTCGGATGCAAAAACCGCAAGACCATCTACGCTCGCGCACTGCAACGAACCGACGAGTTCGGGGTCGTCGCGCACTGGCAAAACCAGCGATCCGGGGTAACGTTTCGCGCCGCAGCACGCAAACGCACCACGCAGTCCCTGTCCCCTCCCCGACAGCGCAACGATCGTGCACCGAACGACGTTTTCGTGTGTCCGTTGCTCGCCAGTGCAAAAACGCAGGACGAGTTTCGGGGTGCGTTCGCGCGTTCGCTAACAACGCACCACATTTCCCTCGCGTGACCTTCGCGCACGCGCAGAACGAAACGACGATCGGTCGTTCGCGCATGTGCAAAAACGCAGTGCGCAGGTCGCTCGGGGTATCGTTTCCGGACCCCCCCGGCGACAAAACCTGCGTCACCACGCGTCTGCGTGTCTGCGGTCCCACGCGCCAGACTAAACGACGACGCAGTTGTCGGTCGTTCCCAGCGCTCATGTGCAAAACGCGTACGATAGCTTCCGAGGGTCGTTCGCCAGGCGCAAACGCACCACGGTCCCCCCGATCGCAGCACGACAACACGGTCCAAAAGAGACGATTCGGGTCGTTCGACTCCCATGTGCAAAACGCAATGTATCGAGTTCCGGGGTCGTTCGTCGCGGCTGCCAATGACGCTGCAAACGCAATGCCCACGCGCGAGGAACGCTCCCCCGCCCTGGCGTTGCGCCACGCGCAGACGGACGAAACATACGAAGTCTCGTGGCTGCGTCGCGCACTGCAAAACGTCACTCAGGCAACGTATTTCCGGGGGTCTTGCGCGCTGCAAGAGCCCGAGCACAGGAGCCCTGGGCTCGTTCGCGCATGCGCACGCGACCAGGAACCCCGAAATACCGTGACATTTTACGCTGCGAGCTTCGCCGGCGGGCAGTCGATCTGACCACTGGGAACTCATTGTCGTTGGCGTTGCCTCATGCAAGGCGACGACCACGGGACTCCGGGCGTGATATTTTGCGCAGCAGGCTCGACGACACCCCGGAAAACTCGTTCCTTGCCTTTAACATGCGCGAACGACCCGAAAACTGTCGTTCTTCTGCGCATGCCGATCACGACCCCGGGAACTCGTTTTCGCCGTGCGTCTCCGCATATGCCTGGGAATAAACAACGGACCCCCCGTGATACTCCGTGCGTTTTGGCCATGCGCGAACGATCCCACCGAAATCTCGACGTATCGTTCTGCCTCGTTCGTTCTTTTCTGCGTTTCCGAATCGTCTCTCCGCGCACACGTACGGCGAACGACCACGCCGGAACTCGTAAGGTCGTTTGCGCTCTGCAGATGCGCCACGACCCCCAAACTCGTCCTGCGTTTTCACCATGCGCAAACGACCCCCGGAAACTCTCGTTCGTATCCTTGCGCTTAACACTCTCGATCTCCTTCATATTTCATTTGTTTGATCTCCTTTTCTCGGATCCCGAACTACCACGGAACTCTGGTTGCGTTTGCGCATCCGAAGACCTCCGCAAACTCGTCCTGCGTTGCACAATGCGCTAACACCCCCGAAACTCGTCGTTGTTTCTGCGCGTGCGCGAGAGATCGACGACCACAGAACTCGTCTGCCGTTGCGCCATGCGCGAAACACCCCCGGAACTTCCTGCGTGCACATGCGCGAACGACCCCCAACTCATCGTCGTTCTGTCGCGGCGCGAACGACTCACGTAACTCTTGGTGCGTTGCGCATGCGCGAACGACCCCCGGGAACCCCTGCTTTTACTACATCCGACGGACCCCGAACTCGTGCATAATCGTTGGCTTGCGCGTGCCCGAACGACACGGAACTCGTGGTTTTTGTGGTGGGTTTAGCGTTTGCGCGATGTCCGGGGTGATTGACGACCCCGAACTCGCTGGCGTTTTCACATCGCGAACCCCCGAAACGAGTCGTTCGTCGCTGCCGAAACACCGAACTCGTGGCGTTGCGCAATGCGAGAACACCCCCGAATCTCCTCTTTTTGCAGATGCGCTAACGACCCCGAAGACTCTCGTCGTTCTCGCGTTGCCGAACAGACACGGAACTGTGGTGCGTTTGCGCATGCGACGAACGACCCCGAAACTGTCCTTCCTTTTGACATGCGCGAGACGACCCGAAAAACTCGATCTTCGTTCTGCGCTGCGCGAACGACCCCGGAAACGCGGGGCGTTTGCGCATGCGCGAAACGACCCCCGAACTCGTCTGCGTTCTTGCCACAGCGCCAACGCCCCCAAACTGTTCTTCGTTTGCGCGTGCGCGAAACGCACGAACTCTTGCTTCTTGCGCATGCGCCGAACGATTCCCGGACTCGTGCTGCGTTTTGCGCACAGCGCGACACCCGAAACTCTTCGTTCGTTCTGCGCGGCGCGAACGAAACCACGGAACTCGTGGTGCGTTTGCGCATTGCGTCGAACGACCCCGAAATCGTCCGCTTTGCACATGCGCGAACACCCCCGAAACTCGTCTTCTTCTGCGCGTCGCGAACGACACTGGAACTCTCTGCGTTGCGCATGCACGAACGAACCCCCGGAACTCTCCTGCGTTTGCACATGCGGCGAACGACCCCGAAACTCGTCGTTCGTCTGCGCGTGCCGAACGACCACCGGAACTCGTGTGCCGTTGCGCTGCGAACACCCGCAAACTCGTCACTGCGTTTGCACCTGCAGCTAACTACCCCCGAAAACTCGGCGTTCGTATCTGCGCGTGCGGCAACGACCCGGAACTCTGCTGCGTTCCATGCGCGAACGACCCCGGAACTCTGTGCTTTTGCACTCGCGACGACCCCCAAAAACCTCGTCGTTCTTTCTGCGCGTGCCGAACGACCACGGTAATTCGTGGTGCGTTGCATCATTGCGCGAACGACCCCAAACTCGCCTGCATTTTGCACATGCGCGAACGCCCCCGAAACTCGCGTTCTTCTCGCGTGGCGAACGACCCCGGAACTCGTGGTGCGTTTGCGCATGCGCGAACGACCCCCGACCTCGTGCTCGTTTGCAAATGCTGACGACCCCGAAACTCCTCGTTCCGTCCTGCGCGTGCGCGAACGACCACGGAATGCATGGGCGTTGCGGAGCCCACGAAAACGACCCCCGAACTCGTTCCAGCTGCCTTACACAGTCGTCGAACTACCCCGAAACTCGATCGTCGTCTGCGTCGGCGCGAACGACCACGGAATTCTGGTCTTTGCGCATGCGCCCTTCGCGACGACCCCCGAAACTCCGGCTTCCGGCAAACCATTCACCATCCCTGTCTCGGTTGTTCTCGTTCACATGCAGCGATAATCGCGCACACTGCCCGAAAGACTCACGCCTTCGCATGACACCGCGAAACGAAATACCGCAGCCGCGGCCCTCTCATGCCAGCGTTCGCGCGTCCGCGAATCGACACGGTCATTAATCTGCGTGCGTGCCGATAAATTGCGCCAATTGCCGCGAACGACCCCCGAAACTCGTCCTGCGTTTTGCACCATGCGCGAACCCTCGGACGCCCCGAACTCTCACGTTCGTTGTGGCGCCCGTCGCGAACGACCACGGAACTCTGGCGTGCCGTCCGTCTTGTGCCGCACCTCGCGGCGAACGCAAAACGACAGCCAAGGCCCCACGACGCCTCGCTCTCTCCCGGAACTCCGTCCCCCTGCCGGCAAAGGAAGCCCAAGAGCGTCACCACACATCGGGCTTCCGCCGCTTGATGGCACCAAATGCGCGACGAACCGGACCCTCGCCCGAACTCGTCCTGCGTTTTGCACATGGCGCGAACGACCCCGACAACTCGTCGTGTCGTTCTGGCGCTTTGAGTCGGTTTGCGGAACGACGACCAGACACGTGTGCGGTTTTGCGCATGCTGTGGAAAACACCCCCGGAACTCGTCCTGCTTGCACATGCCGAACGGACCCCCCGAACTCGTCGTCGTTCTGGCTGTTCTTGCAACGACCACGCGAACTCGGGTGGCATTTGCGGATCCGATAACGGACCCCCGAAACTCGTCCTGCGTTTTCACAGCGGAACGACCCCCGAAATCTCGTCCGTTCGTTCTGCGCTGCGCGACACCACGGGAACTCGTGGTGCGTGTTGCGCATGGCGCGAAAACGACCCCTGAAACTCGTCGCTGCGTTTTGCACATGCGCGAACGACCGCCCAAAACTCGTGTCGTTCTGGCGCGGCGCGGAGCGACCCGGAACTCGATGGTGCGATTGCGCAGCAGGGAACGACCCCCGTACTCGTGTCCTGCGTCTTGACAGCCGCACGACCCCCCGAAATTCTTCGTTCGTTCTGCGCGCGTCTGCGAATCCGCCACGGGAACTCGTGCTGCGATTTGCCGCCATCGCGAACGCCCCCGGAACTCTGCTGCTTTATCACAGGCGACGACCCCCGAACTGCGTTCCGTTCTGCGCGGCAAAAGCACGCCCACGAATCACAGGAACTCGTGGTGCGTTCGCATGCCCGATAGCGACCCCGAAAACGCGTCCTGCGTTATTGCAAATGCGCCCGAAACGACCCCCGAAACTCACGATACCTTCGTTACTACGACTGCCGCGAGAAACGACACGGGAACCGTGCTGCGTTCTCATCGCGAAAACGACCCCGGCTCTTCGGCTTTTGACACATCGCGAACGACCCCGAAACTCATCTTCGTTGCTTCGCGTGCGCGATTACGACCACGGAACTCGTGTAGCGTTGCCCCATCGAACGAACGCACCACACCGACACTCGTCCATCGACTTTGCACATGCGCAACGACCTCCGAAACTCTCGTTCGCATTTCCTCCGTTGCGCGACAGTCACGGAAACTCTGTGCGTTTGCGTATGCACGCGAACACCCCCCGAACGCGTGTCCCCTGCGTCATGTGCACTGCGCGAGACACCCCCGAACTCGTCGTTCTCTGCGCGGCGCGAACGACCACGGAACTCGTGTCGCCCGCTTCCTTGCGCATGCTGCGAGCCACGACCCCCAACTCGTCGCCCTGCGGTTTGCCCATTCTTTATAAGGTCAATTACAACCATAATGACCCCAATTATACCCTAAATCATTCATATCTACCCCCATTCTATTCGTCATACAAGACATACGCCTTCTTAAATAAAAATCATCTTTCAAGAATCGAACTAGTGAATTCTGTATGATCTGAGATAAAAAGATCAACCCCGACGTTTGTTATACCTTGAGATAACCCCCGCCGACCATATTTATTGCAAGTACTCTTCCTCTCAGTGATGAATAAATCACTTATTAGCCTCGACCCAAAGTCATTGCCGCTAACGCGGGCCGAACCGACCTTGCTAATTTTCTGAGAGTATTTAAATACAGGCGATTTTGACCTATTAATACCTTTCTTGGTTATATTAATTTTATTCGTTCAGCCTTGCCTTTTTAAATAAATTGTGATCATCGACATCAATATTCCAGTTCTTGCGTGACATGCTAACTACACCCGAACAAGATAGAAACTACGCATTCCCTTATCCAACTCGATAACAGTACCACCTATTATATTAGATTGACGAAGCCAGAACCAATGTCATAAAAAAAACCTATAATTTGGCTGAGTGACCAACTAACAGCAAATATAGACAAATTGCACCAACAACACTTGAATTAACCCTGTCTTTCCCCGACTTGTAAATTCCCTGATAAAGTACCATTCTTAAGATATTTCATGACTTCAAACAGTGGTTCGGTAGAGCCAGACCAGACTATCAAATAATATTTGTCCCCGACTATTTAAAATACAAACCCAATGAAGAACCTTTTCCCATGTATTATCTTCTAGAGTTCATACTAGATATAAAAAATAATATTCTTTGTATGTTTAGACACATTTGTTAATTCATCTCTCATACAAATAACCACATCATGAATTTATAATTTCTTACAATATTTGACAAGTTCTAAATTTGATGTTGTATTCTTTCCAAATCCTTTAAACCACTCATTAATGCTCATTTATTTATTAGAAAGATATAATCCGGATTACCCTTTAGTTAATTTTACACCTGCTTGTGCACTAAGAAGAAAGCATATCCCAACTAACAATCTCGCTTTATCAGGCAGTACTTTCAAGTTTTTTACACCGCAAAAAACTCACACGTAAAACACCACCCATCCCCTCCACGCGTAACCATTCGTCTTTCTATTCCACCCCCAAAAGCTCCTCGAACGACCCTAGTAGAGACCTTCCTTCGTCCCATTGTTCTCCCCTTTGAGCCTCGTCGCAGCCCAACGACAGCCGTGAGAGCCTTCCTCGCTGGTCTGCCGTATTTCGCGTTCCGCAGTTTCACCGCTGTCTGACAATACCACCCTGTCACATCTCGAACCGCACTACAACCAGCAAATAAAAGAATTAGAAATGGGAGACAAATCCTTCCACGCCCTCTTTGTTGGAAATAATTTCGTTCAACCATTCCTATTCCTTAAATTTTTATCAGCTGAGCCTCGAGCGATATCCGCGTCTGTCCGTCACACCTCAATGCTTTAACCTTTCTCTAGCGTAGCATCTAACAAAGCGATTAATGCTACTTTAACTTGCCTGCCTTTCTCTAGAAACGAATCTTACCCCGAAACTCGTCGTATCGTTCTGCACCTATAGACGTTAATCCCCCTGGTGTCCGAACAAGGCTTTTGATTGAGTCCCCGTTTGATCCACGCCACAAGATCCGATAGTTTACCGAATGATGATAATTGATATAACCCAACCGACCACACCCACGTGTAAGGCCGAACTCGTATCTTTCGGGTGACGCTCATTTATTTAAACATATATCCGACCTTAGCTGAGACTAATCAGTACCGCCGACCAATCTATAACTGTCCTCTCCTCCCGTGTGAGAATTTACTCTTTGCTCTTCCCAAAAGCCCACACTCATCATAGCTCATCAACTTCTTCACTTCTCTCCTCTTTCAATAGTCCCCTGGCCTAGGGAAGATCAACTTCGATTGTAGACTTTTATAGTTTCCTTTTGAGGCACTCAGTTCTAACAACCTCATAGATGAGTAAATGCATACGAACCTTGAAAATTACACTAAGCTGAAAGTCATATCCAAAAATACCCGTTTCTTTCCCCGCCGAAACTCATGTCCCCATACTTTCACACACCTTTGTGTAAGACTTGTATGCCATTCAGCATAAGTCATTTTTTTCCAATTATATTTCCAATCTCCTCTCGTTCGGTGTCAAGTATCGACAATGTTCCATCGATAAGAAACACGAAGTTGTTTCCTTTACTGGACATTATGCGATCGTCACCATGCAGCCATACTTACTGAGTCAACCATAACCCAGTCCCGCCCCGCTGGGTTTTTACCACCTGTAGACACCCGCCTCGTGCCACAGTATCGCCTCGGCCTCCTTCCAGAACACCCAAATTCCACTGCCGTCTTGATAAAATGTGCTTTGGTTATAGAGCGATACTAAACGAATGACCATTTGACACCTCTTCTTTTCCGAAGTTATGATACACTGATGCGTTCTTGAGCTCCCAGTCGAATACACCTTATCAACATTTCCTGTTTCTTTTTTTTCTTTTTTCTTCTTCTTTAAGATTAGGAGTAATTCACTAATAACCCAACCTATCTTCATCAATTACGAAATTTATTCTGCCTCACACACCAAGTGCTACTACCAGACACCAAAAAGTAATCTATTTTCATTATCATTCCTTTGCAGTTGAAATCTAATTTTAAGACCATATATAACTTTATCATGATCTCAAAATCCAAATATACTGTTGCGGATCCGGGGTGGCAGGATTCTCACCCGACTCTTGGCGCCACCCTCACCACC
>CM068954.1:30887248-30902800 GCA_035128595.1 Eptatretus atami | reverse complement strand
CAACTTTTTGTTCTGCATCACTATTCTGAAGCGAAAACGTGTGATTCATTGAATAGTGAGTATTTTAGCTTCAAATTCACGCAAAAATGCTCAATTAACCCTAAAACAAGCTTTTTAAACCAAAACAAAAGCATTGTCTGACTCAACTTTTTGTTCTGCATCACTATTCTGAAGCGAAAACGTGTGATTTATTGAAAATAGTGTGTATTTTAGCTTCAAATTCGCGCAAAAAAATGCTCAAATTACCCTAAAACAAGCTTTTTAAACCAAACAAAAGCATTGTCTGGCTCAACATTTTGTTCTGCTTCACTATCTGAAGCGAAAATGTGTGATTTCATTGAAATAGTGAGTATTCCTAGCTCAAATTCGCGGCAAAAAATGCTCAAATTACCCTAAAACCAGCTTTTTAAACCAAACAAAAGCATTGTCTGACTCAACTTTTTGTTCAGCATCACTATTCTGAAGCGAAAACGTGTGATTTCATTGAAATAGTGAGTATTCTAGCTTCAAATTCGTGAAAAAAATGCTCAAATTACCCTAAAACAAGCTTTTTAAACCAAACAAAAGCATTGTCTGGCTCAACATTTTGTTCTGCTTCACTATTCTGAAAGCGAAAATGTGTGATTTCATTGAAATAGTGAGTATCTAGCTTCAAATTCGCGCAAAAAATGCTCAAATTACCCTAAAAACCAGCTTTTAAACCAAACAAAAGCATTGTCTGACTCAAACTTTTTGTTCAGCATCCACTATTCTGAAGCGAAAACGTGATTTCATTGAAATAGTGAGTATTCTAGCTTCAATTCGTGCAAAAAAATGCTCAAATTACCCTAAAACAAGCTTTTAAAACCAAACAAAAAGCATTGTCTGACTCAACTTTTGTTCTGCCATCACTATTCTGAAGCGAAAACGTGTGATTTCATTGAAATAGTGAGTATTCTAGCTTCAAATTCGCGCAAAAAAAATGCTCAAATTACCCTAAAACAAGCTTTTAAACCAAACAAAAGCATTGTCTTACTCAACTTTTTTGTTCTGCATCACTATCTGAAGCGAAAACGTGTGATTTCATTGAAATAGTGAGTATTCTCGCTCAAATTCGCGCAAAAAAATGCTCAAATTACCCTAAACAAGCTTTTTAAACACACAAAAAGCATTGTCTGACTCAACTTTTTGTTCTGCATCACTATTCTGAAGCGAAAACGTGTGATTTCATTGAAACTAGCATAAGCCGCGCTCTGCGCGACAATGTTGGGGTGGGTGTGTTTGAGAAGGAACTGATGCAGAGTATCAGTAGTAATTTTACTTTAATGCAGTAAGTGAATACGATTTCACTGTTTCAGAACCATTTTATTTAGTTTTTTTATAACCATGTGCACTCATATGGGTCTTTGAGATAATGTAAGCCGAATATCACGTTACTCGAGCGCAAGAACAAAGTCGAAGATAGCGCGACATGAAAGCACAAACTCGAAATAATATATAAGATAGTGAGTATTCTAGCTTCAAATTCGCGCAAAAAATGCTCAAATTACCTAAAACAAGCTTTTTAAGCCAAACAAAAGCATTGTCTGACTCAACTTTTTTGTTCGGCATCACTATTCTGAAGCGAAAACGTTGTGATTTTATTGAAATAGTGAGTATTTTAGCTTCAAATTCGCGCAAAAAAATGCAAAATTGCTCAAATGAGCAAAAAAAATGCTCAAATTAACCCGAAAACAACTTTTTACACCAAACAAAAGCATTGTCTGACTCAACTTTTTGTCTGCTTCACTATCTGAAGCGAAACGTGTGATTTCATGAAATAGTGAGTATCTACTTCAAAATTCGCGCAAAAATGCTCAAATTATCCTAAAACAAGCTTTTTAAACCAAACAAAAGCATTGTCTGGCTCAATTTTGTTCTGCTTCACTATTCTGAAGCGAAAATGTGTGATTTCATTGAAATAGTGAGTATTCTAGCTTCAAAATTCGCGCAAAAAATGCTAAAATTACCCTAAAACTAGCTTTTTAAAACCAAACAAAAGCATGTCTGACTCACCTTTTTGTTCTGTCATCACTATTCTGAAGCGAAAACGTGTGATTTCGTTGAAATAGTGAGTATTCCGCTTCAAATTCGGCAAAAAAATTCTCAAATTACCCCTAAAAAAGCTTTTTAAGCCAAACAAAAGCATTGTCGACTCAACTTTTTGTTCTGCATCACATTCTGAAGGGAAAACGTGTGATTTCATTGAAATAGTGAGTATTCTAGCTTCAAATCGTGCAAAAAATGCTCAAATTACCCTAAAACAAGCTTTTAAACCAAAACAAAAGCATGTCTTAATCAACTTTTTGTTCTGCATCACTATTCTGAAGCGAAAACGTGTGATTTCATTGAATAGTGATATTCTAGCTTAAATTTCGCGCAAAAAAAATGCTCAAATTACCCGAAAACAAGTTTTTCAACCAAACAAAAGCATGTGTGACTCAACTTTTTGTTCTGCATCATTATTCTGAAGCGAAAACGTGTGATTCATTGAAATAGTGAGTATTCTACTTCAAATCGCGCAAAAAAAATGCAAAATTGCTCAAATGAGAAAAAAAAATGCTCAAATTACCCTAAAACAAGCTTTTTTAAGCCAACAAAAGCATTGTCTGACTCAACTTTTGTTCTGCATCACTATTCTGAAGCGAAAACGTGTGATTTCATTGAAATAGTGAGTAGTTAGCTTCAAATTCGCGCAAAAAAAATGCTCAAATTACCCTAAAACAAGCTTTTAAGCCAAATAAAAGCATTGTCTGACTCAACTTTTGTTCTGCATCATTATTCTGAAGCGAAAACGTGTGATTTCATTGAAATAGTGAGTATTCTAGCTTCAAATTCGCGCAAAAAAAATGTTCAAATTACCCTAAAACAAGCTTTTAAACCAAACAAAAGCATTTGCATGACTCAACTTTTTGTTCTGCATCACTATTCCTGAAGCGAAAACGTGTGATTTCATTGAAATAGTGAGTATTCTAAGCTTCAAATTCGCGCAAAAAATGCTCACATTACCCTAAAAACAAGCTTTTTTAAACCAAACAAAAGCATTGTCTGATCAAGTTTTGTTCTGCATCACTATCTGAAGCGAAACCTATGATTCATTGAAATAGTGAGTATTCCAGCTTCAAATTCAACGCAAAAAAATGCTCAAATTACCCTAAAACAAGCTTTTAAAACCAAAAAAAGCATTGTCTGATCAACTTTTTGTTCGCATCACTATCTGAAGCGAAAACGTGTGATTTCATTGAAATAGTGAGTATTTTAGCTTCAATTCGTGCAAAAAATGCTCAAATTACCCTAAAACAAGCTTTTTAAACCAAACAAAGCATTGTCTGACTCAACTTTTTGTTCTGCATCACTATTCTGAAGCGAAAACGTGTGATTTCATTGAATAGTGAGTATTCTAGCTTAAAATTCGCGCAAAAAAATGCTCAAATTACCCTAAAAACAACTTTTACAACCAAACAAAAGCATTGTCTGACTCAACTTTTTTGTTCTGCATCATTATTCTGAAGCGAAAACGTGTGAATTTCATTGAAATAGTGAGTATTCTAGCTTCAAATTCGTGCAAAAAATGCTCAAAATTACCCTAAACCAAGCTTTTTAAGCCAAACAAAAGCATTGTCTGACTCAACTTTTTGTTCTGCATCACTATTCTGAAGCGAAAACGTGTGATGTCATTGAAATAGTGAGTATTCTAGCTTCAAATTCGCACAAAAAAAATGCTCAAATTACCTAAAACAAGCTTTTAACCAAACAAAAGCATTGTCTGAGTCAACTTTTTGTTCTGCATCACTATTCTGAAGCGAAAACGTGTGATTTCATGGAAATGTGAGTATTCTTCAAATCTGCGCAAAAAAAATGCTCCAATTACCCTAAAACAAGCTTTTTAAACCAAGCAAAAGCATTGTCTGACTCAACTTTTGTTCTGCATCACTATTCTGAAGCGAAACGTGTGATTTTATTGAAATAGTGAGTATTTAGCTTCAAATTCGCGCAAAAAATGCAAAATTGCTCAAATGAGCAAAAAAATGCTCAAATTACCCGAAAACAACTTTTTACACCAAACAAAAGCATTGTCTGACTCAACTTTTGTTCTGCTTCACTATTCTGAAGCTAAAACGTGTGATTTCATTGAAATAGTGAGTATTCTAGCTTCAAATTCGCGCAAAAAATGCTCAATTATCCTAAAACAAGCTTTTTAAACCAAACAAAAGCATTGTCTGGCTCAACTTTTGTTCTGCTTCACTATTCTGAAGCGAAAATGTGTGATTTCATTGAAATAGTGAGTATTCTAAGCTTCAAATTCGCGCAAAAAATGCTAAAATTACCCTAAAACTAGCTTTTAAACCAGACAAAAGCATTGTCTGACTCACCTTTTGTTCTGCATCACTATTCTGAAGCGAAAACGTGTGATTTCGTTGAAATAGTGAGTATTCTCGCTTCAAATTCGTGCAAAAATTCTCAAATTACCCTAAACAAGCTTTTTAAGCCCAACAAAAGCATTGTCTGACTCAACTTTTGTTCTGCATCACTATTCTGAAGGGAAAACGTGTGATTTCATTGAAATAGTGAGTATTCTAGCTTCAATTCGTGCAAAAAATGCTAAATTACCCTAAAACAAGCTTTTAAACCAACAAAAGCATTGTCTTAATCAACTTTTGTTCTGCATCACATCTGAAGCGAAAAACGTGTGATTCATTGAAATAGTGAGTATTCAGCTTAAAATTCGCGCAAAAAATGCTCAAATTACCCGAAAACAAAGTTTTTCAACCAAACAAAAGCATTGTGTGACTCAACTTTTGTTCTGCATCATTATTCTGAAGCGAAAACGTGTGATTTCATTGAAATAGTGAGTATTCTAGCTTCAAATTCCGGCAAAAAAATGCAAAATTGCTCAAATGAGCAAAAAATGCTCAAATTAACCCTAAAACAGCCTTTTAAGCCAAACAAAAGCATTGTCTGACTCAACTTTTGTCTGCATCACTATTCTGAAGCGAAAACGTGTGATTTCATTGAAATAGTGAGTAGTCTAGCTCAAATTCGCGCAAAAAAAATGCTCAATACCCTAAAACAAGCTTTTTAAGCCAAATAAAAGCATTGTCTGACTCAAGTTTTTGTTCTGCATCATTATTCCTGAAGCGAAAACGTGTGATTTCATTGAAATAGGTGAGTATTCTAGCTTCAAATTCGCGCAAAAAAAATGTTCAAATACCCTAAAACAGCTTTTAAACCAAACAAAAGCATGCATGACCAACTTTTTGTTCTGCATCACTATTCTGAAGGCGAAAACGTGTGATTTCATTGAAATAGTGAGATTCTAGCTTCAAATTCGCGGCAAAAAATGCTCACATTACCTAAAACAAGCTTTTTAAACCAAAACAAAAGCATTGTCTGACTCAGTTTGTTCTGCATCACTATCTGAAGCGAAAACCATGATTTCATTGAAATAGTGAGTATTCCAGCTTCAAATTCACGCAAAAAATGCTCAATTACCCTAAAACAAGCTTTTAAACCAAAAAAAGCATTGTCTGACTCAACTTTTTGTTCTGCATCACTATTCTGAAGCGAAAACGTGTGATTTCATTGAAATAGTGAGTATTTTAGCTTCAAATTCGTGCAAAAAATGCTCAAATTACCCTAAAAACAAGCTTTTTAAACCAAACAAAAGCATTGTCTGACTCAACTTTTTGTTCTGCATCACTATTCTGAAGCGAAAACGTGTGATGTCATTGAAATAGTGAGTATTCTAGCTTCAAATTCGCACAAAAAAAATGCTCAATTACCTAAAAACAAGCTTTTAAACCAAACAAAAGCATGTCTGAAGTCAACTTTTTGTTCTGCATCAACTATTCCGAAGCGAAAACGTGTGTTTCATGGAATATGAGTATTCTTCAAATTCGCGCAAAAAAAATGCTCCAATTACCCTAAAACAAGCTTTTTAAAAACCAGCAAAAGCATTGTCTGACTCAACTTTTGTTCTGCATCACTATTCTGAAGCGAAAAACGTTGATTTCATTGAATAGTGAGTATTCTAGCTTCAATTCATGCAAAAAATGCTCAAATTACCTAAAACAAGCTTTTTTACCACAAACAAAAGCATGTCTGAACTCAATCTTTTTGTTCTGCATCACTATTCTGAAGCGAAACCTATGATTTCATTGAAATAGTGAGTATTCTCGCTCAAATTCGGCAAACAAATTCTCATTTACCATAAAACAAGCTTTTTAAACCAAACAAAAGCATTGGTCTGACTCAACTTTTTGTTCTGCATCACTATTCTGAAGCGAAAACGTGTGATTTCATTGAAATAGTGAGTATCTAGGCTTCAAATTCACCGCAAAAAAAATGCTCCAAAATTACCGCTAAAACAAGCTTTTTTAAACCAAACAAAGCATTGTCTGACAACTTTTTGTTCTGCATCACAAATTCTGAAGCGAAAACGTGTGATTTCATTGAAATAGGAGTATTCTAGCTTCAAATTCGCGCAAAAATGCTCAAATTACCTAAAACAAGCTTTTAAAACCAAAGAAAGGCATTGTCTGACTCACTTTTTGTTCTGCATCACTATTCTGAAGCGAAAACGTGTGATTTCATGAAATAGTGAGTATTCCAGCTTCAAATTCGCTCAAAAAAATGCTCAAATTACTAAAACAGGTTTTTAAACCAAAAAAAAAGCATTGTCTGACTCATCTTTTTGTTCTGCATCACTATTCTGAAGCGAAAACGTGTGATTTCATTGAAAATGTGATTATCCTAGCTTCAAAATTCCGCGCAAAAAATGCTCAAATTACGCCTAAAACAAGCTTTTAAACAAAATAAAGCATTGGCTGACTCAACTTTTTGTTCTGCATCCACTATTGCTGAAGCGAAAACGTGTGATTGCATGAAATAGTGAGTATATCTTGCTTCAAATTCGCGCAAAAAAATGCTCAAATTACCTAAAACAAGCTTTTAAAACCAAACAACAAGCATTGTCTGATCAAGTTTTGTTCTGCATCACTATTCTGAAGCGAAAACGTGAGATTTCATTGAAATAGTTATAATTCTACGCTTCAAATCGCACAAAAAAATTCTCAATTTACCATAAAACAAGCTTTTTAAAACCAAACAAAAGCATTGTCTGACTCAACTTTTTGTTCTGCATCACTACTCTGAAGCGAAAACGTATGATTTCATTGAATAGTGGAGTATTCTAGCTTCAAATCCGCGCAAAAAAATGCTCAATTACCCTAAAACAAGCTTCTTAAACCCAAACAAAAAGCATTGTCTGACTCAACTTTTTTGTCCTGCATCACTATTCTGAGCGAAAACGTGTGATTCATTGAATATTGAGTATCGAGCTTCAAATTCACACAAAAAATGCTCAAATTACCCTAAAGAAGCTTTTAAAACCAAATAAAAGCATTGTCTGACTCAACTTTTTGTCCTCATCACTATTCTGAAGCGAAAACGTGTGATTTCATGAAAATAGTGATATTCTAGCTTCAATTTGCGCAAAAAATGCTCAAATTACCTAAACACAGCTTAAATCAAACAAAAGCATTGTCTGACAACTTTTTGTCTGCATCACTATCTGAAGCAAAAACGTGTGATTTCATGAAATAGTGAGTATTCTCGCTTCAAATTCGCGCAAAAAATGCTCAAATTACCCTAAAACAAGCTTTTAAACCAAACAAAGCATTGTCTGACAACTTTTTGTTCTGCATCTCTATCTGAAGCGAAAACGTGGTGATTTCATTGAAATAGTGAGTATCTAACTTCAAATTCGCGCAAAAAATGCTCAAATTACCCTAAAACAAGCTTTTAAACCAAACAAAAAGCATTGTCTGACTCAACTTTTGTTCGTGCATCACTAGCTGAAGCGAAAACGTGTGATTTCATTGAATAGTGAGTAGTCAGCTTCAAATTCACGCAAAAAAATGCTCAAATTCCCACCTAAAACACTTCTTAAACCAACAAAAGCATGTCTGACTCAACTTTTTGTTCTGCATCACTATTCTGAAGCGAAAACGTGGTGATTCATTGAAATAGTGAGTATCTCGGCTTCAAATCGTGCAAAAAAATGCTCAAATTAGACTAAAACAAGCTTTAAACCAAACAAAAGCATTGTCTGACTCAACTTTTTGTTCTGCATCACTATTCTGAAGCGAAAAACGTGTGATTTCTTTGAAATAGTGAGTATCTAGCTTCAAATCGCAAAAAAAATTCTCATATACCAATAAAACAAGCTTTTTAAACCAAATAAAAGCATTGTCTGACTCAACTTTTGTTCTGCATCACTATTCTGAGCGAAAACGTGAGATTTCATGGAAAAGTGAGTATTCTCAAATTCACGCAAAAAAATACTCAAATTACCTAAACAAGCTTTTTAAACCAAACAAAACGCATTGTCTGACTCAACTTTTGTTCTGCATCACTATTCTGAAGTGAAAACGTGCGATTTCATGAAATAGTGAGTTATTCTAGCTTCAAATCGCGCAAAAAAAATGCTCAAATACCCTAAAACAAGCTTCTTAAACAAACAAAAGCATGTCTGACTCAACTTTTTGTTCTGCATCACTATTCTGAAGCGAAAACGTGTGATTTCATTGAAATAGTGAGTATTCTCGCTTCCAAATTCGTGCAAAAAAATGCCAAATTACCCTAAACAAGCTTTTAAACTAAACAAAAGCATTGGTCTGATCAACTTTTTGTTCTGCATCACTATTCTGAAGCGATAACGTGTGATTCATGAAATAGTGAGTAACTAGCTTCAAAATCGTGCAAAAAAATGCTCAAATAACCCTAAAACAAGCTTTTAAACCAAACAAAAGCATTGTCTGACTCAACTTTTTGTTCTGCATCACTATTCTGAAGCGAAAAGTGTTGATTTCGTTGAAATAGTGAGTATTCTCGCTTCAAATTCGTGCAAAAAAAATGCTCCAAATTACCCTAAAACAACTTTTTAAACCAAACAAAAGCATGTCTACTCAACTTTTTGTTCTGCATCACTTACTCTGAAGCGAAAACGATGATTCATTGAAATAGTGAGTAATTCTAGCTTCAATTCGCGCAAAAAAATGCTCAAATTACCCTAAAACAAGCTTCTAAACCAAACAAAACATGTCTGACTCAACTTTTTGTCCTGCATCACTATTCTGAAGCGAAAACGTGTGATTTCATTGAAATAGTGTATTCTAACTTCAATCGTGCAAAAATGCTCAAAATTACCCTAAAACAAGCTTTTTAAACCAACAAAAGCATTGTCTGAACTCACTTTTTGTTCTGCATCACTATTCTGAAGCGAAAACGTGTGATTTCATTGAAATAGTGGAGTATTCCTAGCTTCAAATTCGTGCAAAAAAATGCCTCAAATTACCCTAAAACAAAGCTGTTTAACTAAACAAAGCATTGTCGACTCAATCTTTTTGTTCTGCCACACTATTCTGAAGCGAAAACGTGTGATTCATTGAAATAGTGAGTAATACTAGCTCAAATTCGTGCAAAAAAATGCTCAAATTACCCTAAAACAAGCTTTTTAAAACCAAACAAAAGCATGTCTGACTTCAACTTTTGTTCTCATCACAAACTCTGAAGCGAAAACGTGTGTTTCATGATAGTGAGTATTCTAGCTTCAAATTCGCGCGCAAAAAATGCTCAAATTACCCTAAAACAAGCTTCTTAAACAAACAAAAGCATTGTCTGACTCAACTTTTTGTTCTGCATCACTATTCTGAAGCGAAAAACGTGTGATTTCGTTGAAATAGTGAGTATTCTCGCTTTCAAATTCGTGCAAAAAAATGCTCAAATTACACTAAAACAAGCTTTTTAACCAAACAAAAGCATTGTCTGACTCAACTTTTTGCTCTGCATCACTATCGAAGCGAAAACGTGTGAATTTATTTGAATAGTGAGTTATTCTAGCTTAAATTCGCACAAAAAAATTCTCAATGTTACCATAAAACAAGCTTTTAAACAAACAAAAGCATTGTCTGACCAACTTTTGTTCTGCATCACTATTCTGAAGCGAAAACGTGGATTCATGGAAAAAGTGATATATTCTTCAAATTCACGCAAAAAAATACTCAAATTAAACCTAAACAAGCTTTTAAACAAACAAAAGCATTGTCTGACCAACTTTTTGTTCTGCATCACATTCTGAAGCGAAAACGTGCGATTTCATTGAAAAGTGAGTATTCTAGCTCAAATTCGCGCAAAAATGCTCAAATTACCCTAAAACAAGCTCTTAAACCAAACAAAAGCATTGTCTGACTCAACTTTTGTTCTGCATCCACTATTCTGAAGGCGAAAAACGTGTGATTCATTGAATAGTGAGTATCTAGCTTCAAATCGTGCAAAAAAATGCCAAATTACCCTAAAAACAGCTGTTTAAACTAAACAAAAGCATTGTCTGACTCAACTTTTTGTTCTGCATCACTCATTCTGAGCGAAAACGTGTGATTTCATTGAAATATGAGTATACTAGCTTCAATTCGTGCAAAAAAATGCTCAAATTACCCTAAACAAGCTTTTTAAACCAAACAAAGCAAGTCTGACTCAACTTTTTTTGTTCTGCATCACTATTCTGAAGCGAAAACGTGTGATTTCGTTGAAATAGTGAGTATTCTCGCTTCAAATCGTGCAAAAAAATGCTCAAATTAACCTAAAACAAGCTTTTTAAACCAACAAAAGCATTGTCTGACTCAACTTTTTGTTCTGCATCACTACTCTGAAGCGAAAACGTATGATTTCATTGAAATAGTGAGTATTCCTAGCTTCAAATTTCGCTGCAAAAAATGCTCAAATTACCCTAAAACAAAGCTTCTTAAACCAAACAAAAAGCATTGTCTGACTCAACTTTTTGTCCTGCATCACTATCTGAAGCGAAAACGTGTGATTTCATTGAAATAGTGAGTATTCGAGCTTCAAATTCACAACAAAAAATGCTCAAATTACCCTAAAACAAGCTTTTAAAACCAAATAAAAGCATTGTCTGACTCAACTTTTTGTCCTGCATCACTATTACGAAGCGAAACGTGTGAATTTCATTGAAAATAGTGGAGTATTCCTAGCTTCAAAATTTGCGCAAAAAAGTGCTCAAATTAACCCTAAACAAGCTCTTTTAAAATCAAACAAAACATTGTCGACAAACTTTTGTTCTGGCATCACTATTCTGAAGCAAAAACGTGTGATTCATTTGAAAATAGTGGAGTCTTCTTCGCTTCAATTTCGCGCAAAAAATGCTCAAATTACCACTAAAACAGCTTTTAAACCAAACAAAAGCATTGTCCTGACAAACTTTTTGTTCTGCATCTCTAATTCTGAAGCGAAAAACGTGGTGATTTCATGTAAATATGAGTAATTCAACTTCAAAATTACGCGCAAAAAATGCTCCAAATAACCTAAAACAAGCTTTTTAAACCAACAAACAGCATGTCTGACTCAACTTTTTGATTCTGTCATCACTATGGCCTGAAGCGAAAACGTGGTGAATTTCAATTGACATAGTGATTAGTCAGCTTCAAATTCGCGCAAAAAATGCTCAAATTAACCTAAAAACAAGCTTTCTTAACCAAACAAAAGCATTGTCTGACTCAACTTTTTGTTCTGCATCACTATTCTGAAGCGAAAAGTGGTGATTCATTGAAATAGTGAGTTTCTAGCTTCAAAATCGTGCAAAAAAATGCTCAAATTACCCTAACAAGCTGTTTAAACCAAACAAAAGCATTGTCTTACTCAACTTTTTGGTTTCTGGCAATCACTATTCTGAAGCGAAACGTGTGATTCATTGGAATAGTGGTATACACTTCAAAATTCGTGGCAAAAAAATGCTCAAATTACCCTAAAACAAGCTTTTTAAACCCAACAAAAGCATTGTCTTTACTCAATTTTTGTTCTGCATCACTATTTCGAAAGCGAAAACGTGTGATTTCATTGAAATAGTGAGTATTTTCTAGCTTCAAATTCGTGCAAAATGCTCAAAGATTAACCCTAAAACACGGCTGTTTAAACGCAAACAAAAGCATTGTCTTAACTCAATTTTGTTCTGGCACACTATTCTGAAAGCGAAAAACGTGTGATTTCCATTGAAATAGTGAGTATACTAGCTTTCAAAATTCGTGCAAAAAAATGCTCAAAATTAACCCTAAAACAAGCTTTTTAAACTCAAACAAAAGCATTGTCTTACTCAACTTTTGTTCTGGCATCACTATTCTGAAGCGAAACACCGTTTGATTTCATTGAAATAGTGAGTATACTAACTTCAAATCGTGCAAAAAAAATGCTCAAATTACCCTAAAACAAGCTTTTTTAAACCACAAAAGCATTGTCTACTCAACTTTTGTTCGCATATCACTATTCTGAAGCGAAAACGTGTGATTATCATTGAAATAGTGAGTATACTAGCTTCAAATTCGTGCAAAAAAAATCTCAAATTACCCCCTAAAAAAGCTTTTTAAAGCCAAACAAAAGCATTGTCTTACTCAACTTTTTGTTCTGCATCCACTATTCTGAAGCGAAAACCCGTGTGATTTCATTGAAAATAGTGAGTATTCTAGCTTCAAATTCCACGCAAAAAATGCCTTCAATTACCCTAAATACAAGCTTCCTTAAACCAAACAAAAGCATTGTCTGATTCAACTTTTTGTTCTGCATCATAATTTCTGAACGAAAACGTGTGATTTCATTGAAATAGTGAGTATTGCGTGAACGACCCCGGGAACTCGTGGTGCGTTCTGTGGCAAGCGCGAACGAACCCCCGGGAACTCGTGTGCGTTCCTGTGCAAGCGCGAACGACCCCCGGAACTCGTGGTGCATTCTGCGCATGCGCGAACGATCCCGGACCTCTTGGGGCTTCTGCGCATGCGCGAACGACCCGGAACTCGTGGTGCGTTCTGTGCATGCACGAACACCCGACCTCGTGGTGCGTTCTGCGCATGCGCGAACGACCCGGACCTCGTGCTGCGGTTCTGCGCAATGCGCGAACGAACCCCGGATAGTCGTTGGTGTGTTCTGCGCAATGCGCGAACGACCCCTGGACCTCGTGGGTGTGTTCTGCGCATGCGGAAGACCCCCGGACCTTCGTGGTGGTTTCTGCGCATGCGAGAATAACCCCCGACCTCGCGGTGTGTTTCCTGCGCATGCGTGAACGATCCCCGGACCTGTGGTGTGTTCTGCGCAATGCGCGAACGACCCCCGGACATCGTGGTGTGTTCTGCGCATGCGCGAACGATCGCCGACCATCGTGGGGTGTTCGCGCATGCGCCGAACACCGATCCCCGGACCCTCGTGGTGTGTTCTGCGCAATGCGCGAACGACCCTCCCCCCGACATCGTGGTGTGTTTCTGCGCAATGCGCGAACGATCGCCGGACCCTGTGGTGTGTTCCTGCGCATGCGCGAACGACCCGGCCTTCGGTGGTGTGTTCTGCAGTTTGGCTTTAAACTTTGCCATTCTATTATGGATATCTTCCGTCATGGATGTATGCTCTGCACTATAAGCAGGAGGTCAGAGCCATATCTCGAATATCTGTCCGAACCTGTGACACTGTCTGGCAATCCAGCCTTTTGCTCCATGAAGGGGAAAAGCTTGAAAATGTCAGCACCTTGCGATCCTCATGTGGGGTAACCAACAATTTCTTGTTATGTTTGTATGCCCTCCCCTTCCCCTCTCGCTCTACCAATCTCTTTCATTTTTTCTCCATTTTTGTTTCATCCACAGCTTTCCTTTCTCCTCTTGCTAATGTTTTGAGCTTGTATCCAGCCTTATTCATCCCCTGTGTCTTCTCACATCCCCCCCCCCCATTCCCCCTTTGATCTTATTCTTCTCCTGCCTGTTCTTCCTCAAGTGTCCCTCTGCTAGTCCCTTTACCTGCTGTTGATTGCATTTTCCTCCTTCCATTGTTCTTACTTCTTTTTTATGTAGCTGTCCATTCTGTGTTTATGCCTGTGTTTGCTTAATGGATAGGTGTGGGTGGGTGGGGGGGGGGGGCTTGGGATCCTAGAGTCCTGAGTTCAAAATCCCTGCTTGGCCTGTTGGAATTAAACACCAAGGTGGGGTTGACTCAGCCTGTCAACCGTTCTGAAGGTTGGGGAAATTATTCCTCTTTAGACAAATGGCCCTTGCCTAGCCCCTGACTGGTCAAAGTGTTTGTATTTTTGACTCTCTAACCTGTTCTAAAATTTATTTATTGTTAGGCCTACGACCTACTTATAATCTTGTCTTTCTTTGCCACTTTTGCATTTGTTTTGGGTTATTTTGCAGTACAAGGTGACCGGTCTGATGCCTGTACTTTGTTCTTTGCTATCAAAAGGCCTCTCCTAACTCTCAAAATTGTATATATATGAGGGAAGAGGTGCCATTTGAGGGGAAGCATCGAGGGTGAGAACCTGAACTAGTGATAGATTAGAAATAAATTGAACAAAAAGAAGAACTACTTGGCTGGACAATTTGGATTTATCTTGTAGTCATGTGATTTTTTATTAACACGATACATACAACCCGAATCGGCTAGACACTGAACCCTAACAAGGAAAACAAGATTCCACAACAACTTGAAGATTTCTACAACGATCACTCGAGGTGGTGGGAAATTCCACATCAGTTTGGTGCCGTGAATTAGGATGTGCTTAATCGCTGAGCCAGTGCCTGAGGAACGACAAGTGCTTGACCAAGGTAGCAAGAGGCGTTCCCCGAGGGTGGGCTGTCTTCGCAGGTAACGCATTGTCGAACAGAGAGTACAATAACAGAGTATTAGATGCAATTATGTAATTTTTGTGTTTATTGTATTTCAAAACATTGAGTATCGTGTTTGGAGAGGGGATTTTAAAGATGGGAAATAGAAATGGGAAAAGAATGGATTGTGTTATACCAGGCAACTTTTCAAAAGCCAACGGAGAGGTACATGTGCAAAGAATTATGTTTTGATAAGTATGGGCCTGAAAACTGTGAGAGACGTAGGAGAATGGTGCAAATTGGACCAAGAAATAGCAATTACCGTTTTTCCTGAGAATGGTACGTTGATCCATGATGTTTAGACAATTTAAGAAAAGTACTGGAGTTGAAAAAATAGGGACAAAACGCCCCAGAAGCATGTTGAACTGGGGCATATATAAATTGGATGAAGAATGTCGTGACAGAGTCGAAAAGGCACGGTTGTTTAAACCTGGAGGGTCACTAGACCAAATTAACGAAGAAAATGCCGGTGAGACTTGAAAGATAAAAACCAAGAACAAAGGCCTGTGCCTGTCAGATTGAGGATTAAGAAGAAGACAGATACATGGCCAGAAGGCCATAGTGCCGATAGCACAACCGCTCGAGAGGACGAAGAAGCGGGGGAGACTCAAAGGGAGATGATGCCAGCAGGGCCCAATGAGAGGCTTCGCCGGGGAAGCCAGTGGAGTAATTAAATAGGAAGCTGAAACAAAATTGAGATAATGTAAGCCGAATATCACGTTACTCGAGCGCAGAACAAAGTCGAAGATAGCGCGACATGAAAGCACAAACTCGGAAATAATATATAAGATAGTGAGTATTCTAGCTTCAAATTCGCGCAAAA